>CM045764.1:66646536-66988514 GCA_025200525.1 Camellia lanceoleosa
TCCTTTTTGCCTCATGTTTGGACCAGGCCTTTATCTTTCTAGCTTGCAATCTCTGAAGTGGCCTTTGATGTCCATCCACGGAGGTTGTCGGCCATCATTTCTTGCCTTCTTAGGCCGCCACTGGTGTTTTCTACAAATATTTTATGCGGTTATTGCGATAATTTGCACTGAGATACATTACATCTCATCATCGTAGAAGAGCGGTGATCTCCTTGTATAGATTTCATGTTTTCTGTATATAGGGACCCCCTCTCCTTACATGTTTTGGGGTTAGAAAATTTTAAACTCAAAAATTTTCCTCTCTCCTAATTCTCTCTCTCTCTCTCTCTCTCTCTCTCTACAAATTCTTTATACTTTTGCCTACTTATACCTTTGCATTCTTGCACATACTTCCTTAACCAACAAAGTTGATCACCCTTTGAGTGAAGGTTCCTTGAAACCCTTCTTGGAGCTCTTAAAGTTGGTTTTGGATTGAGTTGTTTACCTAGAATCATTCTTCTCTTTAAGAGGGTATAATACTACTAGGCTTATTAGCTTGCTTTTGAATACTTTTTTTTTTTCCCTATCTTTTCATAATTGTTTTAGAAAATTTTGTTTTTTGGAGAGCTTGTAAAAAAATTCTATTTTTATATAAGGCTAAAATTGGTGTTTTTAGGCTCTTTAAGGTTAGGGTGGCTTCACCTTCCTTGGATTCCTTGTTTCAAAAATCCTTTTGCATCTTTGTTTCCCATTTTCAAAACCATCTTTTTTTGGACCTTTAAACACCGATTTTTAGAGTATTTTGTTAATTGAAAATTATATTGTGAAGTCCAAATCTGGAGGGTTAGCCTCTCTCCTCCTTGTGTCTTGTTTGCTAGCTTAGTTGGAAGCCATGCTTTAGCTTATTTTTCTAGCTTGTTGTAGCATAATTCCAAAGATGTTTTAGCCTCTAATTTAGGCTTTTTTTAACTTATTTTGGGTTGGTCATGGCTGCATTTCTGAGTCTTGTTTCTTGCATGCTTGTAGTGTGATAGCCCTCACAAGTTTGGTGTTTTAGGCCATTAGACATCAGTTGTTTGAGTTGATTGCATGTTTTAGAGCGTTTCATACTTCATTTCAGCCTTAAATCATCTCTGGCAACCTCCCTTCTTTCTTAGCTTTCATTTTTGCTTTGAAAGTGGTTTCAAGTCATTTGTGTGCCTAATGTGAAAATTGAGGTTTCATAATTTAATAGTTTAATCCCTTAGGGGTTTATTACCAATGGTATGATGTTTCTTTCTTGCCCAAAAACAACTTGTGTTTTTGGAGCCCTCTTTCCATTGTAGAGGACTTTAATTCACCTTTGACTTAATTGGATTAAAGAATGGTTGGTAAAGTAAAAACAAAGAATTAACACTTCTGGGATTAAAAAGAAGAGAAAGATTATAACTTGGTGTCTTCTAATCGGATGTTAATTGAACACAAGGAAAATTGGG
This sequence comes from Camellia lanceoleosa, assembly GCA_025200525.1. NCBI lineage: Eukaryota > Viridiplantae > Streptophyta > Magnoliopsida > Ericales > Theaceae > Camellia > Camellia lanceoleosa. Next base: position 66,647,991 of record CM045764.1, read on the forward strand.
ACATTTCTATACTCAAAGTGATGAGAGATGTGTCAAGTTTCCAAGGTCTCCATTGCCCTTGATCATGCATGATAGGGGTGATGGTTTTGTGTGTCTCATTTTGCATTTTATTGAACTTGCACATGTTGAATCACAAGCCATCATGCAATGAAATTGCTTGAGTTGATGGTTTTGGCTTAAGTTCACCTTTCCTTGGATTTGTTCATGAAAAGGGAGTGTTGGAGTTATGCAAACAATGCAGTGAGAATACTGCTATTTTTGCTTTGTTTGTCCCTTCCTCGCTGTTGCGACCAAGATGAACCAAAGGCATCGATTGGTTGGCAAGCCACTATCCATGGCTAGTAGAGCCATCCATGGTCGGCAGTGGATGGCAATATTCACCAAGCCGAATCGCCACCGATGCAAATCTCAGCAAAATGTTGTTAAGGTGGAGCAAAATGGTTCGAAGCTGCCTCAACTATGCAAACAGAGGCTTCCGAGAGCAAAGAGGAGGTCTTTTCGGTGGAAACCGAGCATGTGCATGCACATCTTTCATTTCCTATATGGCTTTTAGTAGCTAATTAGCTTAGTTTAATTACTTAGTTAAATTATTAGTTGCAATTGTTTTGTAATTAGTTAGTTAGCTAATTAGTTCATTTGTTGTTGCAATAACTAGTTAATTTAGCTAGTCATTCATTTTGATTTGTAACAATTGCCCTAATTAGCTTAAGTAGCATAGCTTAGATTAGCTTAGCTTAGTTATTCATCCTGACTCTACTTCATGAGAGCAAAATGTTATAATAATGTGTATGTCTTCCAACCCTACGTCTTTCTCCTTTTTATTTACTAGCTTTTGATGGTTAGATTAGAGAGATGTCTCAATTAGCATACCTTATGCTTGCATCCATTCATCTTGTATTGCATGCACAAAGGCTCGGCACATTATTCAAACTGCATTGTCATTTCAATACATTTGATGAATACGTGTTTAAAATGCATGTTATCAAATTGTTGCAAATAATATGCCATATTAGTAGCCGAGCCTATTAAAATGCATATTGCATGCGTTGTATTAGACATTTAACATAGCTAGGAATCATGTATATTTTTCTAACTCATATCTTCTTAGCTTGTAGTACTTGGTGAGTTTTTAGTGCTTTAGCATATTTGCATGAGTGTAAGTGATTGCCATGACTAGCATGCTTGCCATGACGCTAAATGCTTACTTGCTATAACTAGTTGAATGCCTGTGCATGAAGGCTTGTTGCTTGAATTGGAACGATTCAATGAATGTATGTTTAAGCCCACTATGTCTAGTGGCAAATTCACAGCTTTAAACCCACTTTGTTGAGTGGTAAATTCGCAAACTTTAAGCCCACTTGAGGTGACAAAATCAAACCCTTTTCGCAAAAAAAAAAACAAACGTGATATTGAATTGTTCCAACTTGAGCAAACTAGTCTATACTTGTTTGTGCGCATCACATAGTAGTGCTAGCCTAATAACCGGAATAAGAACACATAATGCTGATAAATCATATCATGATTAGTAGAGGCCGATCTTTGATCGGGCGAGCGGGGGTTCTCAATTCATGACTTGTCCCTCTCAGACCTAAGTTCCTGCCGATACAACTTTGGTGATGACGGACACATGGGCTTTTGGTAAAAAAATAAAATATTTTCCTAAATTTTCCCAAAAAAAAATATTTAGATAGCGCATCAGATTCCGCAAAGCACCAATTATGGCATTTTTTATTCAAAATCAATTTTCCAAACGATTTGCTGGATTTGGACTCTTTGGTGTTTATCGATTTCACATTGCACTTGTGAGATTAGATTCAGAACTACAAGAGTCCGAACTGTAGGGTTTTCTTTCAAACCTTCCGAAAGGAGGTGCGAAAAAGCTGAGCTACAGTATGCTTTTACGACTTTATATGAGCTTTTTGGGTGATTTTCTAATTTTTTCCATGAATGCTAAGAATTTTTTTTCGAAGTTTAAGGCATGCATCCCATTAATCGATTTGCTTTATTGAGATAAAGTCTCGACTTAATTTTTAAAGGGGAATTAAAAACCTTTAGCAATGAAAAGTAAGTTAAGGTGTAGTTCGTCACAGCCAAGAACATTCCACGTTTGGGAGCTTAGGTATAAAAGTGGAAGGCCATTACATGGAAGCACCCGCTTTACCTAATTTGAAGATTGATCTCTACTCACTCTATATGTTACGATTTTAGTGGTTAATTGTTCACAAAAATTCATTTTAAACCTAAATCCTTAACTAACCTAAAACCACGGATCAAGAAAAGTGAATATCATATATCTTAAATTAAATGAATAAAGTCATATTTATATAAAAGTGATTTTTCATAGAAAAGTGGATTTTGATAACCCAAGGCTATAAACGGAACCTAAACACACAATTTTGCGTACAAAGAGGATACAGAAACTTGCATTATTTAAAAGACAATGCAAATAGCACACATATGCAAAGGAAAACAAAAGAAACTTACCTCGATGCCCACTGCATCTTACATGCATACATAAAATAAATATGACTTAAATGCATCTATTACATACAAGATATGCACCTAGGCTCGGTTTGAGGCTACTAAATGATGAACATGCATAAAAAGACAACTAACAAATAAAAGCATAAATGTAAACTAACTACATGATGAATCAGACCGGGCCATGCATGCTAATTATATGATCAAAATAAACCTAAAAACACGTTGTTCTAATGAAAAGAAAGAAAAAACATGCAAGAAAAGGCGAGAAAGTGCGAAAAACTAAGAGACTATGTGATGCTTAGATGAGCTAACAACCTAGCAAGGATTGACTACTGAAAATAAGCAAAGAGCTAGTGAAATATAGAGAGTAAGAGGAGCTTACCTTCTAGTTTTTAAGAACCGAAGAGCACACGCATAATAACGCAACGAAACAATGTGTTCTTTGCTTGCAAGCTTCCCCCAGGCTTGGAACCCAAATTTGGGTTGAAGTCCTTCAGTCCTTATGTGTTCTCCAGTGTTTAGAGTTGCTGTGGATGGGATATTTTCGGAGCTAAGGCCAGACGACAGGAAGAGAGGGTGCATTTTGCTCTTAAAATGCACAAAAAGGATGGAGAGACTGTGAAGAAAGAAAAGCAAAGGCCACCAAACTCAATGCCACCCAAACATGACCCTACCCAAAGATTGTATCTTCCACCAACAACATGGCCATCCCAATTGACATGTGTTACTGCTCACGCCATGAGATTTAGGATCTCATTGACAACAAAGTCATCAACCCACCTTCCAAACCCAACGAATAACCAACCCACTTCTTGCACATAACCAAGTCCTCCTACCCAAAAAAATTAATCACATCCATAAACTACCACCCACCTTTAACCCTAGCATATACATTACCTCATCCCACTTACCAAAACCAGAGGTAGTTATTCCAAAAGGCACAAACATGTGCATGATGGATCTAACACCACAAACCTAATCGAGGCCCGTGGCAGTAGAAATTAAGAGAGAGAAGAATGCACTGAAGATAGGGTTGTCTGATACACATGTCATAGAGAATGAGGCCTTTCTCGCGGAGGAGTACGATCCCAGTTTATACATTATGGCCATCGATCAATCAAAGCTGGTAGTCATACCACTGGACTTTCTCAGCATTAATGCTATTACGGAAGGCCAAATGGTGCAGAATCAGATTGAGTGGCCCGAACAAGGCCTAAATGACTTAGCAGACCTAGAGGGGGATCTGGTAGAATTGGAAGAGCATCTGGAAGATCTTTACTTCTTTGAAGAAGAAGATATAAGCTATGTGCAGATAGGATGGTAGGACCCGAGCCAGCCAGAAACATGCAATGAATGATTGAGTGAGGAAGAGTCTAATGTGGAGGAATAGATTAGAGAGACTGTGAAGAAAGAAAAAAGCGGTGCTACCAAACTCAATGCCACCCAAACATGACCCTACCCAGTATTGTATCTTCCACCAACAACATGGCCATCCCACGGACATGTGTTATGTTTCACGCCATGAGATCTAGGATCTCATTGACAACAAAGTCATCACCCCACCTTCCACACCCAACGTAACAACCAACCCACTTCCTGTACACAACCAAGTCCTCCTACCCAGAAAAATTAATCACATCCATAAACTACCACCCACCTTTAACCCTAGCATATACGCTACCTCATCCCACTTACCAAAAACCAGAGGTAGTTATTCCGAAAGCACAAACATGTGCATGATGGATCTAACACCACAAACCTAATCGAGTCTGGCAAGAGAAATGAAGAGAGAGAAGAATGCAATCAAGACAGGTTGTCTCGACACCCATGTCATAGAGAAGGAGGCCTTTGTTCATGAGGAGCACGATCCCGCTTATACATTATGGCCGCCGATCAATCAAAGCCGTAGTCATATCGCTGGACTTTCTCAAAGATTAATGCTATTATGAAGACCAAATGGTGCACAATCATATTGAGTGTCTTAACAAGGCCTAAATGACTTAGCGGACCTAGAGGAGGATCTGACAGAATTGGAAGAGCATCTGGAAGATCTTTACTTCTTTGAAGAAGAAGATATAAGCTATGTGCAGATGGGATGGTGGGACCCGAGCCAGCCAAAAACAAGCAATGGGTGATTGAGTGAGGAAGAGTCTAATGTAGAGGAATAGATTGGAGAGACTATGAAGAAAGAAAAAAGTGGTGCTAGTGGCAAGGCTGAGGCTACATCTCTGACCGAGAAAGAACAGGCATTTGAACAATTCCAATGGGAGAGAGTAAAAGTGATCTAGAAGAAAATAGCTCTAGAATAGAAAAGGAGAAAAGAAAAAGAAGAGTCTGAGTACACAATCGGCAGTGTTCAAAATGCCAAGAAAATCGAGTGAGAGTCCAGTGAGCAGAAGAGAATGTTAAGAAAACTCAGAAAGTACTGGGATACTAAAACTTGACCTGTAGTGGAGGAAGAATGGTATGATGACGGGGCACATAATGTTAACATGCTTAGAATAGAACCTGATAGCACCCCAGCCACAACTGCGAGGGAGTGGTGGGAAGATAACGATCTAAGCGATGCATACATGGATGAAGGGTGGAAACATTATACCCCTAATGATATGTGGTATACTGATGAGATTAGTCATCTGACCCGCAGTGGTCGGTAGTTTAAACCCCTGACTTTAAATCAGCCAGAATCTTCTAACAGAGAGGCTGAGAAAGCAAAGGAGAAAGATGCTGAAGAAAACCTAGTCTTCAAACAACTAAAGAAGATCCAGACCGACATATCCATTTGGGAACTGATAAAGGCATCTCGAGCATAGACAAGCCTCGCCAAAGCAATGAACCAAACTAAACCGCCAATTAACACACCGCCACCAATTGGTGTCGGTTACCTCTAGGGACATTATGCCAGTAATATCCTTCACGGATAAAGAATTGCCTCCCAAGGGCGCCAACCACAACCGTGCTTTATATGTAACCCTGGAAAGTTAGAAAAAAAATGAATTCTGGTGGTGTTAGTAGATACCAGATCGGCGATCAATGTATGTCCAAAGGATAATCGCTTATGCCATCTGCTTGAGGCCGATTGACTTTACACCCACAGTCCAAGTTGTCCGAGGCTTATGACAATACAAGCCGAGATGTTATGGAAACGTTCAAAAACCATATCCTAATGGCCCTTCCGAACATGAGGTGGAATTCCATGTCATGGATGTACCAGCCACCTTTAACTTGCTACTAGGAAGGCCCTAGATCCACCAGATGAAGGCTGTGTTGTCAACTGTTCACCAACTAGTGAAGTACCCCTTTCAAGGTGGGATTGTTATTGTGTATATCAATTTTGCAATTCACCCTCCCCAAGGAACTACCACATTAGTGATGCGAATCATACACGGAGAAGAGGATGTATTTCTCTCTGGCTTCTCTCTGGCAGAAGCTCGACTGGTCCAGAACATCATGGCAGAAGACGAGGGAAATTATGTGAGTGCCTAGTCAATTTACATGATGAATAAACAAGGGCATCTTCCAGGATCAATATTTTGTAGAAGCGACAGGAAGAGAGGTACCGTTGCCAAGGAGATAAGTCATAATCCCCACGCTTTTGGGCTGGGATACAAACCTACCGTTGCAAACTGGTAAAGAAAATGGGAGGAGTTAAGAGGAAGAATCAAAGCAAAGAGGACTGGGAAGCAATATAAGTTGGTCCACAAACCTACACGGGGAACCCTGAACAGACTCTTTATTTGCCAAGGAGAAGATTTCCCCATCTATGGATTCTCAGAGCCTTGGTATGACTAGGAGATGAAGACTAGGTATCCTGGGTTGGAAATCTTCTTCGGGCAGCAGTTATCGAAAGAGGAGGATGAGCAAGCAGACCTAAGCACTGGTATGGATCAAGGCAGGGCTGTGAGCCTGGTTATTGAAGAGGAGGAGTTGCTAGGAAAGGCACTAGTCGACTTCATCGCTGAGTTCTACTCCTGGAGATAAATCTGCCGACTTGGGGGATAGTTTTACTATCTCAATGATCGAGGATAAACCAGCAGAGGATTTTTCTAGTCTTATCGTGGATGCATCTAAGGCTTCGTGACTGATATGGAAGTTTAAGAAGGGCACCGTCAGCAGTTTTGAATTAGATAGTGAATTGGTGGCTGATTCCACTAAGTCTGTAGGGTCAAAATCATATTCAAGTTCTTTAGAGTCTAGCATCTCAAACCTGTAACCTGTGATGCCAAGGTCCTGTCCGAGTCGTCTCTTTTTTTTCTTTCTTTTGTGTCCACTATAACTGCGGAGCCAGATCTTCTGAATGGCAATGAGGTGGACTCTGCTTATTACTCTGTCTTTGCTCTGGTGTACTGATCTTGATTTCCAAAATTTGGGCTTAAATGAAGGGGAAGAAATTCCTCAAGCTTTGAAAACTTGGTTGATTTTGAGGAGGAAGAGAGGTGTGTTAAGCCCCGCATGATGAAATCATTGCTATTAATGTGGGTACTTAGAGGGATCCACGCTTGGTCCAGATTGGGTCCACTTTGTCTTCGAAGGAATGCGAGCGTTTAATCGCTTTATTAAAAAATTTCAAAAATGTTTTCGCGTGGTCCTACGAAGACATGCCTGGAATCAATCCTGAGATTGAAAAACACCGGATCCCTCTTGACCCTAAGGCCCGACTAGTTAAGCAAAAGCTGTGCAGAGTTCACCCAAATTGGGCTTTGAAGATCAAGGAAGAAGTTACCAAACAGATTGAGGTAGGGTTCTTACTTGCATTTGAGTATTCGACGTGGTTGGCCAATATTGTTCCAATCCAAAAGAAGGATGGCAGAATCAGAGTCTGTGTCGACTTCAGGGATTTGAATAAGGCTAGCCCTAAGGATGATTTCCAACTACAGCATATTGATGAGTTGGTAGACTTCATCGCGGGCCATGCATTGCTCTCATTCATTTATGGGTTTTCTAGGTATAACCAAATTATGATGGCACCCGAGGATAGGGAGAAAACCGCTTTCATTACTCCATGGGGCACCTATTGCTACCGAGTCATGCCGTTTGGGTTGAAGAATGTTGGGGCCACTTATCAAAGGGCTGCAAGTACCATTCGCATTTACATGATCCACATAGAGGTTGATGTGTATTTGGACGATATGGTCAAGTCCAAAGCTCGAGAGGGCCATTACACCGCCTTAGAGAAATTCTTTCATTGGATCAAAGAGTATAGATTGAGGTTGAACCTGCAAAAATACACCTTCGGTGTAACAACAAGAAAAATGCTTGGATTCCTGATCACACAGAGAGGAATTGAGGTGGATCCTTCGAAAATCAAGGCCATCTTAGAAATGCCACCACCAAGGATTGAAAAGGAGGTGCGCAACTTTCTAGGTAAAGTGTAATTCATAAGACGGTTTATTTCAAAACTAACCTTGACTTGTGAACCACTATTTGGTCTCCTAAAGAAAGGAAAGAAGTTCTAATGGGATGATCGCTATCAGCTCGCTTTGGAACAGGTCAAGTAGTACCTGCAAAATTCACCTGTGTTATCACTGCCAGAATCGGGAAAACCGCTAATTTTATACCTGTCAATAACAAACTCAACCATGGGGTGTATGTTAGCTCAGGAGTCATAAGCCATGGTGGAGAATGCCATTTACTAGAGCAAGAAAATGTTGGATTATGAGACTCGTTACACTCCCCTTGAGAAATCTCTTCTAGCCTTGGTATAGGTTACCCAGAAGTTAAGGCACTACCTGTTAACTCACTCTGTAATATTGGTTTCGAGATTAGATTCCATCAAATATCTCTTTGAGAAACCAGCGCTTACAGGTAGTCTAGCTCGTTGGTTGCTTCTTCTCTCCAAATTTGATCTTAAATATGTTACACACAAGTCAATTAAAGGGATAGTTGTAGTAGAATTCCTGGTAGATCACCCAATAGAGGAGGATGAAGTGGTGGAGTACTTTTTCCCAGATGAAAATATTTTACAAATAGAGGAGAAAATGTAGATGATGTACTTTGACCGAAAGCGTACCAATCGATACGGTTATGGGATCACAGGTTGTCGATACCCGATGACTTATATACCCTTAGCCTTCAAAACCCCAGTTCAAAGTATCCAACAATGAAGCAGAATATGAAGCGTGTATTGCTGGTTTAGAAGCCACCTTGGAACTAGGGGCAAAAAGGTTGGACATCATCGAGGATTTGAACTTGGTTGTGTCTCAAGCCAACAGAGATTGGCGAGTTAAAGAGGAGAAAATGAAGGTTTACCATCAGGTCTTAGACATGCTAATTCCACGGTTTAAAAAGCTAAGGTTTACCCATCTACTGAGAGAGAACAACTGATTCACTGGCAACTCTACCTTCTATGGTAGACATTCCATTGGGAGTCAGGATGCGTCTGATTATTATTAAACAGAAGTACACGCCGGCCTTTGAAACCATTGCCAGAATAGATGAGGCTTCAGACAAGAACCCCTGGTACTACGATATTTGGAATTTCCTAGAAAAGGAGGCGTATCCACAAGGAGCAAATTCCAAGGACAAAAAGGGAATACGTCATTTGGCCGTTCAATTTATCATCTACAGGGGCAAGTTGTACAAAAGAGGCCATCTGGGAATGCATAAACTATGTATGAAGGAAGAAGAATCAAAGCGTCTTATGGAGGCCATTCACAGAGGAGAGTGCGAAGCCCACATGAATGGTGTGATACTCGCCCGAAAAATCCTTAGACAAGGCTACTACTGGTCAACCATGGAAAATGATTGTATTGGTTTTGTTCGACGATGTCACAAGTGCCAGATTCATACCAATCGCATGAACATACCACTGTCTAAACTCTACAATATGACTTCACCATGGCCTTTCTCAGACTGGGGAATCGACGTTATTGGTGCAGTCATGCCAAAGGGGTTAAATGGGCATGAATTCATCCTAGTAACAATCGACTACTTCACGAAATGGGTAGTGGCCCAGTCCTACTCTGTGCTAAAAGCATCATATGTGGCTAAGTTTATCAAAAACAACATCATCTGTAAGTATGGGGTGCCCAATGAGAATATCTCCAATAATGGGTCGCACTTCATGAAAGAGGTGATAGACTTGCTTGAGAAATATAACGTGGCTTTCCATAAGTCATCGACCTATAGGCCACAAACCAATGGAGTTGTCAAGGCTACGAACAAAAACATCAAAAGAATTCTGCAAAAGATGGTAGAGACTTACAGGTACTGGTTGGATAAACTACCATTCACGCTCTGGGGCTACAGAACCTCAATCCGAACATCTACAGGGGCAACCCCTTATTCTCTCATTTATGGGATGAAGGCTCTTTTGCCAATTGAAATTGAAGTGTCGTCGCTATGGGTTATGGCCGAGTGTCAGATAGCAGAGGCTGATTGGTAGTAAAGTAGGTTTGAGGAGTTAATGTTGTTTGATGACAGAAGACTAAGGGCATTATATTATGTCCAGGGCTATCAGCGCAGAATTGCCAGGGCTTTTAATAAGAAAGTGAAGTCCAAAAATCTCTAGGAAGGAGACATGGTGCTCAAAGATAACTAAGCTCCCATCCATGACCGTAGAGGCAAGTTCAGACCTAATTGGACTGGTCATTACATCATCAAGTCAATCTGGTCAGGAGGGGCGATTATTCTCATGGACCTAGATGGCCTGGAGTTTTCATAGCCTATCAACATGGATAAGTTGAAGAAATATTACCCCTGAGAGGCTCGCTAGGCCGAAAACCCGAAAGGGTGACCTATGCAAAAGTTAGAGTATGACAAATTACAAATAAAGAAAAACTGAGCTCGCGAGGTTGAAAACCCTAAAGGGCGACTTTGGCAAAAGTTAGACTGCAAAAGGAGAGAGTTAAAACCTGTGTGAACCTAAACTGAACTACATAAGGCCTTATTCTCATCTTTGGGATACGTAGGCAACTTCGTCTTGAAGCTTGACCATAATCATCTCCAACTCAACTGTCATGTCCATTTGTTTGATTAGGTCATCTTTGTTTGTTATTTATAAGCTTGGTTGTGATCTTCGTTTCGGGAAGAAGACTCATTGTACAACGTATAGCAGTGGTGGTATGAAAGTAGGGGCAGTCATGATCTTCCAATTTGGGGTTATACATCTTGAGGATCGATTCTGCGCATGTCAGATGGTGATCGTTTTTTAAAATAGTTTTGAAAAGTTTTAATAAAAGTTGTTTTTTCTCAAAATTTTACTTTTTACAACTTAGACCATTTTGGGACCAAAAGGAAAATTTTTAGTGTTCATAACTTTAATTCCATTGATTTCAACATCAAGTACATTCTCCAACTTTTTGCTACAATTTGAAGTTGCTTTTACATCATAAAACTTGAGTAAAAGATTAAAGCAACAAAACTAGGGGCACATGAGTCAGGTGTTCGTGTGCCCTCTGTTCGTACTAGCAAAAGTCCTTGCAACTAAAGTTGGTCCAGCTTGTGTCTCGTCCTTGAGCCGAGCCAAACCAAGCATTCGCCAAAAAGGGCATAACTGAAACTAAGAGCAGGGACCAAGAGTCCTCTCGTCCTCTACGCAGTGAGGTATCGAGTCAAGTTCGAAGCACGTATTAGGAATGGAGCCAGGTATTCCACCCCTTCATCTGGACGTGTCTGATCATGCCCAAATTGGCTTCTGAACCGGAAAGGGAAATAGAACACACTGTGTGTGAGGCCAATCAACTAAACACCTAGATGTTGGGTTATGCTATAGCTCATCTCAGCTAAGTCAAGCCAAGGACAATGCCAAGCTATGACAGCTTCAGACCTGTGGCACTTCTAATTACACCGCCATCCCTCATTGGGGAAGTCCACTAGGCGTTGGCGAAAAAAGTATGCTCGAGCTAAGTAAACTGGGCAAGGGTTCACCACCTTTAGCTTGTCCATCAGCCAAACCTTGCAAGGGATGAAAAATAAGAGAGATTAAAGAATAGAGAGATGTATGTTGAGAGAAAAGTAAGTAAAGGGCTTTTGAGAAAAATTATAGTGTGAATGCCAAGTGATGTGAGAAATATGAATAAGATAGGGTGGGAAACAATACCTAGAGTAGTAGTGGACTCCCTGTAAACCTGGTGGTCTCTCGCCGGTGAAAAGCGTCCAAACCCATTAGGGTCTCAGCCAAGGCCAAACTGATGCAACTCTTGCCTTCTTTCAAGCATTAGGGTGCCTCAATCAACTTGATATTGGCTCCGCCGAAACTAGGTGCAAGAAGGTAGTGTGCAAGCATACACAAGCAGAGGGCATGTTGTCGAAAGCCTTGCTAGAGAAGGTCGCCTCGGTTACCGATGTTAGAAAATCAATGAATCAAGCTAGTTATATCTAGCTCTTCGTTGTGGGCCAAGGATCGAGCTTCATGCAAAGTAAGCCCACACATTTGTCCCAAGGCTAAGACATGGCCAAAATGGGGCTGAAGTATGATTTCCTCACTGTGCCAAGATTCCATTAGTGCCTAAAATTCTTCAAGAGTCGGGCATATTTCTTGTGCTTTGAAGCGAAAGACATGCGTAATCAGGACCTAACATTGAACCACGGCATGGAGGAACAGAAAACAAAGTGGAGTACGGCTCAACAAAAAAAGCGCGTTTATGCCGAAACCCCAAAAATTTACCTTTTCCGTGCCATCTAAAGTGGCAATCCAATCCGTGAGTTTCTCAGCAAGAAATGTCTCAATTTGTTGGAGAAACAACAACTGAAATGAAGTTTTGGAGAAGAAATCATGAAGGAAGACCTTTTGTGGAGGATAAGGCTGTGAGTAGAGGCTAGTTGTCAGCATTCTGGCGGCCCTCACATTTGTGGCCGGCCGTCCACCTATTTGCTGGAGAGTTTTGACAGCTTGGTTTTGTCCTGGTCTTTGTTTGTTCGGTCTTGTTTTGAGTCTTTTGGCTTTTGCAAGTGTGTATAGCTATTTTTGGTCTGTGTTTGAGTTGTTTTTGCTTTATTTATCGAGTTGTATTTTTTTTTTATTTTTTTTTTAACGTTGGTCAGCTCATTATCCGATTAAGAACATTGTTGCAATGGAAGCATGTTTGGTTTCAAATTCAACTTCTGTTCTCTTTCATGCAAGTATGTTACTCATGGTGCAGTGTTCATGTTGTAGAATCAAAAATCTTTTCACAAAAACTGCGAAGGTTTTATTCCGATCATGGTTTTTTACAAAACAAGTACAATTTTCAAAAGCAAAATTAAAACCTATATGAAGCTATACATGTGCTAAACTATCAAACTAAAAGAAACTAAGCAAAAAAGTCCAAAAAAACAGTGCCAATCATCTCAAGCTCAAAAGGCCCTCTTTGTCCTCTTCCTCGGAGAGGACTGAGAGGCACTGTCTCTATCGGCGCCTTTGTCAAAAGTCGACTGGTCCCTAACCCCAGTCGGCATCGTCACCCAAGGCTGCCACGTGATTTGTAAATAGAGAATATATAGATTGTTAGTTGCCGTCAGATATCGAAATATGCATCAGAACAGTAGTGGAGCAAAAATGATTGTGAATTTTAGGTTGCCTTGGTAGCAGCCACTGTGTCAAAGTATTGATGGAAGAAGGCGAAGGTCGTATCATCACGACTCCAGCGCCGGCACCAGCCGTCGTACCATCACGTGTAAGGGACAATATGGGGGATCTCATCTAATGGCTCTGGAGCAAGGGCTAAACCCATTACTGCAATGAAAGGGCAGTAGTGTTGTCAACAATGTCAATAAATATAGAAAGTGCAATGGATATAGAAAGTGTAACAGATACAGAGAGTGTACAGTGTCAATATATATAGAAAGTGAAAAGCAGAAAGCATAGAGCATGAATAGATATAGAAAGTGAAAAGCAGAAAGCACAGAGCATGAATAGATATAAGAAGTGCAAAGTAGAAAGCATAAAGCGTGAACAGATATAGAAAGTGCAAAGCAGAAAGCACAGAGCATGAACATATATGGAAAGTGCAAAGTAGAAAGCACAGAGCATGAACAGATATAGAAAGTGCAAAGGAAAAGGCACAGGTGTTGAATAGATATACAATAGAAAATGTGAAGTAGAAAGCATAAGTGCAAAATAGAAAGTGGAATGCATACCTCCCAGGCTCGCAGTAGCCTTCAACCCGCTCTCCTGTCATGCGAGAAATGGAGCTTATGTAGCCGTAAAGTGTGGCGAGGCCAGCTCCGCCCCAGTCACAGAATTGGACCCAAGGCAAGGTCACTAAGGCACTTAGTAAATACAATCATACGGTGTTCCACCTGTTCGCAAACAAGGTGGTACCGAGGAGGAACATTAGGAAGCCCTGGGCGTACTACTCTATCTTCTCTAGGGTCACAGGCTCGCTCCCGCGAAAATGCTCAGAAAACCAACTATACCGCACCATCGCTGGTCTGGATACAGGTGGGCGTACTCCAAGTAGAAAGATCCAAGCTGGCTCCCACTCGCCCATGTTTGTATCGAAGGGGATCAGATCACCCCATACTATTAACCATATCAACATGGATAAGTCGTAGAGAGTCATCGTCATCTCCGCAACGGAAGAGAAGTAAAAAGAATCGGTGGTGTCCCACCACCTCTCCACCAACGCTATGAGGCGTGAAAGTCTAGACCAAAAAAGGCCAAAGCCAGCCTCATTGATAATATTGCAGGACACGGGGAGCTCAGAGTACCAATCCTCGTGCCCTCGCTCCATACACCCTGTAGGCACGTGAGTCTCCCTGTGACAAAGAAGAGTGAATCAGATAAAAGACAGTGTTAAATGAACATTCAAAATAAAGGCAATGCAAGAAATGTAATTCAAGAGAAGGCAGAAATACATGAAAATAGAGTATTTACTTTTGTGGCACCATAAAAAAGATGGGAGTCTGGCTCCCTCAAGAAGGTCCTCTAGCATGCCACGTGCAAAGTCGCTGAAGTGTCTGATGCCTCCCAAGAATATATATGCTGATGATACGCCTCGATCGAAGGTCAATCCTGCTAATATCTCAAAGCTTGAGTCTCGAGCTAACTCTACCTCCAAGTTAGCTATAACACCTCCGTCGCTAGCTCCTTAACCTCAATAGTAGATGATTGTATACGTGGAACCCTGAGGAACCCCGTGTGGAATATCGCCGCCATCTAGGAAAGTAGGTGAAAAGTGGGTGAAAATTGAAGAAAATGGAGAAAATAAGGAAAACTTGGAAAAAGTCAACCCTAGGAGAAAGAAAATGGGAGAAAAAGTCAAAACCCGGGAAAGTTCTTGAAACCCAAGAGAAACTCAGGGGGAGCAAGCCTAAAGTGGTGAAGATGCAGGAAAAAGTGACGAAATCAAATTTTGTTCGGTTCAAAACGTAGAGAATCAAGAGGGTTTTATGGAAAAAGTTTGCGTCGGGCGTTGGAAAACACGTATAAAGCGCAAATCTAGAGAGAGGAAGCATCTAGAGAGAGAGAGAGAGGATTTTTGGACAAGTGCATGTGAGGAAATGAAGTATTGAAGTGTATATTTAAAGGCCCATCCGTGAAAAGTCAAAATTGCCTCAAGAAAAGCAGGGGTGGCCAACAAACCACAATTTGTGGCCGGCAAGCTTTATTGGTGGTCGTCAGGTGGCCGGCAGCCTTCCTAGGTGGCCGGCAGGTGGATGGTGGTCTTCATTTGTGGCCTAGTACTATTTTGTGCTTCTGTTTTCCCGCGTAGTGTATGAAAGGGTCTTGTTTTGGATTCAGATGGTCGCGCTCCGGCAGTGAATGTGTCCCACTTACCAAGATGAATGCAGTGTATCCTTTTTGAACATGTTGCAACGTCTCTGAGAGGTAAGTCGGAGGTTGTCGTTGAACATTACTTTTGGTCGTTTTGTCAAATTACGTATTTGTTCTCTTCTGTTGCATCGAATATGCGTTTTCACATACACTTAGGTTGCACGCATGCCTTGCATCGTTCATGATTCATGCATTAAGTATGTGTATTGAGTATGCTTGCATAGAATATGCTTTCAACATTGTACATCAATTGTCTATTTTGCATGGAACATATATTATCATTATGTTGAATTGTCATCTTGTTCACTTTTTACATCTATCGCACTTGTTCGATTCATACCTTGTTTTATTATCTCCGTGGTTTTCGTTTTCTAAGGCCGAGGCCTTCCCGGGAGAGAGATAATCTTGCTTAAGTTCTGATTGTTTGATTTGTTCCTTTGTTGACTTGTTTAAATCGGTTAAAAACGTCGGCTGCGCCCGGTGTTCACACCACATTTCCTCCTCTCGCGTGCAATGCATTAGGATTGTTTAAATCAGTTAAAAACAACAGGTGTGCCTTTTTGTTCACACCACCCCTCTTACTCTTGTGTTTGACACATTAGGATCATTTAAATTGGTTCAAAATGTCAAGTGCACCCGGTGTTCACACCACATTTCCTCCTCCCATGTTCGACGATTAGGATCGCTTAAATCGGTTAAAATGTCAAGTGTGCCGGTGTTCACACCACCTTTCCTTCTGTCACATGGGACGATTAGGATTGTTTAAATTAGTTAAAAACAACAGGTGCGCTTGTTTGTTCACACCACCCATCCTCCTCTCACTTGCGACGCATTAGGATTGTTGAAATTGGTTAAAAATAGTAGGTGTGCCTGTTTGTTCACACCACCCCTCCTTCTCTCACGTACGATGCGTTAGGATTGTTGAAATTAGTTAAAACAACAGTGCACCTATTTGCTCACACCAATCTTTCTCCTCTCAAGGCAACGCGTTAGGATTATTCAAATCAGTTAAAAATAGCAAGTGCGCCTGTTTGTTCCCACCACTCCTCTTCCTCTCGCATGCGATGCGTTAGTATTGTTTAAATTGGTTAAAAATAGTGAGTGTGCCTATTTGTTCACACAACCCATCCTTCTCTTGCGTACAATGCGTTAGGATTGTTTAAATCGGTTAAAAACAAAAGTGCACTGCTTGTTCACACCAACCTTTCTCCTCTCAAGGCAACGCGTTAGGATTGTTCAAATCGGTTAAAACAAAGAGCGCTGCTTGTTCACACCACATCTCTTCCTTTTGCGCATTTACACGTTAGAATTGTTTTCCTTGGTAAAAAACATCGGGTGTACCCCGATGTTCACACCACTCTTCCTCATCTCGGTGAGACGCGTTAGGATCTCGAGTCCTCGATTGAAAACATCAGGTGTTCACACCACCTTTCCTCCTCTTGCGTGAGACGCGTTGGGATTATTTTCATCCGGTGTGCTTGGAGTACCATCTTCTCACCCCCTCTGCGCGAGGCGCAATTTGGGTTTGGAACCTTTTTTTTTCTACCTATGTGAGGCATTGCTTGGCTTATATTTTCTAACATCCTTTCTACGTGTGACGTAGTTTGGTTTGCAGTTTTGTTGTCTCGATCACATGAGACGTGTTGATTTTTTCATGTCTTTCCATGTAAGACACGGCTTGATTCGTTTTGATTTAATTTATGTTGCATTGCTTTGTTTCATTGTATGATCATAAGTTTTTTTTTTTTTTTTTTTTTTCTATATGTGATTTGCTTCTTGCCCCTAAACTACGCTGGCTTGATTCCTTGCAAAGGGATACGTAGGTAGCTTGCGAGCGAAACCATTTACTTTATGTCTTGTTTGTTTTGCCCAAGTCTTACGGCCTCGTCAAAATAGGTCATCTTTGGGTTTCGACATTCTCTCACATTATTTCATGACTTCAAGTTCTTCCAAAGAGAGGCAACTATAGACACCCGATTTTGACCGCCTTTACGACTTGGGTAGCATCACTTGCACACCCAATGATGAATGTATATGCTTGTCAAGTGCTCGAAAGTCCTCAGTGGAATGCCACAGCTCTAAGCCTCAAAACCATGCAAACCTTGTGCCTTGTTTTTGCACCAAAACCCCAGCCTCTCAAACCTAAAAAAACTGGGACCTGCAGGCCCATTTTTATGGGCTACTGGCCATCTCTTTTGGCTGCCCACCACCCTTGTGCCTTGCTGGCCAAGTGTGTGGCCTGTCGGCCAGAATTGGTGGCCTACCGGCCACAAGTGTGTTTTTCAAATATTTTCTACCAGCTGTTTGCACTGATGTTTGCATCTACCTCCACATGTATAGATGGATGTTTCTGAGGGAGTGTGATGTTTTTCTATAAATAGAAGACCTCTCCTTCCATTTTTGATGGTTAAAAAAATTAAAGAAAAATTAATTTTCTCTTTCTACAATTTTCTCTCTCTTTTGAAATTTCTTGAGCTTTTACCTATACACTTTTAACCAAACCTTGCCATTTTTGAGCTGAGGTACTTTTGAGCCTACTTTGAGCTCTTGAGGGTGTGTATGTGTCCAATTGTTGCTTAAAAGTGTTCTCTTCAAGAGAGGCATCTGGCAGCAAAATAGTGGCCTTTTTTAGGTGGAAATCCGTCCATGCATGAGTGTTCCTCGTTTCCTGAGGCAGATTAATTAGAATAATTAGCTTAGTACTTCTTTCATGTTGTATTCATGTAACTAATTAGTTCGTTTTGATTTGTAATTAATTAATTAGTTAGTTAATTTGTTATAATAATTACTTAGCTAGTTTAGTTGATTATTTCATTCGGTTTGTAATTCATAGTAATTAGCTTAGCTAGTTAGTTTATTCAGATCCTCCTGCGTGAGGGTGCAAACTTGTAATAGCATATATGTCTTCCAACCCCACATCTTTCTCCCTTTTATTTACCTGCTTATGATGGTTAGTTTAGAAGCATCATGTTTCATTTAACATCTCTCATGTTTGCATCCACTTGTATTGCATGCATTGAGGCTCAGCGCATCATTCTAACTTGCAACATTAGTTAAATGCATCTTTGAATACATGCTTAGACTGCATGCTATCAAATTGATTCATATGCCATATTAGTAGCCGAGCCTAGTAGTTGCATTTTTGCATGCGTTGTATTAGTCATGTTGCATAAGTTAGGATCATGCATTTTTTCTAACTCTTTTGTTTATTTTGGCTTGGAGTACTAGGTAAGCCTTTACTCGCTTTAGCATATTGCATAGGTGTGATTGTTGCCATATCTAGCATGTTCACCATGAGGCTAATTGCTTAAATGATATAATTGTTTGAATGCCTGTGGATGAAGGCTATTTGCTTGACTTGGGATAATTTGATTAATGCCCATTTTAGCCCACTTTTTTTAGTGGCAAATTCACAAAAAACTTTCAAATAAAACATGAAATGAAATGTTCCAATTCTTGCGAAAATTAGTCTATACTTGTGTGAGACACATAGTAATATAGCTAATAATCAGTATAAGAGCATATAATGTAAATAAGAATCACATCACGAATTGTAGTTTATCTTTGACCGGGGGAGGGGAGTGCTCATTTCTTGACCTTCCCCTACCGTACTTAAGTTCTCGAGCCAAGACAACTTTGGTGATGATGGACTAATGGCCTTTGGCACGAGTCTTGGGTTTCCTAAATTTCCTAAAAATATTTAGGTGGCAACTCAAATTTGGCAAAGCAGTCCATTTTGGCATTTTATTCAAACATCGATTTTCCAAGAAGAATTGTCGATTTAGACTCTTTTGTGTTTTCACTATTGCACATTGCACTTGTGAAATCAAATTCAAAACCACAGATAGAGTTTGAACTGTAGGGCTTCGCCTTCGAAAGAAGCGCAAAAAGTCAAGCTACAAGCATGAATCGAATGAAGGGTATTCCACCCCCTCCTCTGGGTAGGTTTGATCATATTCGACTTGGCTTCTGAACCGGAAGGGAAAATAGAACACGCATTGTGTGAGGCTAATCAACTATATGCCTGGCTGTCGAGATATGCTGTGACTCATCTCAGTCAAATTGAGCCATGGGCAATGCCAAGCTGTGTCAACTGTGGACCTACTACACATCCAGTGGCACCACCATCCCTCATTGGGAAAGTCCACTAGTCGCTGGCGAAAGAAATAAGCTCAAGCTGAATACTTAAGGCAAGGGTCCACCTCTCTTTGCTTATCCATGAGCCATACATGGGAAGGGATGAAAAATAATAGAGATTAAAGAATAGAGAGATGTGCGTGGAGAGAAAAGTACAAAAAGGGCTTTGCGAGAAAATAGAGTATGAGCGCCGAGTGATGTGCGAGGCATATATCATAAAGGATAGGAAACAATACTTGAAGAGGTAGTGGACTCCCCACAAATCTAGTGGTCTCTCGCCGATGAAAAGCATCTTTGCCGATCAAGGTCTCAGCCAACATCAAACCGATACAACTCTTACCTTCTTTCAGACATTGGGCCATTTTGATCAACCGAATGTTGGTTCCACCGTAACTAGGGGCAAGAAGAAAATGTGCAAGCATGCACAAGTAGAGGGCATGTTACTGAAAACCTCACCAGAGAGGGTTGCCTCTATCACCGATGTCAGAAAACTGATGAATCAAGCTGGGTATATCTAGCTCTCCATTATGGGCCAAAGATCGAGCTTCGTGCAAAGTGAGCCCACACATTCGTCCCAAAGCTTGGGCGTGGCCAAAGTAGGGTTGAGGCATGATTTCCTCATTGAGCCGGGTTTCCATCATTGCTCGAAATTCTTCGAGAGTTGGGCACATTTCTTGTGTGTCGAAGCAAAATACATACGTAATTGGGTCCCAACATTGGACCATGGCATGGAGGAACGGAAAACAAAGTGGAGTACGGCTCAATGGAAAAAGCACATTTATGCCAAAACCTCATAAATTTACCTTTTCCATGCCGTCCAAAGTGGCTATCCAATCCGTAAGCTTCTCGGTAAGGAATATCTCCATTTGTGGATGAAACAGCAGCAAAAATGAGGTTCCGATGAAGAAATCACGAAGAAAGCCCTTTTGTAGAAGATAGGTCTATGAGTGGAGGCCAGTTGTTAGCTGTCTGGTCGATCCATCACAAGTGGCCCGCCGCTCACTTTTTATGGCCTGCTGCCCACTTGTGTGGCATGCCGTCCACTTGTGGGCCTGGCAATTTTGGCAGTCTGGTTTTGTTTTGATCTTTGTGTTTTAAGGTCATGTTTTGAGTCTTTTGCTTTTAGCAAGTGTACATAGCTGTGTTTAGTTGTTTTTACTTTGTTTGTTTTACTTATCGAGTTGTATTTTGGTTGTTGGTCGGCTCATTTTCTGATTAAGAACATTGTTCCAATACAATCTGTTTTTAATCTATGCAAATGTGGTGCTCATGATGCAAAAATAATAACTTCTTTCATAAAACTGCAGGGCTTTCCCCCGATCATAGTTTTTACAAAAGAGAGTACAAGTTTTCAAAAGCAAAAAGAAGCTATACATGTGCTAAACTACCAAAATAAAAGAAACTAAGCAAAAAAGTACAAAAATCGGCACCAATTATCTCAAGCTCGAGAGGCCCTCTTCGTCCTCTTCTTCAGAATGGACTCAGGGGCACTATCTCCATCAGCACCGCTATCAAAATCAGACTCTAATCCAAAGCCAGTACCATCATCTCCACTCCCAACCTCAAAGCCAGCCTTGGTGTCATCTCTGCTCCCTCACCATGAGCCAATGGCATCGTCTTCGCTTTTAGATGACTCAAAATGTCGACTCATTGCCTCCTCAGAGTCACTGGTCTCAGTATCATCCCCGCTTAAAACCGACTCCGAGCTACTCTGGTTCCAAGCACCCCTACCCCTACCTCGGCGCTCATTTCAACAGATTATCGAGCATGTCGTCTTTTTCCCTGCCGACGGAGGAGCTATCACGCTTTGGTGTCCTCAATACAAATAGAAGTTGGAAAACAAGTGTCGACATATCAGATATAGTGTATATATACAGAATGAGTGCAAAAGGAACAGTATGAGCACATTGTGTCAGTGCAGTGAATCAATGCAGTGTGGGGTGGTGTGAATGTTACGGTCTGAGTATCAGTGTATTAGTAGGAATATGATAATATGGTGCATAACAATGCAGGAAGCAGTGAAATGTAAGTGGAAAATAGGAGAAAATACGTGGATACCATGGAGATCAAGCAATGTCTCTCTCCTCTACACCATGCCAACTAGAGAAGCAACCGACCGGAGAAGGCCCTCTGTATACTCAGTTGATGCCTACAAGTGCATTTGAATGATCGGTATTTGGAATAATCAATATCTTAAAAGGGAGAGTGTGGTTGCAAGCTATAAAGTGTGGTCCATACCTGAGGTGTGCCCCGAGCTCTAACATACTCGTGCCCTACCTCAGTGGCTCTATCGGAATCTGATAGGCTATCCCGGTCGGACACCAACAAGTAAGCATAGTATGAATCATAGGCCAACTAGCAGCCTGTACGGTGGGAGCGATCTCTCCAACATTCGCGTCAGCCACTTGAGTAGTCTATCCAGCCAAAGGAACACCCGCTGCATCGCCCTCACGAACTCCCGTTAGGGGTGGCATGAGAAGAGCCTAGATGAAAGTCACATAATCGCCCTCTGCTCTGAAATAGTCGGCATCCAGCCCCACCATGAACTAGATAATAGCCTCAGCTGGGAGGCTATCTGCTGTCCTCATGGATGCTAGGGGCGGCATGGGAACAACTGAGGCGGGTGAGCCCAGAGTCTGGCGTATGAAACGCTCACCCAAGAACCAAGCCCAGCAGAGTGGGCCCTCCAGTAAAATCCGGTATCGAGTCATGGCCCAAGCCTCGGCATACTGGTCCCTCACTCCTACCGCATCGCACAAAACTACCACATGATCTGCAAATAGAGAATGTACAGATTGTTAGTTGCTGTTAGTTGTCAGAGTATGAATCAGAATAGTAGAAATAAAATACAAGTAGAAATGACTGTGAGTTTCAGATTACCTCACGGACGACCACTGTATCAAAGTATCGGCGGTAGAAAGAAAATGTCATATCATCGCGACTCTGGTGCTGGCACCGACTATCATATCATTGTGAGTAAGGCATGGCTAGATAGATCTCATCCATTGGCTCTGGAGCGAGAGCCAAGAAATAAGCGTAAACCTATAACTGCAAGAAAAGGTCAGCAGTGTTATCAATGATGTGTCAACAGATATAAAACAAAAAATGCAACGCAGAGAGCACAGTGTCTCAACAAATATAAAGCAAAAAGTGCAAAGCAGAAAGCATAATGTGCAACAAAAAGTTCAAAAGTAGAAAGGTGTGATAGATATCTCTCATCCTCTCTAGTAGCCTTCGACTCGCTCTCCCTTCATGTGGGAAGTGGAACTCATATAGCTTTACAGTGTGGTGAGACCGGCTCCACCGCAGTCATAAAACCGGACTCATGGCACGGTCACAAGGGCGCTCAGTAAGTACAAACCCACGGTGTTTCACCTGTTCGCGAACAAGGTGGTACCGAGGAGGAACATCAAGAAGCCCCGGACGTACTATTCTACCTCCTCCTGTGTCTCGGGCTAACTCACGGAAGTGCTTGGAGAACTAGTCAGATCTCGACCATCATGGCCTATATAGAGATGGGCTCACCTGCAGTAGATCCAAGCCACCTCCCACTTGCCTATATCCATGTCAAAGGGGATCGGATCACCCCTACTCCTAAGCCTATGATCATCGAGAAGTCGTAAGGGGTCATCGTCATCTCCCTGACGAAAGAGAAGTGGAAAGACTTGGTGGTATCCCACCACCTCTCCACTAATGCTCTGAGTAGGGCCCGGCTAGCCATATGTCATGAGAGCACGATGCAGAATAAGCCAAAGCCGGCCTCATCAATAAGGCCGCGAACCTCAGGCGAGAACTCATGATACGAATCTCTGGCCGTCACTACCCCATAACCCCTGTAAGAACTAGAGTCCCCGTGTGGCAAAGAAAGAGCGAATCAAATGAATGACAATGATAAAAGAGTAGTTAGATGAAAGTCAGTGCAAGAAATACAGTCAAATAAAAAGCAAGAAAGCAAGAAAATGAAGTTTGTACCTCGGTAGCACCGTAGGAAAGGTGGGAGTCCGACTCCCTCAACAAAGCATCCTCAGGCATGCCATCGAGGAAATCATCAAAGCGCATCATGTCACTAGGCGCCATCATGTGCATGTAAGGATGGTAAGTGACCGAGTCAAAAGGTCTCATCCGCAATGGTAGTGGCTCAGGCTCAAGCCCTGGAGCGAACTCTACCTTGAAGTTAGCGACAATGTCCTCCGCTGCCTCGCCGGCCATAACGACCGGTGGCCCCTCGACCTCAACAGGGGATGAAAGTGCAGGTGGAACCTCGGAAGGAGTGTCATCATGAGGAATGTCGTCTACTATCTAAAAAGTGGATGAAAACTGGTAAAAAGTGAAGAGAATGACAAAAAAGAGGAAAATCTTGGAAAAAGTCAACCCTAGGAGAGAGAAAATGGAAGAAAAAGTCAAAACCCAGGATAGTTCACGAAAACTGATAGAAACTCGAGGGAAACAAGCCCAAAGTGGTGAAAATGCAAAAAAAAAATCAATGAAAACAAAATCTGATCGGTTCAAAGTGTAGAGGACCAAAGAGGGTTTATGAATAAAGTTTGCATAGGGCGTTGGAAAACATGTATAAAGCACAAATCTAGAGAGAGCAAACACCTAGAGAGAGAGGAGAATGATTTCAAACTTGGGTGTGTGAGGAAATGAGGTTTGGATGTGTATTTAATGAAGACCCAAGGCAAAATGACAAATCTCTGATTTTTGCATTAGTGGCCGGCAGCCCTCTTTTGTTGCCTAGTGCTAGTTTTCTTCATCTTTTTCCCTAACAATGTGTGAGAGGTTCTCTTATGGGTCCAGATTGATTTTTGAAAAACTCAAAACTGTGTACCAATTGCACCGTTCCCAATATCCGTTGTGTTATCGACGCGTGAACGTGCCCCAATTGCAAATATGAACAAGGCGTATCCTTTTTGAGCCTTTTGCAAAGTCTCCAAGGGGTAAGTCGGAGGTTGTTGCTGAACATCGTTTTTGTTCGTTTTGTTAATTTACTTTCTTTCGCATAGAACGTGCACTCTCACATGCTTTGAATTTTGCATAGAACAAGCTCTTGTTTCTTACATAGAACATGCTTTCAATTTTGCATAGAATATGCTCTTGTTTCTTGCATAGCACATACTTTCAATTAACATCATATGTCGGTTGTCTATAATCTTGCATAGAACATGCGTTGTCATTATATTGGTGTTCAATCCTGTTCACTTTGTGCATCTATCGCACTTGTTCACTTTGTGCATCTATTGCACTTGTTCACTTTGTGCATCTATCACACTCATTCACTTTGTGCATCTATCGCACCTGTTCATTTTGTGCATCTATCACACCCATTCACTTTGTGTATCAATCACATTTGTTCACTTTGTGCATTTATCTAACTCATTCACTTTGTGCATCTATCACACCCATTCACTTTGTGCATCTATCGCACTTGTTCACTTTGTGCATCTATCGCACTTATTCACTTTGTGCATCTATCACACCTGTTCACTTTGTGCATCTATCACACATGTTCACTTTGTTCATCTATCGCACTCATTCACTTTGTGCATCTATCGCATCTGTTCACTTTGTGCATCTATCGCACTCATTCACTTTGTGCATCTATCGCACCTGTTCACTTTGTGCATCTATCACACTTGTTCACTTTGTGCATCTATCGCACCCATTCACTTTGTTCATCTATCACACTTGTTCACTTTGTGTATCTATCGCACTTGCTCACTTCATGCATCTATCGCACACTTTCATTACATTGTGTATCTATTGTACAATCTCATACTTTTTGCATCTATCTCAGGACGCATGAAACGTGACCCTGAGTGGTTTTTCTCCTATTCTCACAATTTTTGTGTGATTAGAGTATCTTAGGACGCGTGAAACATGACCCTGAGTGGTTTTTCTCTCCTCTTTTTCACGCCTTCGATGTGGTTAGAGTGCGCTTGAAACCCATTTTGATTTAAGCTTGAAGCTCATTCATATGTTGTAATTGTGTTATTGCTTATTGCATTTGTTATTGTTTATTGCATCATCTAGCATGATTGTGACTTTTCAAAATAGCCAGCTTCGCAAAGTGTATGAGTCCAGCTTTCAAAGTATATTTTTCGTGCATATCGTTTGCATCATGCCCCTGAACTACGTTGGTTTGATTCCTTGCAAAGGGATACATAGGTAGCTTGCTAGCATAACCATTTTATTTATGCCTTGATTGTTTGCCCATGCCTTGATTGTTTTCCCAAGTCTTACGGCCTTGTCAAAATGGGCCGTCTCTGGGCTTTGACATTCACTCACATCACTTCATAACTCCGAGCTCTGTCAAAGAGGAGCAACTGTAGACACCTCATTTTTTACCGCCCTTGAGACTTAGGCGCCACTGATTGATCACTCGATGATGAATGTATACGCTTGTCAAATGCTCGATTGCCTTAGCAGAAAACCTCAGTTTTGAACCTACAAACCTTGTGCCTTGTTTTGGACCAAAACAATAGTTTTTCAAGCCTGAGCATCCAGGGATCTGTAGACCCACTAGTGTGGCCTGTCGCCCACTATTAATGGGCTGCTGGCCACTGTGGAAGCCGAATAAGTAGAAGAGTCGGAAGATGCGTACCGCAGAAGTCAGATATTATTCGGCTCCATATTGCGTAACTAGGATGCCGAATACGTTAGGAAGGCCGAATAGTCAGAGGTCAGTAGCTCCGAATAAATAAAAGGGGGAATGGGATAAAAGTAGGCTCAGGCCCCGAGGCCCAAAGAGCGAGTATAAACACGAGAACCAAAGATTTAGAAAGGTATGTAAGAATTACTTCACTTAACTTAGTCAACAAGCTATCTTGAGTGTCTGAACTGACTTGTCTGTCGGAGTGCTAATTCCGGCACCCTCAACCGGAGTGTTTGTGTCTTTTCAGGTGACTAGGTGAGGATCATTAGCGTCTCCCAGGATTTGAAGAGTATTTCCAAACCACTTCTCCACAATTGGCGCCATCTGTGGGAATACTCAAATACCTCCATGGCAGGTGTGACTGAAGATCCTCCGATAGCCACTGACGAGACCACATAGAGGGATGACCTCACTCCAGCAAACTTGTTTGGACCAAAAACCATCGCAGCAAGACTTGCCTTGGACCTCTGCTCATCTTCAAACCCAATGCAAAAGACAATACAAGTGACCATGGCACAAGCTAGGCAAACGAAACAGGGGTTGGACAACGTCATCGCTGAGAACGAACGCCTTCGTTGTGATCTGGCCTCGGAAATAGCAAAATCCAAACAAACAGTGTGCCAGGCTTCTATGCGACCCCCGAGGGCAGATGATCGACGATCTCGAGCCCGACAGCAAGCAACTGACGGCCGCTATGCCTCAACAGATCATCTTGAGGAGTTGGCAAAGGACAAACGTCTCCAACAATGCGTCTGGAGGAGTGCGATCAGAACGCCTGCCCTTCCCAAGGATGCATTTCCGCTTGACACCGTCCACATGATATATAGCCTGCCAGCAGCCCCGGCCGTGAATACGATCCAATCACATCCAGGTCCCCAACAACAACTCACAGCAACAAAGCGGCTCCAAGAAACGCCAAGTATCACTGTAACAAGCCCGGGGGGGACCTCGCTACAGCTCGGACTCTTTAAGTTTGTTGCGGTTCTAAATCTGAACCAAAGAGTCCACCTCTGGCAAATCGTTTTAAGGAAAACAGATTTTTCGAAAAGTAGTACCAAACATGGATCGCTTTGCGGATTCTGAGTCGCCACCTAAATATTTTTAAAATGGGGAATTTAGGAAACCGACTCGGTCAAGGCCACGTGTCCGTCATCACCAAAGTTGTCTTGGCTCGAGAGCTTGGGTACGATCGGGGAAGGTCAGCTATGAGCACCCCCTTTCGCCCGGTTCCAAGGCCGGCCTCTACTAACCATGGTATCCTCTTTTGAAAACATTACGTGGTCTTAATCCGGTTATTTGCCTAGATTTACTATGTTATATGACAAAGAACAAGTATAGACCAAATCGCCTAAGTTGGAACAAAACATTGTAAGTTTGTATTGAAAATGACTTGCTACTCATAAGTAGGCTAAAATGCAGGTTTTGCCACTCTCAAGCGGGCTTTTAGAAAAGACGGTTTTGCCACTATCTAGTGGGCTTTAAAACTCACAGTTTTAATATGTTGTCCCAATTTAGGTAATTCAACCTCCATCCACAGGCATTCATGCAGTTATATCATATAAGCACTTAGCCTCATGGTAAGCATGCTATCATGGCAACATTCACACGCATGTGATATGCTAAAGCATAAAAGCTCACCTAGTACTCCAAGCCAAAACAGAAGCTTATTAGAAATCCATGCATGGACCTAAGCATACTGAAATGTCTAATGCAACACATGCAATGATGTAATCTAGGCAGGCTCGGCTATCCTAGACATGGCATGTGAAATGCTACAAATAACACGTATTCAATTTGGAATTGAAATACAATGCAGTTTGTATGATGTACCGAGCCCGGTGCATGTAAACAAATGCATGAATGCACGCATGCATTGCATAAGGTATGCTAATTTTAATATGCCCTAATCTACCATCATAAGCAGGTAAATAAAAGGGTAGAAAGAAATGGGGGTTGGAAGACATACACCCACTCACGCACGCTTATTAATAATTTGCCCTCGCTCGGAGGGACCAAAAGAATAATATCTGATCCCAAATAATAAATCAACTATCCTAGCTAATTAATTATTACAGACCCTTAATTAATTAACAAATTAATTAAACTATCGAAAGCGATAAAAGGCCTCGGGAAGAGGGATGCACGCATGCTTGGATCCGACTACTTGGGAAAGTCCGCACCATGCCACTTTATTGCCTCTGTTTTCTTGCCTGTCTCTCCAAAATTGCCAAAGTCCTAGAATACCTTCCTTGCTCGTTTCAGACGCCACCGTTTGGGAAGTGCCCACCGGCTGCTTGTGGTGGCCACCGTCTGCAATGGAAGTTATCGGCACACAAAATGTGCCGGTCGGCACTAGAGAATACCGGTCGGCACTAAATTCTAGGAGACAGTTTTTGACAAAGCATGACGAAGAAGGTGCATGATATGGAATTTTGGGACAAATGTTTGCACCAACCATACTCCTTATCATATTTGTGACTCAAGGGAGTATAGTCCTTGGTTCTCGGACCACCAATCGCGGATTTCGATGCGTGTTGGCCCAAGAGCCAAGTTGGGCACTTTCAATGAGATGAAATGCAATGCATACAATCAAATCAAGGGCTTCTACCTCCATCATGACTTGGTCAAGAGATAGAGCATGCATGCTAATGCGATGCAACCTAGGCATGGGAGCTAAGATATGCAACATGGATATGAGGCAAGCATGCAAACATATGACATGTATTAGGTATACAACCTAAGCAAGCAAACATGTGAAGTATGCAACAACATATGCAAGCTTGCAAGATGTAATGCAAACATGTAAGTATGCAAGACATGCAACATGTTACAACTTGGCCAAGGGAATGCAAGGCAAATGCAAGTGATTCCAAGCATGCAATATATGCAACCAAAGCATGTAAACATGGGATAATGCAACAACACTTGAATGGCATGCAAGGGATGGACTTACACTAATTGGACAGCTCTAAGTTAGGTCCAAAAACAGTGGCCAAAACCATGGAAATGAAGGCCAAAATGCACACACATATGCACATGTTATGGCTTGACACTTAGGCATAATGAAGCAAGCTTTAAGCACACTTAAAGGAAGCTAAACATGAACAACTAGCATGCATGGAAAGCTCTGAAATCATGCTACAAAATGATGCCAAATCAAGCAACAAAGTAGGCTAAGCATGCATGCAAATGGTCCAAGCATTAAGGCAAGCCAATGAGGCTTTGAACCACACTTAGTACAACCACACATGACAATACTTAAACAATTAAAATCAGAGTTTTAACGCATAAAACTAAGCCCAAAGGACCCCCTAGATGGCATCTAGATGGTTCAAATTCAAAGGTATGCATTAAGGCCAAAACATGGAGTACACAACACATGCTTTAGAGCACTAAAGAGACAACTAAGGTAAGCATACAAGCACACCAAAGGGACTGAAATAGCATGCTAGATGGTTCCAAACCACTAAAATGATGCAAGCAACACATGCTATATACTCATGCACTTAAGGCTAGCAAGCCAAAATGCAAAGTGGCTATGTAAGGCAAGTCATGGATGGCCTAAACGACCAAAAACAGATCTTATACATGGCAAAACAAGCACATTTTCAGTTTATGTCAAGCCACAAAAACAGAAGCAAGATAGGCTAAGAAAGCATGCAAGATTACGGTAAATCACATGGATTTCAAAGCAAGTAGCACATGGAGTATGCAAACAATGTTGAGCCCTTCAACAATGTTGAAGAAGGGCTCAAAATAAGCCTATTCTTAGCTTACATCATGCTCTGAAACAGATTATATATAAGCCAAATATTCTATGCAAGAAACATGGCATACAAGAGGATATTGAGATAGGTGCTAGATGCAGCCACCAAATGGCAAGGGGTCCTCAATCAAACATGAAGAGGACCCCAAAACAAGACTATTTGAAGTTTGGGTCGGAGCCCAAAAGTGCTTGCAACTAGGGCTAAGATATGAAGCAAGAAAAGGCTAGAAAGGGGAAGATGAAGACTTACCCTTGTAGACCAACAAACCAGCACCTCATGGACCAAGTTTTGGTGCTCCTAAGCTCTGCAAATGTCCCCCAAGTCGTTGGTATGGAGTGTGTATGAGTTGTGCTATGGGTTGATGAAGGAATGGCCCAAGAACTATGGACTTTGGAAGTTGTATGGAAGAGATATGGAGAGAGGGGTGGGATATATATGTATATATATATACATATATATCTGCTGGTTTTTGTTTCAAAGCTCCAACCTTTGCTCAAGGAGAGGAGAGGTGCTTATATAGGCAAGTATAAGCACTAAACTTAGAGGCTAAGTTAAGGAAAGGGTCAAGGGTTCAAAGGAGGTGCAAGGCTTCTTGGAGAAGCTAATACTGGTGGCCAAGCTTCTCCAAGAAGCTTGGCCAGGGTTCAAGCTCCTAGAGGAGAGAGGGGTCAAAGGGCTCATAAGGGTGTAAAATAGGCACATGTATGCACGTGGGTCGAAGTTCTGTGCACTCAGCTGGCACAATGGCATGCACCAGCTTGGGGGTGCAAAGGGTTCAACCCGCCACCAATTTGATTTTCACCAAAATAAAGTGCGGTCGGCACTCTTTTCTGCCGGTCGGCTAAATAGAGTGCCGACATATGATTCCTTGGTCAAAACATGGCCGGTGGATATGCAAATCGAAGCCCCGGAAGTTAGCTTTCCAATGGCGCAAACCTTGCATCAAAATTCCTCCTGTGCAAAAAGTTATGCCCTTTTCCGTAAAGTCGCGCAGACTCGATCCAACCGGATGATCCTCGCTTCAACCCAACATATCTCCTCCACCCGGACTTGGCTCTGGGAGATTCTTGAGTACAAAGTGAAGCCCCGGAAGTCTTCTTTCCAACGATGGTGGCCTCATAGCTTAACTCCAAGTATTGAATTGAATAAGCCCGATTTAGCGAGAGCTGCTCGATTCCCTTCTACCCGGATCTTTGCCAATCTTCTCCCAAACCAGTTTTCTCCTCTCCTTTCCTCAAATCTTCAACTCCAAACCCTTAAACAAAGTGTTTGGGAAGATTTGCCTCTCTTCTTGCCGAAGGAATTGAACCTGTGCCCTGCACATCTCTCAACACCGAGCAAACTATCAGTAATGCCCAAGTCTTGAGGGCGGTCAAAAATGGGGTGTCTACAATCACCTTTGATGACTCCGATTTGATCGGTGTAACACTCCCTCACATCGATCTATTGGTTGTTGAGCTACGCGTAAACCAGTTCACCGTCGAACGCGTTCTTATCGACCAGGGCAGTACTTTGGAGGTTATGTATTATAAAACCCTCACCAAACTCGGATTCAATGAGTCAGACCTGACTCCGGCTCCTTATCCACTATTCGGCTTTAATGCCAATCCAGAGTACCCATTGGGAAAAATCACCATCTGCTCGAAAGGTGTTCCAAAACGGTGGATGTGGAATTCTTGGTCGTCAGGCTGCCATCGCCGTACAATCTCATCATGGGGCGATCGTGGTTGCATACCTTGCAGGCCGTCCCAAGCACCAATCATCAACTGCTATGTTTCCCAACAGAACACGGCATTGAGCAAATCCGCGAATCCCAGAAATCGGCACAAGCATGTCATCTCCTTGCCGCCAGAATGCCAAAGGAACTGCAAGTAAACTCCATTGAGGTGCCGAATCGAGAGACCCTTGATGACGTTGGGCGGCATCCAAATGAGAAGGCCACAGAAGATTTAGACTGAGTTGACATCGATGGAAG
Source organism: Camellia lanceoleosa (assembly GCA_025200525.1). NCBI lineage: Eukaryota > Viridiplantae > Streptophyta > Magnoliopsida > Ericales > Theaceae > Camellia > Camellia lanceoleosa. The sequence continues at coordinate 66,679,703 of CM045764.1, forward strand.
CCCAGAAAAGTTCTTCATGATTGGCGCCTCCTTGAATTAGGCCGATAGGCAGCAGTTGATCTCTTTCTTACTCAACAACCTCGACATCTTTGCGTGGACTCCGTACGAAATGCCAGGACTAGACCCATCAGTTTCACAGCACCATCTGAATGTCGATCCCAAATGTTAGCCAATCATTCAGAAAGGCCGACGTCGACCACCGTCGTTGCACACCGTCGTTGTTGAGGTTGAGGAGGTAGACTACTTGACGCCTTGCAATTAGAGAAGTCACTTACCCCACGTGGCTCTCCAATACAGTGGTGGTGAAGAATAAAAATGGGACTTGGTGAGTGTGTGTCGATTTCACAGATCTGAACAAAGCTTGCCCCACAGACTGCTTTCCTCTACCCAGAATCGACTAGCTTGTCGATGCGACGGCACATCATCAACGCAAAAGCTTCCTCGATGCTTACAGAGGCTACCATCAAATCGCCATGCATCTAGATGACCAGGATAAAACTGCATTCCTCACCCCAAGAGGAACCTATTGCTGCAAAGTTATGCCTTTTGGGCTGAAGAATGCAGGGGCAACCTACCAAAGACTAGTCACCGCCATGTTCAAAGAGCAACTCGGCCACACTATGGAAGTATACATCGATGATATGGTGGTCAAGTCCAAAGAAAAACAGAATCATATAGCCGATCTAGAAAAGACATTTAGCATCTTACGCCGTCTGAATGGCTAACGCTTCCAAGTGTGCGTTCGGAATCGACTCTGGCAAATTCCTGGGTTACATCGTCAATCACTAAGGAATCGAAGCCAACTCGAGGCAAGTCACAACAATCTTGGAACTCAGCTCCCCCTATTCAGTAAAAGAAGTCCAAAAGTTGATGGGGATGGCAGCTGCACTCAACAAGTTCATCAGCCGGTCTACAGATCGCTACCGACAATTCTTTTAGACACTACGGCAGGGTAAGGCTTTTGAATGGTCTGCCAAATGCGAATCAGCCTTCAACAGACTCAAGGCCTACCTCCGCTCAATACCTCTCTTGACAACACCAGCCGCTGGTGACCCACTCATTCTATATTTGGCAGTTTCTGATAGGGCCGTCAGCACCGTACTGTTAAAAGATGAGGAGGGGGAGCAACGGCCAGTGTATTATGTGAGCAATGCAATGGTTGACGCCCAAACACGCTACCTTCTGCTGGAAAAACTCATCTTAGCCCTAGTCATGGCGGCAAGAAAACTGATGCATTACTTCCAGGGACATAGCATTGGGGTGCTAACAGATTATCCCCTCTGATCCGTACTACGGAGTGCAAAAGCATCAGGACGTGTTTCAAACTGGGCTCTTGAAATCGACCAATACGACATTCAGTTTTTACCTAAAACCGCAATCAAGGGGCAGGTGTTGGCCGACTTTGTTGCTGAATTCACCGACGAGCTTGCCAACCACAAACCTGACGAAGTCCGACCAAAGGCTGAAGTTCGACCAAAGTCGAACTAGAGAATTTATGTCAGGGATATTTGGCAATTATACTGTGATGGATCATCTAACCAAAGGGGCAGCGGCACCGGAGTTGTAATCATGTCTCCAGACAGCGCAGTAATTGAGCAGGCCGTCAAGCTTGGCTTCGAAGCATCAAATAACGAAGCCGAATACAAAGCCCTTCTAGCCGGTCTGCAGAATGCACACCTTCTCGGCGCTCTATGTCTACTTGTGTTTTGTGATTCAAAATTGGTAATCAATCAGCTAAAGGAGGAGTACGGCAGAAAGCGACCGTATGGCGGCCTATATAAACGGCCAATTCATTGCCGGCAAAATTTGACCATCACGAATCGAACCAAATAACACGACCAAAACACACACGGATGCCTTAGCGTGCCTAGCCTCCACCATCAATTCTGAGATCAAACGGACCATCGAAGTAGGCTTTGTCCCGGACCCGAATATTGGCCCTTCGGAGGAAATCCATGTCGACGTTATAGAATCCGCAGCAAGTTGGATGGACCCCATTGCTGCATTCCTCTCTTCTGAACAACTCCCAGAGGACAAAAAAGAAGCACACAAGCTGCGAAATAAAGCCCTGTGATACTATCTGGATCCACAAGGAGGGCTTTATAAAAAGTCCCTCTTTGGTCCATACTTAGAATGCGTGCACCCCGACAAAGTGGAGGAGCTTCTGATAGAGATACATGAGGGCAGTTGTGTTGCCCATTCTAGCGAACGCTCCCTAGCACATCGAGCTATAACCCAGGGGTATTATTGGCCGACAATGAGTGGCGGAGAGTTATGTAAAAAAATGGGAGTAGTGCCAAAAGTTCTCCCCATTAACCCATCTGCCTGCCGAAGGGTTGAACTCTATCACCAGCCCTTGGCCGTTTGCTCAGTGGGGACTTGATATCGTAGGAACATTGCCGAGGGCCCCTGGGAACAAGCGATTCTTAATCGTCGCGACAGATTACTTCACAAAATTGGTCGAAGCGGAGGCTTTAACACATATTCGAGATGCTGACATTAAACGCTTTGTATGGAGAAACATCATAACATGATTCGGCATTCCGAGAGCTCTCATCTCAAACAATGGCACCCAGTTCGATTGTGGCGTATATCAAGAGTTATGCAGCAAATATGGCATTCGGCCCTACTTCTCGACATCGGCCTACCCCCAAAGCAATGGTCAAGCCAAAGCCTCTAACAAATCCATCTTGGACGGCATCCAAAAGAGGCTGGAAAAAGCTAAAAGCAAATGGGTCGAAGAATTGCCGAGTGTATTGTGGGCTCATCGTACTACGCCAAGGAGATCCACTGGAGAAACGCCGTTTGCTCTATGCTTTGGAACCCAGGCAATCTTACCCCTGGAAATCGGCCTCCCAACTCTGAAATCGCAAGTTTTTGATATGGGCCAAAACGACATGATGCTTGCCCTGGATCTAATTCTAATCGAAGAGCGAAGAGACCGCGCCCTGGCATCCATGGCACAGTATCAGCAGCAGCTCGCCAAGTCATATAATCAGCGAGTTCAATTGCGCCGATACACACCAGGAGAGTTTGTCCTAAAGAAGGTACTTCCAGCCGACCGGAGACCAGCCGATAGAAAATTGGGTCCAAACTGGGACGGCCCCTATTAGATAGAATCCATCGCAAGAACAGGGGCATATCGACTCTCAGACATGTCAGGAAGAAGCCTGCCACGGCCTTGGAATTCAACACATTTACGTAAATTCTATCATTGACCCGACTTGTGAGCTTGATACTTGTACATGTTCCACCGTTGCAATACAAAGTTTCTCATTTTCTCAAGCTCGCTCCCAAGCCTTTAAGGGCCGATTAAGCCTTCCGAGGCCAAAATAAAGTCTTCGGATTCGAAGCCCCTTTTGGTGCATGACACCTTAGGGCCGATTAAGACCCCGGATTCGGAGCGCTCTTCGTGGATATCACGATTGGCCAAAATAAAGTCTTCGGATTTGGAGCCACTTTTGGTGCATGACACCTTAGGGCGATTAAGCCTCTAAATGATTAAGCCTATTAAGGCAGATTAAGCCTTCGAAATCCGGATTCAGAATGCCCTTCGTGGATATCACGATTGGGCAAAATAAAGTCTCCAGATTCGGAGCCCCTTTTGGTGCATGACACCTTAGGGCTAATTAAGACTCCGAATTCAGGGCGCCCTTTGTGGATATCACGATTGGCCAAAATAAAGTTTCCGGATTCGGAGCCCCTTTTGGTGCATGACACCCTAGGGCCGATTAAGTCTCTTAAGGCCGATTAAGACTCCGAATTTGGAGCGCCCTTCGTGGATATCACGATTAGCCAAAATAAAGTCTCCGGATTCAGAGCCCCTTTTGGTGCACGACACGCTAGGGCCGATTAAGACTCCGAATTTGGAGCGCCCTTCGTGGATATCACGATTAGCCAAAATAAAGTCTCCGGATTCAGAGCCCCTTTTGGTGCACGACACGCTAGGGCCGATTAAGCCTCTTAAGGCAGATTAAGACTCTGAATTCGAAGCGCCCCTCGTAGACATCACGATTGGCCAAAATAGTCTCCGAATTCAGAGCCTTTCCGAGAGATGCATTCGGACCACTTCACTGGCCGAATAAATATTCATTGAATTGTTCTTAATTCAAGCCGGTTAATGCATGATTAAACATTTACGCCACCCAACACAAAACTTGTCAATAAGTTGAAATAATACATTTAATTAAGCACATAACATTTTAAGACCAAATACAAACGTTGAAAATAAAAGAAATTCTATTTGTTTGGTGCGAAGTCTTCTCGCGTTCCAAAATCTATTCATTCGGTACCCTCATTGTCGCTCTTCTCAATTTCAAAATCGGAATAAGGAAAGTAGTGGCAATGATACAGGGGCGAGGCTGAATCAATGCCCACGGCTTTGAGAGCTTTCTTGGTTTGAAGGGCCTTGATCCAGCCGTGCTTGAATCCACGATTTTCACATCGGCAGACCTCCTCGGCAAGGTCCTGTTTGGTCTTCTTTATCCCGACCTTCAGGCCGTCCTGAAACCCCTTTTCATAACCCGAGGTCCGTTGGGTCATTCTCTCCTCAATGACCAATTTAGATTGACCATCCGCCACCGACGCGCTCGTTTGAACATTCTTCAGCTCCCGAAGCTCACGCTCAGCCTTTTCCGCGCGAATCTCCAGACTACAATTCCTTTCGTCCTTCTTCTCACTCTCACGTTGCGCTTCCCGCAGACGCATGCGGACTTCGTAAGCAGTGTATAGTCCTTTCACAGCCCCATAAATGTCGTCTCGAAATACTTCGAAATCTCGACGTCCGACCATCGATTGTTGGACTTCCGGCCGGAATATTTGTCGAGCGAACTCGACTGCCACATCTGGGTCTTTAATGATAGAATCTGCCTCCGTCATTGGTCTATTCCTCACAAAAACCGCAAAACTCAATGGTCGTGGCGTCGCATCAGGCTCGATTTTCGGTCGCGAAGTGAGAATTTCCCGTTGTTGCTCGGGCCTTTAGGGGCGATCTGCTTCGACGACTAAGGGCCTGCTGTGTTTCTCGATCCTTGGACGTTCTTCTTCCCGTACACGTAGGCTCACTATTGCGACTCATTGCGGCGTCTAATTCAGTCAATCTTCGTCCCTCCCAAGTTGCCTGAATGGAAATAAGTAGGGCCTTTGGCGTGCACCCGCCCCATTTATCCTTCAATGTATGCAGCTCTCCCTAGGCAACGTCAGTAATCCCAAACGCCAAAAGTTGGATGTGCCTCAGCCAGCCTACGAGTTAGGCCTATTCGGCTTCTCAAGCTCGCACCTTGGCTAAGGCAAGGGCAGATTTATTAATCACTGGCTAAGGGCAGATTTATTAATCTGGTCGGCCATGTTTTCAAGCACAAGCACCGATCAATCTGTGCCTCAGCCAGCCCATGAGTTAGGCCCATTCAGCTTCTCAAGCTCATGCCCTGGCTAAGGGCAAATTGATTAATCTGGTCGGCCATGTTTTCAAGCGCAAGCGCCGATCAATCAGGCCCGGCCCAAATTACCTAGTTAGGCCCATTCGGCCAAGCTCGCATACTGGCTAAGGCAAGGCAGATTTATTAATCTGTCACCATGTTTTCAAGCGCATTAATCTGCCTCACCAAATTACACGAGTTAGGCCCATTCGGCTTCAAGTCATAGCTAAGGGCAGATTTATTAATCCCTGGCTAAGGGAAGATTTATTAATCTGGTCGGCCATGTTTTCAAGCACAAGCGCCGATCAATCTGTGCCTCAGCCAGCCCACGAGTTAGGCCCATTCGGCTTCGCAAGCTCGCGCCCTAGCTAAGGCAAGGGCAGATTTATTAATCTGGTCGGCCAAATACCTAAGCTAAGCAGCCAATCTAACCATAACCGAAAGCAATATCACTCATCAACAACATTTTCCTTAGCAAGTTGAGCACAACTCATGAAATTTTATATATACGCAAATTACTAAACAAAAAGCTACAAGCCCGCATGACAATGCCTAAAAAAAAACTATGACTGTAGCAACACATGAAAAATACCAAATTAAAAACTGTAAAAACACATTCGACATCCTAAAAACTATGTCCGTCGTCCAGATCAATCATCGGAATCAAACTCCAATGGCTCAACATCCACCTGCTCATATGGTATTGGCATAATCAACGAAGCGTTAGCAGCAGCAACGGCTTTGTCCCAGCCATGTTTGAATCCCCGATTTTCAAACTTGCGGACTTGGTCCAAATACTCGGCGAGTCCAGCATTTTTCCCGGCCTCGAATACTTTGGAAGACTCCGAGTCGGCTGTCTCCTTCACCGTCTCCATTTCAGCCAATTCAGCCTCCAGTTTGGAGACCGCCTTCTGGGCCAATTTGAGCGCATCTTCGCACGCGTCCGCCTTCTTCTCGGCATCCGATCTCAATTGATCCGCGCTACGAGCCCTCTCCATCTCGGCGTTGGCCCTTGAGGCGTCCTTGTTTGCCCTCAAAGCTTTGGCCTCGGCCCTTCTCCTCTGGCCCTCAATTTCCTTTCATAAACGACCAATCTGCTTCACGGCGTCGCGATGGCGATGGCCCATGTCGGCTATCCTTCTGACGGTCTGCAAAACAAGAATTTTAAACCATAACTTCAACAGTATTTGGATTAAGTAAAGCAAAGTCTGAATACGTACCAAAAGTGCCGATTGGGTGTCTAGTGTTGTCGCATTCAGATCTGTTTCCACCCGAAAAGCCTCCGCCGACGGCAACGATACGTACATAGCTGGTCAATGCAACTTCGATCTTTGGTTACCAAGCATCAGAAGAAACCAGCATGTTTTTTATCATCGGCTGAATGACAAAAGGGACGATCACATTTGATCCCTCTAATCGAGGACATTTTCCATCTCGTTCTTCTGAGCCGGCCTCAAACTCGGCAGGGCATTTCTGTGCCTCTTCCTCAACTTCTTGGCCGGCCTGCACGATCGAAGTAGTTTCAACATTCCGATTTTTTGCCGTCTCCGCATCAATAACGCACAAGGACTCTGATTCGCTAACAGGCAGGGAGAGTTGAGATTCGGTGGCGGGTGGTACTTCAAACGGATGGGCCGCCGCTCTCCGTCGCGCGGCCAATATTTCCGCATTCGCCTTCCTGGCAAGTTTTGTCAGGCTTAACCCGACCATGTCTTCGAGGCCTGCGGCGGGAAGATCCTCTAAGCCGTGAAAAATGCCGTCAAATGAAAGATCCCCTCGGCCCGAAATGGCTAGAGGATTGGCCGAATTCAATACCTCGCCGACTTCGGTTTGGTGATCGATCCGATTCGGTAACATTAGCTACGTCCCGCTCCGAATCAGACCCTTCAAAACCAATCTGCCTCAAGTTTTTGAAGTCAGACAAAATAAAAGCAATAAGAGAATCTCCACCCTCTGGAACCGGGATATTTTTTGCTGCCGAGAAGGTCGTATATGTCGGCTCGTAATGAAGCAGAACGTGGGCCACCCCCCCTTGTTTCTGAAGACTTCGACGGCCGAAATACTTGAGCACGACTTTTGATATCCGAAAGAACGACGTCGTCAGTTGAAGACAGGACTTTTTTCAAATCGTTCCCTGTACAAGCCAAGCCGTAACATTTCAAAGAGGAGGCTTTACAACAAAAATGAACAAATAATAAAAGCGAGAAGGCAATCGGCCACCTGGCTCGCCCCTCCGTCTAGGAATAGGGTTGACGTGATCTTTTCCATCGCCAAATTCCCAGTTACCTTGGACAACGACCATAACATCATCAACTCGTTTCCCAGAACTGGAAAGCATAGTAATCAACTGATGGTCGATATCCTTGGCCCTAAGGAAGAAACGATCGTGCCGACCAGAAGACTTAGCCAAGGCATAGCAATGCCGGATGGCTGGAATGCCAAGGTGAATTCTAAGGTGACGATTGAGCGCTATAACCCCCATTATAATTCTAAAGAAGTTCACATTGGGTTAGGAAGAGATTAAACCCCAATGGCGAAGCACAGCCCTAAGAAACGGGTGAAGGGGAAAACGGACTCCACCCTCTGCAATTGACAAAAATGGAAAGACAATCGTGGTTTTGTCCTCCCTCTCCATATCAGGAGTGCCGTCTGCCACAAGCGACAGATGGACATCATCAGGAATGGAGAAATGGCGTTTAAAGCCAGCAATTCGATCTGACGAGAGAAGGTCTTTTAAATGTTTCGCCATACCCTACAGTTTATAAGAATATGCAAAGGAAGGAATAAACCAGAAAGAGTCTTCAAAGCAAGGAAGGAGAGAACTTACAAAGGATGAAGAGGATATCGAAGAAGAGAATTGCAGGGACGATTCAAAAGGCAATCCAGCGACGAGCGTCATAAAATACATACTTAAAAGGACGTCAAAATTTTTAAATCGCAGTAAATAGACATGTATAAGAGGCGGGAAGTCGACACGACAACCGAAAGGGGTGCGCTTAGGTATCCACATAAGGATGAGGCCAACCACCGAATTTTGGCTCTGACTTTTCAAAATTCAAAACCAAGCACTCCAGCTAACTGTTGTTGGTAAAGTACTTGGGGGGCAATTGTGGGAGCCGAATAAGTAAAAGAGTCAGAAGATGCATACCCTAGAAGTGAGATATTATTCGGCTCCATATTGCGTAACTAGGATGCCGAATACGTTAGGAAGGCCGAATAGTCGGAGGTCAGTCGCTCCGAATAAATAAAAGGGGAAATGTGATAAAATTAGGTTCAGGCCCCGAGGCCCAAAGAGCGAGTATAAATACGAGAACCAAAGATTTAGAAAGGTATGTAAGAATCACTTCACTTAACTTAGTAAACAAGCTATCTTGAGTGTCTGAACTGACTTGTCCGTCGGAGTGCTAATTCCGGCACCCCCGACCAGAGTGTTTGTGTCTTTTCAGGTGACTAGCTGAGGATCATTAGCATCTCTCAGGATTTGAAGAGTATTTCCAAACTACTTCTCCACAGCCACTAATGCAAAGCCCAAATATTTTCTACCAGCTGTCTCCATAGATGTATACACCATTCCAACTATGTTTGTATAGATATTTCTGGGGGTCTCTTATATTTTTCTATATATAGATGACCGTCTCTTATGTTTTAGAGGTTAGAAAAATTTTGGATTAGAAAATTTTGAAGAGCAAAAATAATTTCTCTCTCTACATTTCTCTCTCCCTTGCAACTTCCATAACCTTTGCCTAGACACACTAAACCAAACCTAGAGAGTTCTTTGCTGAGGTGATTTGAGCTTGCATTTTAACTCTTGAGGCTCTTGAGGGTGTGAATTTAGTGGTTTGTGATTCAAATGATCATTCCTCTTCAAGAGATATACATTCTAGCTGTTTTGTGCCACTTTTTTTTTTTCCATCTTTTCTTGCTGGTTTTTGAGCTATTTCTCACCTGTATTTTTGGGCTGAAACTTGTGGTTTAAGGCCATTAAAGGTAAAGGGGTTTACCACCCTTCTTTGAACTTTGCTTCTTAGGCCTTTGCCCTTGTGTTTCCCATCTTCTCATCAACTGTTTTTGAGCTTTCTTACCCCTGAATTTCACAATTTTTTATGTTTTGAAGTCCCAAAAATGGAGGGGTTAGCCTCTCATCCTTATGCTTGTGTGCTAGTTTTAATCCCTCAATATTTTAGCTTGTTGTTGTAGTTGTTTTTGTCATAATTTCAGCACTTTTTTTAGACTGTTTTAGGACTATTTTTATGAGTTAGTTTCATTCATGCTTTGTATAGTATGCTTGTAGTGTAATAGTCCTCATAGGCTTGATGGTTTAGGCCTTAGCCACCAACCTATTTGAGTTGATAGCATTTATTTCTTGCTTTTCATACTTGTGATCACCTCTAAGCATCTCTGCAATCTCTGTCCTTGCTTGGCTTTTTTCTTTGTTTTGAGAGTAGCTTCAAAAGGAGTGTTGTTTGAGCTTAAATGGTGATATTGTGCTTAATGGTTTAATCCCTTTGGGGGTTCATTACTGCATGATCTCCCTCATGCCTAAAACAACATTTGGTTTGACACTTCTCTCTAATAATGGACTTAAAGCTCATTATTGGACTTAATTGCGTAATGAATGGAAGGTAATTAAAATGAAGAAATAAAACTTGGGCTAAAATGGAACAAGATAATAAAATCAAGTTTTGGGTTTAATCGGATGTTAATTGAACCTATTGAGTCTTGAGTCGTTTCATACTTGTTAGTGATGAAAACGGTTGAAGAATCAATGTCAACCCTTTCCCTTGATCAATCCATCATAAGGAGGAGGTTCATGAGTATTTAATTGTGCATTTATTGAAATTGCATCCCTTGGTTCATAAGTCATCAAGTAATGAAATTGCGCCGATTGATGGCTTGCGAATCGAGTCTACCCTTCCTTTCACCTATTTGATGATAAGGAGAGACAGGATGGACAAACATCCCTTGAGAATGCTCTATTTGTGCTCTGTTTGTTCTCTGTTGCAGCAGGAAAGAACCAACATTAGTGGCTGGCAGGCCACTTTTACTCGGCGGTAGGCCACTATTTGTAGCTTGCTGGCCACTACTTCTGGCCTACCGGTCACTTTTTCAACCAGGCAATGTCCCTTTTCCAACACAGCAGAGCAGAGCAAAGGCTAAGGTGGAAAAATAGTGAAATTTTCTAACTGTGCAACAGAGGCAATCTGGTAGCAAAATGGAGAGCATTATTGGGTGGAAATCCACATCCATGCATGAGCCATCCCTCGATTCTCGGGACCTGCATAATGATGTTGTAATACTAGTATGTTGTACTTAGAGTAGCAGACTTGTAACTAATTAGTTAAATTAGTTAGAATAGCTAGTTAGCTTTGTGTTGTACTTATTTAATTAGCTAAAGTAGTTAGTTAAGTTATGGTGTTTTAATAATTAGCTAGTGTAGTTAATTTACTTCATTTGGTTTGTAATAGATTAATTAGCTAGGGCATTTATTCGGACTCACTTGTGCGAGGACCAATATGTAATATTTGTGTATGTTTTCCAACCCCACGTCTTTCTCCCTTTTATTTATCTTCTTATGATGGATAGAATAGAACATCATGTTTCATTTAGCATATTCCATGATTTGCATTCACTTGTCTTGCATGGATCGAGGCTCAGTTCATCATTCTAACAAACATTGTTGTTTATTACTTCGTTGAATATGTGTTTAAACCGCATGCTTTCAAATTGATTCGCGTGTCAAAATTAGCCTATTAATTGCATTATTACATGTGTTGCATTACTTAGGGACATGCATGTTTTCTAACTTTTTTGTTTCTTTTGGCTTACCTTGGAGTATGAGGTGAGCATTTTTGTGCTTTGGCATATTGCATGCGTATGATTGTTGCCATGTCTAGCATGATTACCATGAGGCTAAGTGCTTACATGCTATACTTGTTTGAATGCCTATAGATGAAGGCTAATTGCTTGAATTGGGATGATTTAATCAAATGTGCACATGATATCGCTTTTTCAAGTGATATATCTTCAAAAACAATTTTCAAACAAACATGAAATCAAAGTATTCCAATTTTTACAAATTAGTTTATACCTGTGTGCAACACATAGTAAATTAGTCTAATAATTGGAACAAGAGCATATAATGTAAATAAGAATCACATCATGATTAGTAGAGGTCGATCTTTGATCAGGCTAGTGGGGTGCTCAATTCATGACCTTCCCCTCTCGTACCTAAGTTCCGGAGCCGAGACAATTCTGGTGATGACAGACACGTGGCCTTTGGCACAAGTCATAAGTTTCCTAAATTTTCCAAAAACATTTAGGTGGCGACTCTATATCTTACAAAGCTGACTATTTTTGGTATTTTTATTCAAAATCGATTTTCCAAAAGAATTGTCGGATTTGGACTCATTTGTGTTTATCTATTGCACATTGCACTTGTGATATTAGATTCGTAACCACGGAGTCTCGAATCAGAGGGCTATCATATCTGAAAGGAGCATAAAAAAGCCGAGTTACATATATGCATCCATAAATGGGTACATACTAAATCATGTTTTGATACATATATAGTATGTACATATATACGTAAAAATAAACATGGTACAACTTTTGATGTGACAATTTTTTTATTTATTTTATATCATAATGTATCCAGCTCTCTCTCTCTCTCTCTCTCTCAATTTGTGGAGGGAAATTTCAAATTGCAATAGTGAATTTTTTTGGAAAACCAAATATATGTCCATTTTTAAAACATAGTTTTCAAATCACTTTTTGTAAAAATAACTAAAAAAAAAAAAAAAAAGAAACCTAAAATGGTGAATCTTTTTTAGGAAATTTTTCTTAAAGTTCCTGATATTAAGATTTTATAAGATGAAAGACATACAGTATTTTCATAATATTTAAGGTCCCTCAAAATTATCACTGAGAAAATCAACTTAGAGAAATTTCAAAACTTCTCTGTGATCATACCAGAGAAATTTTGAAATTTTCTCTGTGAAAATTGAAATTTCTCTGAGTCAAATTTTCTCTATGAAAATGTTGAGAGACCTTAACTAATAAAAAAATATTTTTTTAACCTCCCATACTACACAAAGTTAGAGAGGGATGTTTCATTAATTTTCTCTTATTTTTTTAATAAAAAATGTTTAAAATAGTCTTAAAAATCGTTGTTAGTGTTGAAAAAATTTATAGAAAGTATTTTGAAGTGAAAAACAAATGAGAAACAAAATATATTATGATACCACTTAGTGTAAATAAATTTTGATAAAATTAAAAAGAAAAATGCCAAGAGTATGATTTTGGCTTGTTTTGGACACACAAAAAAATAAGTAATTTATTGATTTATTGTCTTATTGTCTTATTTGGGTTATATTACTTCTTCTTTTTTTCATGTAATAAGTCGAAAACTCAAAAAATTAAGTTATATTCAAAACAAATCAATAAATTGTCCAAATCTTTAGCTAAAGAAAATGCTTTTAGGCTAGATTAGAGAATTTAAAAAGAGATTTAAAAGGAAAAAAAATATTTAAGAAACTATATATAATATCAAAATATTTTATTCACATTTTATTTATTTATTTATTTATTCCTCCTCAAATCCATCAACCCATAAATAATATGTCACCATTACCTCATAAATGCCTAACAAGATATCCCACAAATTTAATCAAAACAACATGATTGATACATACAATTTATTTTTCATTTTCACTTCTCGTTTTGTCCTGGTAGAAAATCAGGACATGCATTAGGTTTTGCTTCGCAAGACAGTTGAGATTAATTTAATTAATAAAAAGGTAAATAAAATAAAATATTATATTTAAATTATAATTATTTTATTTTTTTCACAAAAAAATTAGGAAAAAAAAATCAATAAACTTTTTTAATCAAATTAAAGTAATCAAAAAAATCTTTCCAAACGAAAGATTTTCCTTTACACAAAATTGAAGTTATACTAATCATTTTACATGAGTGACAACGCCTATCAGTTCGCGTGACTTTTGGTTTCAGAGTTGAATTTTTCGTCTTCTATTTTTTAATTCAAAAATTGCTTTGCAAACCAAACGTGAATGTTGGGCTATCATTATGGACCCACCATACCAATTAGAGGTCTGGCTTGGGAAGGGCTACATTGGGCTTTTTTGGCTATTTTAGCCACAAAAGATAAAATAGGCTATTTTAGTTACAAAAAACAAAACATCACATCTAACCCATAATCATTACACTCTTCTCTCACAAAAAAAGTCAAAAAAGCCAAAAAATCAAAAAACCCTTCCCAAACCAAGCTTTTTAGCCTAGGCTAAAATAGCCAAAAAAATCAAAAAGTCAAAAAGTCAACCCACTTCCTAAACCAACCCAGAGTTTGCATGAGAGGTTTATTCCTATGATGTCCACTTCTTCCAATTCTTTTATTTATTTATTTATTATTATTATTCTTTTTTTAGTGATATGATTTTTTATTTTTATTTTTTTGGCAACTCCGACTTTCAATGGTGACTATTCTAAAAGAAGATAGTGGTGGAGTTAAGCAGAGGCGACAACAACAGCGACGATAATAACGACGGGACTGAGCTGTTTTTAGATATAGATCTTGTTTCTAAACTATATTGTGGAGGGGTAAAATATATTGGCCCAAACTCGAAACAATTAGGCAAAGTAGCCCAAACGAAAAGCTAGGCCTAGATAAATCCTCTAAGAAGCCCATTAGAAACAACTGGCGGTAAATTAACATGTGACTAAAAGCATGAGGAGCAATGAAGTGTAAAGATCTCTTTCTAGAAGGAAGATTCGCAAAATGTAAGAGAAACGTTAGATTCATTTTCATCCAACGATAGGAACATCAAAGTAGAAAATACGGGAGCACAGATCAAGCCTACTAGATGGCAAAACCGTCCATCAACTTGCTTTGACAAACATAGCGCTTGGCAAGTTGGCCACTGGCATCTAACAAAATCCAAGTTGTTCATAAGGGGATGATTCAATGATCAAAGGTAAAGGCAACTTGGCCACTTGCCTGACCAAAGCTTGATGCAAGCAGAACCCCTTGGATCAAATATTGATCCAATTGATGGGACTCAAGTTTTTAAAAAAAAAACTATCAAAGGCGAAGAAGGTGAAGCAAAGAGGACAAACCAGAGATAATCCTAGAATCCACTTTTAAATACAAATATTTATGGCTAAATAGTATTCTGATTTAACCGTCAGAGGGTCCTCTTGACCAACCCTAGTTGGGGGTGATCACTGACATTTTGGTTTCCCTTGACAGAATAAAGAAAAGAACACATCATCTCATTTTTTTCAGTGGAGAAGAATTATATATTCCACATTTGGCACTGTTTGTGAGAATGAGAAGAAGATAAGTGTCCATCCCTCTATAGAAGAGATACCAGTTGATCACCAGAATACCTTGGTCAGCAATATGCTCGGCTATAATTTTGGCCATAACTCAGAAATTGCAATAGCAGATTCAACGAGAGTAACTTCCCCACCAGATGACGATGACCAGCATACTCAGCTTGTAGATCAGCTTGTAGATCGGTCGAGGCCAAAGTCGAGGCCCTCAAGGAAGAGTTATGAATACCTCGGAGGAGACTAGAAGGCCACCAGCTAAACTGCCAGCAGTCATCGCGGTCAAACACAAAAAAAAAAAAAAAAAAAAAAAAAAAGTGTCAAGTCACCAAGCAAGATGACTTGCTAGAGCACTAGAAGAGCAACCTATGAATCTGGCTTGACCCACATCTAGGAGGGAACCCCAAGCTAGTTCGAAAAAAAAAATTTACAAAAGAAATGGCCTCTAAGTTCTCCCAAGCAACTGAGAGCGCTGATCCGCCGAAGAGATTCACTCCTCCGAAATTCAACCCATAAAATGTCAAAGGAGATCTAACCAATCATTTCTAGCACTACACGCAGGCTATAACCTTGTGGAGAAATAATGGACTGATCATGTATAGAATGTTCTGCTTAAGCCTGGGAGAGATAGCTCTTCAATGGTATTACAAGTTGGAAGCCAAATTGATCAATGATTGGAAACAACTTCAACAGGCATTCGTTTCACGTTTTATTACCAATAATTGACCACCAAAGAAGGTAGACATGCTCCTTACCATGAAGAAAGAGAAAATAGAGAGTCTGTGAGATTACGCTAGTAGATATTGGATAGCTTACAATAAGATCAACAACTACAACAAACAATTAGCGGTTGCCTTCTTTAAGCTAGGCTTGCAACTGACCAGCAAGCTCTGTCAATCCTTGATTAAAAAGCTTCCCATTAATGTGGGCAATTTAATGAGTCAAGTAGAGCATCATTGTAAGATCGAAGATGATCTACAATGGTCTAAAGAACAAAAGCCAACACAGCTCCCGCCGAAAACTCCACAGAAAGAAGAAAGGCTTCTGCTCCTAAAAGAAAAGACTAGTAGGTCTCACTGAACACCAATTTAACGTAAATCTTAAAATGAAAGATTTCGTTGATTGACATTTAGCTTTCTGCATAGGCTCGTTCCTGAAGACTGCGGCAAGTTCAGGCATCTTTTCTTTCTAGAAAGATGAGGAGAACTACTTTAATGGTTAAGGGTCCTACTGTAGACACCCCATTTTTGACCGACCTTAAGACTCAGACGTCACCGATTGAGCACTTGGTGATGTTGCATATCGTGCTCGTTCAAAGGTTTCAGAGTCTCGGCTGCGAGCCTTGCCTCCGGACTTCTGGACTCTTTCATGCTTTGCCTCGGTTTGCAAACCAGGCTCGGTTTTCTCTGTTTCTCTTCCAAAAGCGAGGGAGAGGTCTCGTAGATCATCTCTCAGTAGCCGTAGGCTACGTTTCGTGGTCGTAAGCCATTTTTCCCGTTTAGAGTCCGGTTTTTGGTTTTTCGGAGCCGTTGGCCGTGTGCCTCGGTTCGGGACCGCTTAACCACCTCCGTTTGCTCCGGTTTTTGGCATGCATCTTATTTCCTCCCTTTTGAGGGACACTGTGGTCCGAGAGACCAAGTTTGTGGTCGAACACCACTTTCGGTGCCTAACAGTCAGTTTTCGGGGCCCCAGGCTGCGCATTTCGGCCCCCGAACCCTCATTTTGCATCGGTTTGAATTCATTTTTAGCAGGGACCTCTGTTTCACTATTAGGAAGGTCGTATAAGGGTGGGAGGCCAGTAATTGTCCTAACAACTAGGTTTATTCCTTCATCGCCCTCCGTCGCCCATTTTTCTCACTTGGAAGCCAATGTTGACCACCTTAAGACCACTTTTTCTAGCCCCAAACCACATATTTGTGTTGTAGACACTTGGGAGGCCACCAATATCACATGGCCGGCCAGTAATTGTATGTGACCCTTTTGAACCCCTCCTAAAAGTGGCCTTTTCTCTCTCCTGGTTCACTGTCTCCAGTTTTTGACCACATGGCTGTGTTGAGCACACATAGGAGGCCACCAATATGTGGTGGCCGGCCACTAATCTAACTTGACCTTTTTGACCCTTGGCCGGCCGGCCATGGGGAGGGCCGGCCAGCCACCTGCAACCTAAATACCAGGCTGCCTGCATCCTCTCTGATGGCACATTACAAATATCTATCTTGTTTCCCCCCAAATTGTGTATCCGGGGAGGCTGCCTTTTTGGGGGGAAACTTGAATTATTTCCCCCCCCCCCCCATTTTTCCCCCTCTTTTCCACCTCTTTTGTCTATATAATCAGACCCTCCAGCTCTCATTTGAGGGGTTAGAACATTTGGTCTTGAGCTCCTACATTGCCCCTCTCTCTCTCTACACTTCAACCCTCAAAACCTCTCAATTCCTACACCCATTCTACTCCATCTCCAAGCCAACCAATCCACACTCCATTCCAGCAGCTTGGAGGCTCTTTCCAGAGGCTAGGAGCACCACTTCTCAAGCCAAGAGGCTGCTAAAGTTTGGTCTTCAAGGGTGAGTTACATTTTCCTTTTTTTAAGCTTATTTTGCTCAATATATTAGCCCCTCTTTCTTGCATTTTTGGGCTCCGACCCTAACTAAAAATAGCATTATTTTGAGGCCTTTTTCATGTTTGTTTAAGGGTCCTTCCCTGTTTAAGGTCCCTAGCCACCACTTGCCTCTTTAGCCCTCTTGTATGCCTCTTTCTTGCATAGTATTTTAGGCCTATTTATAAACTGTTTTGAGCTCTGTCATAAACTGAAAAGTATCTTATTTTGAGCCCTTATTCAACATTGTTGAAGGGCTCATCACTGTTTGAGGCTTCCTTCTATCACTTGCCTCTTTATCCCTCTTTTGGTCTTATTTTTGCATGTTTGGTTAGCCCCTTTTTCTTGTAGTTTTGGGCTCTGGTCCAAACTGTAAATATCCTTATTTTGACCCCCTCTTCATGTTTGATCAAGGTACTTTTTCTGTTTGAAGCTCCCTTTATGCTCTTTGTGTTTAAACCTCTTTTTAGGCCTTATTTTGCATAGTATTTTAAGCTTGCATGTGCACTGTTTTGGGTTTGGTCACTAACTGTAAAATGCCATTTTTTTGGCCTCTCTTCAATGTTGTTGAAGGGCCCCCCTCTGTTTGACGGCAGAAACCATCACTTGCTTCTTTGGCTGCCTTTTTGCCCATTTCTTGCATGATAGTTTATCCATACTTGTGTTTGTTTTCGTGGCTTGTTATAAACTGTAAAGTGCTTCATTTTGATCCCCTCTTAAACTTTGTTGAAGGGCTCTTGGCCATTTGTGGCAAGAAGCTGCCACTTGCTTCTTTATCTCTCTTTCGGGGCCATTTTTGCATGTTGGTTTAGCCCTATTTGTGTTCACTGTTTGGCCTTGCTTAAAACTGTAAATATGCTTTTTTTGGGACTTTCTTGATTCTGTCTTCACACTTCATGTTCAAATAATGCATGCTTCGCATAGCTATAGGTCATTCCATGTACCTAATTTCATGTTTCGGGTCTCATTCCATGCATCGGATGCCATGTTCCCATGTTTTGGGGCTGTTTTGCATCACTTTTTGGTACTGAAATTTGCATGCTTGTATGCCATATTCCATGCCTTGATAGAGTGGTATTTTGTGTCTTAGGTTCGGTCCTCGGTTTGTGAGCACGTGTGCGATCTCGAAAGTGTCTTATTTTCATCTAATGGCCTCCTATGTGAGTGTGGCCGAGGTCCACTTGTGTTGGTGTAAGCCCATTATGCATTGTGTATGCCATTTCATCCCATAGCGTTGTGTATGCTAGGTTGTATGTTAGCGCATTGTGTATGCCATATTACCTCATGCATCGTGTATGCCACTTCATAGCATTATGCATGTTAGGTTGTATCTTAGTTTGCATTCATGCATATCATGCATATTGCATCATGTTTGGGATAGGAGTTAGCTCGAGCACGGGAAACGAGGGACGTTTCGTACTCTGTGTGACGGAACGTGTCTCAATTCCCCAGTCACCGACACTCCGGATTATCCATGATGGAGTCTTGGTCTTGTTGTGTTTTCCTGTGCATTCATTTCATATTGAGTTGTGCAATTCGACTCCTCGGCCATCATGCATAGAAATGTGTGATTGGTGGCACGAGGATCGAGGCATGCATACATTTGTGAAAATACATTGCCATGCCCCTTTCCTGCTCTCTGTTGCAGCAAATCAAGAATCAGAGTCTTCCGGGGCTTGGCGCGCTTTCCAAAAATTATTGCAAAACAGAGGCTAATTGGGGCATCACAGTGGATTTCCGCGCAAAGGCAACCTGGATATGCATCATTTATCATCTGAAGAAAAGTCAAGGCAGTCACTGGCTTGCATGCCAGTTTATTGTTTTGTTAGTTAATTTGGTAATTAATTAGAATTTTTGTACATATCTTGGACTGTATTATTTATTCGGACTGTACTATTCGGGACTGTATATTATTTATTCGGACCCTCTGTGTGAGGGCAATGTTGTAATAAGTGTGTGTGCGTGTGATGTATGTCTTCCAACCCCACGTCTTTCTTCCCTTTTATTTACCAGCTTATGATGGTTAGATTAGGGCATGTTTCAATTAGCATACAGTATGATAGCATGTTTGCATTCATTCATCTGTCTTGCATGCATGCTCGTGCGTCATACTAACTGCATTTGTATTTCAATTCCAAATTGAATACTTGATAGCTGTTACATCTCATATGCCATGTTTAGAATAGCCGAGCCTGCTATAGTTGCATTTTTGCATGTGTTGCATTAGGCATTTCTGTATATTTAGGATCATGCATGGATTTCTAATTGGTTTCTGTTTTGGCTGGGAGTACTCGGTGAGTTTTATGCATTAGCATCCTTACATGCATGTGAGTGACTGCCATGAATAGCATGCTTACCATGAGGCTAACTACTTATGTGATATATCTGCCTAAATGCCTGTGGGTGAAGGTTGGGTTATTTGGATTGGGACAAATCATCAACTGTGAGTTTTAAAGCCCACTAGATAGTGGCAAAACCATCTTTTCTAAGCCCACCTGAGGGTGGCAAAATCTGCATTTTAAGCCTACCTGTGGGTAGCAAACCATCTTTCAAAAAAACAAACATGAAATGTTTTGTTCCAATTCAGGCGACCCAGTCTATACTTGTATGCTGTGCGCATCACATAGTAAATCTGGGCTAATAACCGTAATAAGAACGCACAATGTTTTCAAAACTGGATATCATGATTAGTAGAGGCCGATCTTTGATCGGGCGAGAGGGGGTGCTCACAAAGTGACTTTCCCCAATCGTACCCAAGTTCCCGAGCCGAGGCAACTTTGGTGATGACGGACACGTGGCCTTAGGCAACGAGTCAGGGTTTCCTAAATTTCCCAAAATAAAATATTTAGGTGGTGACTCTGTATCTGGAAAAGCAGTCCATGTTTGGCACTTCTTTCAAAAATCTGTTTTCTCAAAACGATTTGTCGGATTTGGACTCTTTGGTTCAAGATTAAGAACTGTGACACAAATCGAGTCCGAGTTGTAGAGAGGCCCCCCCGCGGGCTTGTCTACAGTTTCTGGCGACTCTACTGGGGAGTTAGAGAACTTGACTCGAACTCATGATATCTGGCTTTGACTACACTTGTGTGTTTCTTTGCATTGCATTTGCATTGGTGCGCCTAGGACACCGTGTTTGCCATCTGCTATTCCTGAACGGTTTGTTGGAGGCTTGTCTTGTCAAGGCATGACCATAAGGCTGACCGGTTATGGGCTTTGCCAGTATGGGAACACAAACCCCGGTTTCACCGGGGCACCCTTTTTGACCATTCGACCTAGTGCATATCGAAATCCATAGTGACCATTCCAAACTAGGACAGGTTGTTTACCCGATATAGGTTGTTTGAAACCGCTATGTGCATAGTGAAACCCTAGTTCCTGACGAAATAGGACAGGGAAACCCTACCCTAACATAGAGGTGTTTTGGCTCTCACTTATCTGTTATGTGCTTTTAGAGTGCGTCTCTACAGGGAATGCATATATCAGTTTATGAGTTTGGGCATCAGGCCTGCGGGCATCAGTCAGTGTTTGAGAATCAGTTATCTGCGGGTATCCGATTCAGTCTTTGGGGAACAGTGATTCAGGGACAGTGATCAGTATTTGAGGACAGTGTGTATTCAGCTTATCCACCGTGTGTTGTATGCCCGACTGTGTGTTGTGTATTTATTTTAAGCTGTCATGCTGTTCATTTATCTGGTTATTTATTTCCTTTTCACTTTATTTATCTTTTTGCTACGGGGCAGTTTTAGCACGATTGCTTCCGACCCAGTAGATATCCCCCAAGCACTTTGGATAAGAGGTCGTCAGCTCAATCGATTTGAGGATCTGGTTGACGGACATCTAGTGTTCCATTCTCTAACCCCCGTTGTTAGGAGAAGGCCAAGGAAGCGCAGTGTGTCTGAACAGAGGTTACCGGGGCAGTGGTCTACCCTAGCAAACAGTCGGGTTGAGGTTCTAGTTTCCACCATAGAAATACACATACCGGTTAGTCAGCAAGACCAACAGAATATGGCCGGGATAGAAGAAATGATGCGCCAAATGCATGAGAGCATAAAACAGATGCAGGAGGACGCTGCCCGCCAAGCAGAGTTCTCCAAATAGCAACCACAATCATGGCCCAGCAGGCCGAGCTAATCACTAGACTGCAACAGCAAAATGCGGCATCTGCTTCACATCAAGTTCCTCCTCCACTAGGGGCCCCATTACCCGAGCAGGCACCTACTGTCCAGAATGCCCTGCCAAACACCCAGAACACCTTACCCAATGTCCAGAACATCCAAGAGGACACAAACCTTCCAATGGGGCCAACTCCACTACCGCTTCCGCCTCAACTGTCCAAGACCCATACACCCAACCACCCGGACTCTCCCTTCGAGTTTGAAATAGACCATACAGCTCTAAAACTGAGCAAGCTCGAGAAGCTTTTCAAGAAATCACAAGGAGTAAAGGCTATTCTGGATATCGAGGACGGATATACCGATGTGGCCGTAACATTGCCAGACAGATTCAAGATGCCGCAGATTGATCGTTTCGATGGATCCGGAGATCCCATGGTCCATCTCCGGTTATTCTCAGATATACTGCGGCCAATGGGCCTAACCCGACCACAAAAGCTTTTGCTATTCGGGCGAACCCTGTCGGGTGTGGCCGCTATCTGGCACGCGAAGTTGGAGGATGAGGTAAAAAGAAGTTGGGATGAAATGGCTGAGGCCTTTGTCGCACAGTACTCGTACAATACCCAGATCGAGATTACAACTCGTGTTCTCGAAACAACGAGGCAAGAACCCAAAGAGACTTTCTCAGATTTCATAACTCGATGGAGGGTGAAGGCATCAATGATGACTTTGAGGCCCACTGATAAGGACCAAATCAGGATGATTGTGCGCAATCTCCAACCAAAATTGATGTAGAAGATGATTGTACTCCCCTTCCCCACTTTTTCAGATCTGCACGAGATGGGGGTACAAATCGAAGATGCAATGAAACAAGGTCTGATTGACCAGGATAGGGAGCAACCTAGGAGGACTTTCAACCATAACAACAATGCAGGCCCGAGTGGCGCTGCAACTGCACGAGCTTCAGAGGTGAGCATGGTCACCACCATTCCCCCTCCCCTTCCGAGACCCATGGCAGCCACACCCTTCTCCGGTGCATCCGGAAGTAATACCCAAACCACTAAATACCAGCCCAGAGACCAAAGAACCTTCACCCCGCTATACATGCCTTTGTCTAAAGCTCTGGGGGTATTAATCAGGAAGAAGCATTTGACGCCCCTAGAGCCGAGGCCACTACCAAATCCACTCCCTCCCTCTCATGACCCGGCAAAATACTGCGCGTATCACCAACAGCACGGTCATGACACCGACCGTTGTTTTAGATTGCGTCACGAGATCCGGGATCTTATTGACAAGCAGGTGATCGCGCCTCCCGACAAACCCAACGTCACAACAAATCCTCTCCCACCACATAACCAAGCTCCTCCTCCCAACAGAATCAACTTCATCCAAACTGGGGTCGCGTCTTACGATCCTAGTATCTATATCACCCCATCCCACCTACCTAAGCCGGAGGTGATCCTACCTATCTGCACTGACTTGTGCATGATGGACATCTCCACAACCTAATCTGAGCCAATGGTGGTGACTACCGAAGATGGGACATGGCAGGTTTCAGAGGAAAGTGGAGTTGTTGAGTCTGGGATTGAACAGTCTGGGAATCTCGCTGGAGGAGCCTACAATCCAAGTGAATACATCCAGTCAGTGGGCCAGTTTGAGCTGAGTGTAGGGCTGCCCAAAAGAGCAGAATTATGTGTGATTCAGGAGGACAAATTTGAACAGGGAACGAATGATCTAACAGCTGTAGGAGAGGACCTTGCCAACCTCCAGTTCTTCAGTGACCAAGAATCAGGAGATGCGGCAATCAACTGGTTCGAGTATGAGGAGTTGGCAGAAGCTACCGGATGGTTAGATAATCAACCAGACGTTGTAGAATTTCAACCAGAACAAGGCCCGGCAGGGGCGAGAGTATCAGTGGTGGCCGGAAGGGCCGAAAGTCAGGATACACCACCAGAGAGCGCCGGCACTAAGAATTTCGCTTAGAACTTGGGCATTGTAAATGTAGGGAATATTGAACAAACAGCTGTACTGACGCAGTTGGAACAACAAAAATTTGAGGATTCCGAGAGAATCAGAAAAGCTAAGGCCCATGTGGAGGTCGAAAGTGTTGTGTGCACGGAAACAGAAAATGCTGCGGGCATGTGGACTGAAGGTACTGCGAGTACGATCATATCGGAGCCGGACAGGTGTCTGTCGGCTGCCGACAGAATGTGGTGGGAAGACGACGATTTATGTCTTGCCCACACAGATGAGGATTGAGGGAGTAATCAGCCAGATGATACCTGGTATATTGACGAGGTTGCTCATATGACAAGAAGTGGGCAGTATTTCAAGCCCCCGCACTTAGACCAACCTGAGGCACCTGGGAAAGACAAGGAAGCTGAGAAACAGAGGGAGAAGCAGATTGAAGAAGAAGTTGTGCTCAAGCAATTAAAGAAGATACAAGCAGACATCTCCATCTGGGGACTGCTTATGGCATCGCGGGTGCACAGACAGGCCGTACTATCTGCCATGGACAAAGCCAAACTCTCTATAGATACTACACCAGAGCAGCTGGTTGGGTTGGTCTTTCCAGGAGGAGGTTCCCGACGTTATCCTTTTCAGACAAAGAACTACCGCCTGAGGGCACAAATCATAACAAACCCCTCTACGTTTCCGTGGAATGTAGAGATAAGTGGATACCGGTGGTACTTGTTGATACCGGGTCCGCCATCAATGTCTGCCCAGCCAGAACAGCATATGCAATCGGGTTGAAGCCCGCGGACTTCGTGTCGACTACTCAGGTGATCAGAGCATATGATAATACTAGCAGGGAAGTGATGGGGACTGTCAAAATTTAGACCCAGGTTGGTCCAGGACAACACAACATTGAATTCCATGTCTTGGACGTTCCCGCAACCTTCAATCTACTCTTGGGACGGCCGTGGTTGCACCAAGTGAAGGCAGTCTCTTCCACTTTACATCAGATGTTGAAGTACCCTGACGGGAAGGAGGTGGCTATTGTCTTCGGGAATTCATCAATCCATCCGCCGCCAGAAGTGTCCACACCAGTCTTGGAGATCAAGCATGGCACAGAGGATGTTTTCTTATCAGGGTTCACTTTGGCTGAGGCCCGGGTGGTGCAGAATAGCATGGCTGTGAATGAGGGAGTGTACGTCAGTGCTCAATCCCTCTATCTCATGAACAAGCTACAACACATCCCTGGGATGGGATTAGGAAGAAGCGGCCGAAAAGGCGTCGCAGCGTTGGCCGAGGTGCCACACAACCCTCATACCTTTGGCTTGGGTTATCTGCCCACCAAAGAGGACTGGGTGATGAAAGGAAAAGAAATGGCCAGAAGAGCTAGAGCAAAGTAGGCTAGGAAGCCTTTTGAATTAATGCATAGGCCCATCCAGGGTACCCTAAACGGACGCTTCGTCTAGGAGGAGGAGGACTTTCCATTTTGCGGCTTCCCAGAACCGTGGCTAAACGCGGAGAAGAAGCGCGTGCCAGGTTTCGAGATCTTCTTCGACTTGCAACTATCCGGGGATGACATTGCCACAGAGCAGACAGACCCATCAGCTGAGGTTGAGCAATATAAAGCAGGGGATGCCGAGGGTGCTGAAATTGAAATGGGGGTAGCATTGGCAAGTCTACTTTCAGATCCTCCGATCGACTATAAGTGCTTGGGGGATAACTTCTCGGTTTCCATGATTGGGGATGAAACGGGTGCGAGCCTGCCAGCAACCATTTTGGATGCATCTATCGCACCCTCTCTCATTTGGCAATACGAGGAAGGATTTTTGTCCAGCAGCGCCAGGTCAGGTAGTGAGCCGGAATCTGATTCCACTGAGTCTTGTGAGTCGGAATCAAGTTCCAGCTCGACTGAGTCTAAGTCTGGTACTCCTGGGGATGATAACCCAGATACCACAGTCCTGTCTAGGTCGTCTTTTTCCTTTTCATTTGAGTCTGTTGTAAATGAATCGGACCATTCGGATGTGCTTAATGAGAATCAAGTAACTGTGGTTTCTGAGTACTTTTCTGTGCCCTTGATATATTGCATTAATTCAGACTTTCAAAACTTTGGCGAAAACGACGAGGACGAAGTTCCTCCGGTTTTGCAACGTTTAATTGAGCAGGAGCAAGAGAGATTTGTCAAACCCTTAATGGATGAAATCACTACCGTGAATATTGGTACTGAGGAGGACCCGCGGCTAGTCCAGATCGGGTCCACATTGTCTTCGGAGGAACGCGAGCGCTTAGTCGCTTTGTTAAAAGATTTTGAAGATGTTTTTGCGTGGTCCTACGAAGACATGCCTGGAATCGATCCTGAGATTGTACAGCATCAGATCCCCCTTGACCCCGAGGCCCGACCTGTCAAGTAGAAACTCAGAAGGATCCGCCCGGACTGGGCTCTCAAGATTAAGGAAGAGGTCACCAAGCAAATCGACGCAGGCTTCCTGCTAGTATCCGAATATCCGGCTTGGTTGGCCAACATTGTTCCAGTGCCAAAGAAAGATGGCCGGATCCGGGTATGTGTGGATTTTAGGGATTTGAACAAAGCTAGTCCGAAGGACGACTTTCCCTTGCCGCATATCGATGAGTTGGTGGACTTCATAGCAGGGCATGCGTTGCTCTCATTCATGGATGGCTTCTCAAGCTACAATCAGATAGTGATGGCGCCAGAAGACCGGGAAAAGACTGCATTCACCACCCCATGGGGGACATACTGCTATAGAGTCATGCCATTTGGATTAAAGAACGTTGGAGCTACTTATCAACGGGCCGCAACCACAATATTGCACGACATGATCCACAAAGAGGTTGAGGTGTACGTGGATGACATGATTGTCAAATCCAAAGAAAGAGAAGGCCACTACACTGCCTTGCACAAGTTTTTTCAAAGGATCAGGGAATTCCGGTTGCGGCTGAACCCTCAAAAGTGTACATTTGGTGTTACAGCGAGAAAAATACTGGGGTTTCTGATTACACAAAGGAGCATCGAGGTCGACCCTTCCAAAATCAAGGCCATCTTAGAAATGCCACCACCAAGGACTGAAAAGGATGTGTGAGGCTTTCTGGGTAAAGTGCAATTCATAAGACGGTTTATCTCAAAATTAACCTTGACTTGTGAACCACTTTTTGGTCTCCTCAAGAAAGGAAAGAAGTTCCAATGGGACGGCCGATGTCAAGCTGCGTTTGAACAGATTAAAGAATATTTACAGAACCCGCCCGTGCTGTCACCGCCAGAACCGGGGAAACCGTTGATTTTGTATCTGTCAGTAACTGAGACTACAATGGGCTGCATGCTTGCGCAAGAATCAGAGGACAAGGTGGAGAGAGCCATCTACTATCTGAGCAAGAAGATGCTAGAGTACGAAACCCGCTACACTCCGCTGGAGAAGGCTTGCTTAGCTTTGGTATGGGCTACCAGGAAGCTGCGGCACTACCTGTTAGCTCACTCTGTAATGTTGGTTTCACGACTTGATCCCATCAAATATCTTTTCGAGAAACCAGCACTTATGGGTAGGCTAGCTCGTTGGTTGCTGTTGCTCTCCGAATTTGATCTAAAGTATGTGACACGCAAGTCGGTCAAGGGAAGAGCAGTAGCAGAGTTCTTAGCCGACCATCCAGTGGAAAGGGGTGAAGCAGTCGAGTACTTATTCCCAGATGAGGCCATTTTGCATATCGATGACGAAACTTGGATGATGTACTTTGACGGAGCGTCAAATCAATACGGATATGAGATAGGAGTGTTGCTGATAGCACCCGATAATTCTCGTATCCCTCTAGCCTTCAAACTCCAATTCAAAGTCTCGAACAATGAAGCAGAATATGAAGCATGCATCGCTGGTCTAGAAGCAGCCCTGGAACTAGGGGCAAGACGGTTGGACGTCATCGGGGACTCGAACCTTGTTGTGTCTCAAGCAAAAGGAGACTAGAAAGTGAAAGAGGAAAAGATGATGATGTATCATCAGACCTTGGACTTGCTAATTCCTCGGTTTGAGAAGCTAAGTTTTACTCATCTACTAAGAAAGAACAACAGGTTCGCAGATTCTTTAGCAACTTTATCTTCCATGATAGACATCCCGTGTGGAGTCCAGATGCGTCCAGTCATCATTGACTAGAAATTTGCACCTGCCTACGAGTCGATTGCTGCTATAGATGAACTTCAGGACGAAAGCCCCTGGTATTACGACATTTGGAATTTCTTGGAGAAGGAAGCATACCCACCAGGGGTAAATGCCAAAGACAAAAGGGCAATCAGAAGAATGGCCGTTCAGTTCATCATCTATGGGGGTAAGCTGTATAAAAGGGGTCATCTGGGAATGCACAAGCTGTGTGTTGATGCCGAAGAGTCAAAGCGTCTGATGGAAGCCATCCATGGAGGGGAATGCGGCGTACATATGAATGGGGTAATGTTGGCACGGAAGATCCTCAGATAGGGTTACTACTGGTCCACCATGGAGGAGGATTGTATCGATTTTGTCCGGCGATGCCACAAATGTCAAATTCATGCAAATCGCATGAACATTTCGCCGTCAAAACTGTACAATATGACTTCGCCATAGCCATTTTCAGTCTGGGGAATCGATGTGATTGGGACTGTCACTCCGAAGGGGTCAAATGGGCATGAGTTCATCTTAGTAGCGATAGATTATTTCACGAAGTGGGTCGAGACCCAATCTTATGCAGTGTTGAAGGCTTCGCACGTCGCAAAATTTATCAGAAACAACATCATCTGTCGCTACGGAGTCCCAAACGAAATAATTTCAGACAATGGTTCCCACTTCAAGAAGGAGGTGATTGATTTGTTGGAGAAATACAATGTGGCTTTTCATAAGTCGTCTACCTATCGGCCGCAGACCAATGGAGCGGTTGAGGCCGCCAACAAGAATATCAAGCACATACTACAGAAGATGGTGGAAACCTACCAGGACTGGCCAGATAAGCTGTCGTTTGCTCTATGGGGCTACCAGACTTCAATCAGAACTTCTACTGCAGCGGCTCCGTACTCAGTGGTTTATGGAATGAAGGCCGTTCTACCTATTGAGATTGAGGTCCCGTCGTTGCGGGTACGGGCTGAGTGTCAAATAGTCGAAGCGGATTGGCAGCAGTGCAGATTTGAAGAACTCATGCTCTTTGATGAGAGAAGGCTGAAAGCACTATACCATGTTCAGGGTTATCAATGCAAAATCGCCCGAGCTTTCAACAAGAATGTTAAGTCCAGGAATCTAAAAGAAGGAGATTTGGTGCTCAAGGATAACCGAGCTCCCATTGACGATCCAAGGGGCAAGTTCAGACCCAATTGGACTGGTCCCTACATCATGAAGTCAATCTGGTCAGGTGGAGCTGTGGTTCTGACAGATCTAGATGGCCTAGAGTTCTCCCAACCGATCAACATGGACAAGTTGAAGAAATATTATCCTTGAGAGGCTCACTAGGCTGAAAACCCGAAAGGGCGACCTAGGCAAAACTCAGAGCACACAAAATTTGAAATTATAAAAACTGAGCTCGCAAGGTTGAAAACCCGCAAAGGTGGCCTTGGCAAAAGTAAGAGCGTAAAAGGAGAGTGAAAATACCCGAGCGAACCTGAGCCTGAACTACGTAAGGCTTGATTCCCATCTTTGGAATACGTAGGCAACTTCATCCTGAATTTCAGCCATAAACTTTTCCCCGATCAACTTTGTCCATTTCGATCATCTCAGTCATCTTTTTTTTTTCATCAGCATTCATCGCAATCTCCGGTACAGTGCTATTCAGACTAGGGGCAACTTTCCAGTTGCCAGGATCCGGGGTTGTGCATCTCAGTGACAGATCTCAAGCATGTCTAGTTCTGATCCATATTGAAAATAGTTTTGAAACGTTTTAATAAAGGTTGACTTTGTTCAAATTAATCTTTTTACAACTAAGACCATTTTTGGACCAAAGCGGAAAATTTTCAGTACCACAACCTTCAATTTCATTGATTTCAACACAGAGTTCGCTTGCTCTTGCATACAATTGAAGTTGCTTTTTTTATTACACTCATAAAGAAAACTTGAAAGTACTAATAAAGCAATAAATCCGGGGCATGGTCAAGTCAGGTGTCCCTGCGCCCCCTCCCAGAGCTAGTCGAAGCCTCTGATGCCAAGCAAAGTCCAATTTGTGCCTCTTCATTGAGCCAATCCCAGCACTCGTCAGACAAAGTGCAACTGAAAGTGGGAGCAGGGGCCAGGATCTCTCTAGTCCTCTATGCTGTAGCATATCGGGTAAGTTGTGCGCCTCGGACCGGGAAAGCAGTCGGGTACTCAATCCCCTCTGGCGAGCAAGTCTGATCATGGCCAAACTGGCGTTGGAACCGGAACGGAAAATAGAACACACAGTGAGACAGACCAATCAGCTGGACCCTAGTCTGCCGGGACATGCTATAGCTCATTGCCGGAAGATTGAGCCAAGGACAGCGCCAAGCAATGCGGTCAGCAGACAAATTGCACATCCAGTTGAACCACCATCCCTCATCAAGCGCATCAACCAGGCGTTGTCGAAAGAAGTAACCGCGGGCTGAGTAGGCAGGGCAAGAGTCCACAACCTGTAATTTATCCATCAACCATACCTGGGGAGGGATGAAAAATGAGAGAATAAAGAATAGAGAGACGTGCGAGGAGAGAACAGTGAAACAAGGGTTTTGTGAGAAAAACCGAGCCTGAGGGCCGAATGATGTGAGCAAATACATATGTGAGATTGGGTGAGAAACATTACCTGCAGCAGTAGTGGACTCCCTGCAAATCTGGTCGTCTCCTGACGGTGGAAAGCGTCCAAGCCCATCAACGTTTCGGCCAATGCCATAGCAATACAGCTCTTCCCTTCCTTCAAGCCCTGAGCAACTTCAATCAAACGGATGTTGGGTCCACCTAAGCCCGGGGCAAGTAGGAAGTGAGATAGCATGCACAAGTAGAGCGCATGTTGTCGGAAACCTTGCCAATGATGGTCGCTACGGTTACCGGCACCAGAAAAGCGATGAATCAAACCGAGGATATCCAGTTCCCCATTACAGATCAGAGACCGAGCATCATGCACGGTAAGTCCACACATTCGCCCTAAAGCTTGGGCGTGGCCAAAGCGAAACTGAGGCAAAATCTCTTCATAACGTTCAGATTCCATCAAAACTTGAAAATCTTCGAAAGTTGGACATACCTCTTGCCCGCCGAAGCTAAAGACATGCGTCACCGGGTTCCAAAACCTCGCCGCGGCATGGAGGAAAGGAAGGTGCAGTGGAGTACGGCTCAGCGTGAATAGTGCATTCAACCCGAAACCCCAGAGGTTCAACTTTTCCAAGCCACTAGAGAAGCAATCCAAGATGTGAGATTTTCAACGAGAAACGCCTCCATTTTTGTGCGAAACTAAGATGAATTGAGTGAACCACGGAGCTAAGGCTTTTAAAGAGGAGAAGACACTATTCGGGGGACACGTGTCAAAAATTTGACGGTTGCTAAGCTAAGTGGCCGACCGGCCACTTTTTCTGGCAGGCCGGCCATTCCCTTTCAAAAACTGGCCGGTGGTCTCCCCTTTGCAATAAAGCTGGCCGGCCGGCTCCTAAAAGTGGCCGGCCATGCTCCAATGTGTGTCTTTGGCCCTGTTTTACCCTCCAGGAGGAAGTTTCAAGCATTTCCATGCAACGGGTATGTCGAAGGCCTCCATTTCCTCTCTTTGGATGCTGCCTGCTGCCCAAATTGTCCGAAGTACTCTTTGTTTTGTTGAGTTTTTGTTTATCGAGTTGTTGTTTTACTTATCGAGTTGTTTGTCGAGCTGTCGTGTTTCGTGTTTTTGAGTTGTTACTCTTTGTTTAAGCAATTTTTGTTGAGTCTTGTTTATTAAATTGTCAAGATCACAGATTTTTGCTTATCGAGTTGTAAACTTGCTAAGTTTTTGTTATATCTTAGTAAGTTAAGTTGTTGCGTCGGTTCACTACCTGACTGGGCAAATGCCCAATGCACATTTCCATTCAATCTCATTATGGTGCAAACTGATGCGATATGATGCTAAGAGTTTAAAATATGTTTCTTTCCATCATGCTTCATTTGTTTCAACATTTTACAAACAAGGGCACAAGTTTTACAAAAAGAATAAAACTGCCTAATAATGTACAATGTGCTACAACTACAAGCAAAAAGATAAATAAAACAGGGAACCGCAACATCAATGCTCTCAAGAGCAGGAATAAGAGGCCCTCTTAATCCTCTTCTGCGAAATAGCCCCTGCACCACTATCACCATCCGAGTCGGAGTTGTCATCCTCAGGATCCCCCTCAGCCTCGCCTCCACTCCCGAAGCCAAGACCGGAGCCCTTCTCTCTGTCAGCAGATGTCTCCGACTGACGATCTGCAGCCTCCTCCTCCTCATCCTCACCGGGCTCCTCCTCTATAATGTGTGCTCTGCGTCTGCGAGACGACCCCCCTCCTCAGGCTCCTCGAGAAGGCCTGGATGGCCCAGCTCCTCGAAAAGGCCCAGATGGCCCACCTCTTCGAGAAGGCCCAGGTGGCCCGGCCTGCGGCTGAGCATATACCGGAGGCATCTGAAAATAAAGAGTCCAATTGAAAAAGGTACATCAGATGCAGATACAAGAAAACTACATGAAGCGGGTACATGTAAATACAGTGTGTAAGTGGGGTGTGTGTCAAAGCGCCACGCAAGTAGCCTATCAATGCAGTGGGATGTTCAAAATCAGCATGTCATCGAAAATATGATAAATGCAAGAAAACTGGACAATACCTGGACACCCATAACGGACAACTGTGCCTCTCTCCGCAGGACCATGCTCTCGAACACGGCCATCATCTCGAGCATCTCATCCACATACTAGATAGGAGGCTATAGACACAAATGCAAAACTATCAATAAGAGAAGGAATGTCCAAGTGCCTGACTAATAAATCGAAGCTGTAAAAGCATACCGGTGGTGAATCGGGATCTCTGACATATCTGTGATCAGGTAGGGAAGGCTCTATCGAGATCGGGTAGGGAGTCCCGAATCGCCATCCCGTCAACTTAGTCGGCATATCCGGCCATTCAGGATGATGATAAGTCGGGGGAACAAATCTGCCCCCTCCTCTGGATGTACTAGCCTTGCTGGTGGAAGGGGCGTCCGCAGCCCGAGCCTGGGCCTGGCTCAAAGATGGCATACCACCAGGCCTTATCGTCGGAGTACGGACTCCCGTCAGTGGAGGCATCAGGTATATGTGACGGTAAGTAGCATAATCCCCTTCCTCAAGATGAAGTAAGGCATCAATACCCAGCATAGCATTAACAACATCCCGGGAAAAGAGCCTATCAGCAATCCGCATATCGACTGGGGGTGCTGAGGGAGGGTCCTGAGAAGTATAGCCCCATACCTGACGCAAGAAGCGCTTCCCGTAAATCGTGCCCTACCAATCGCCCTTCGAATAGGATCTCAGATCGAGGCACCCCATCCTCCAAAGAACCGGAATCGGAGACTCACCTAAGGGCACCTGTGGTCGCCATGTGATCTCTGGATAACCAATGCATAAATCAATCGAAATCGAAGGAACAAGACAAATCAAAGATGAAAACACAAAGAACCGAGAGTTCCAAAATACCTCCGACGGCCTGCGGTCGAATATCGCCAGAGATAAAGGAGAGACTCGAGGTCTTGGCCGGTCGCCTTCAAATACAAGTGAGTACGGGTCACGAGGGCCCTCCACCACCAACTCGGGCTAATGTCGGAAATATACATAGACCCATAATCAGGAAAAACAGGTAATGTAAATGCAAAGTGCCGAGGGCAAAATCTGAGTGTAAAGTGCGCCGTGTGTGCAATATACAAGTAATGAGGGGCAGAAATGTGAATCAAGTGGGCAGAAAGTACCTCCCAAGCTCTCTAATAGCTGCCAAGTAAGTCCCCCGTCATGAGGTCGCACTCATGTAGCAAAGAAGAGTAGCTGCCGGGCCACCTAATCATACCGTCGACTGTGATAGGTCCCCCAAAGCACTCAACAGATATAGCCCAACAGTGTTCCCCCTATCGGCAAACAAAGTAGTCCCGAAGAGGAACACTAGAAAACCACGGCATCTTGTCGCCTCCTCAGAGTCCTGCTCCATCTCCACCCTCCAAAATGGGAAGAGAACCAGTGTATCGGACTCCTGAAGATCTATCAACAGCGGGCGAGCCCCAAGAATATATCCAAGCGGCCTCCATCGCCCATGTCCTCGTCGTAAGGGGATGGGCCAACCTCCCACGCCAAGGCTACCAATACAAAGAAAGTCAAGCGGGGTCATAGTCAAGTCCCCGTGGAAGAAAAATGGAAGGAGTTGGTGGTGTCCCACCATCTCACCACCAAGGCGGCCATCAACGTCCTCCTGGCAGAACTATGAGATAGCCCAGTACAGAAGGGCCCAAACCCTGCCAAGTCAACTAAATCCTGGACAACCTCCGGGAGCTCGGCATACAAATCTCTCGCCGCAGTAGAGCCATATCTCAAGACGGCGAGAAGTCGCCAAAGATTCAGAATGGATACATATTTCATCATAAAATGAATAAGCTGTGTGCAAATAGAAGGAATGAGCTGCGTGCAAATAAAATGAATAGGCTATATGGAAAATAAAGTAAGCGGACTGTGTGTTCAGAAAATCAGTGTTTGGGCTGCGTGTTCAACTCTCAATCAGAGTGTGCTGCGTGTTCACCTTTAATTCGAACTGTGTGTTCAAAAAATCAGTGTTTGGGCTGCGAGTTCAACTCTCAATAAGTGTTTGGGCTACGTGTTCAACTCTTAATCAATGTGTGCTGCGTGTTCACCTTTAATTCGGACTGTGTGTTCAGAAAATCAGTGTTTGGGCTGCCTGTTCAACTCTCAATCAGTGTGTGCTGCGTGTTCACCTTTAATTCGAACTGTGTGTTCAGAAAATCAGTGTTTGGGCTGCGAGTTCAACTCTCAATCAGTGTTTGGGCTGCGAGTTCAACTCTCAATCAGTGTTTGGGCTGCGAGTTCAACTCTCAATCAGTGTTTGGGCTACGTGTTCAACTCTCAATCAGCGTTTGCTGCGTGTTCACCTTTAATTCGGACTGTGTGTTCAAAAAGTCAGTGTTTGTGCTGCGTGTTCAACTCTCAATCAGTGTGTGCTGCGTGTTCACTTTCAATTCGGGCTGTGTGTTCAGGGAATCGGTGTTTGGGTTGCGTGTTCAACTCTAAATCAGTGTGTGCTGCGTGTTCACCTCTAGTTCGGGCTGTGTGCTCAGAAAATCAGTGCTTGGGCCGTGTGTTCAATTCTCAACCAGTGTGTGCCGTATGTTCACAATCAATTTATGGGCTGAATGTTCAGAAATTCAAGTGATTGAACCGTGTGTTCAGAATGCATGAAAAATTCATAATATGTTGCAGAAAAGGTAAGAACCAAGTAAATACCTCTCGTGCCTCATGGGAGAGGTGATACTCTGGCTCCCGCAGAAGAAGATCCCCGGGTACTCGCTCATCGAAATCGGTGAAGTGATAGAAAACACCATGAAGAATATGTGCTGGGTCGACTCTTCCTGCATGAAGGGTCGAACCCTCGGAGGCAGAGCCATGATATCGGGATCACCTCCGCCGCCCAGAGGACCTCCACCGTGGGGGAAATGACCAGCCATTTCAAAAAATCTGCAAAAGGGACAAAAATGAGCCAAAATTGGAAAAAATCAACAAAAGTCAACTCTTGGGAAATGAAAAAGTCAACCAAAGTCAACTCCCGAGAAAATCTTCCAAATATTGAGACAAACTCACCTCAAGTGGCGAAAATGAGAAAAAGAAGCCCCGAAATCAAAATTTAATCGGTTCAAAGTGCTTAAAACTGAAAGATTTCGCGAAAACAACTTGCGTGGGACGTTGGAAAACGCGTATAGAGCATAGATCTGAGGGAGAAAATGGTTTGGGAAGCTAGAGGAGATGATTTCGGAGCTGCACTTGTGAGCACAAAGTGTTTGGATGAGTGGATTTAAAGAAAAGAGGATGAAATGACAAAATTGCCCCGAATTTGGCAAAGTGGCCGACCGGCCACTTTTTCTGGTAGGCCGGCCATTCCTTTTTCAAAAACTAGCCGGTGGCCTCCCTCGCCCAACAAAGATGGCGGGTGGTGTTCCCCACATGCCCCCCAAGGTCCCTGCAAATTTTGGGGAGGATTGGAGTCCCCGGGACCTGAAAAAGTACAAGAGAAGTACACTTTCTGTCGCAAAATTGCTCCGCCGGAACCTCAGCTTCAACTTCCGATGCGTGTCTCATCATTACTCATCGAAAATGAGATATATCCTTTTGAACATATTGTAACTTCTCCGGGAGGTGAACCGGAGGCCGCGATCGAGTCGTCCTCAATAAACGCCAGCGCATTTCCATGCTCGTTGTTTTATGACAAACATACATCCTGGTTTACGCTCGTTCTGCATTATCATGCACATAACTTGCATTCTCATGCACATACTTGCATTGTTATACACGTCTCTTTGATATCACCAAGCCTCCGCGCTTAAACTCGCGTTGCCACGCGCATTTCTTCCCGCATTGCGATGCACTTTTTCATTGACACCGCGATTGTCTGCATTCGATGTCACATTGAACATATGTTGTTAGATATGTTGTGCTTGTTGAATTTCTTTCTTTTGCAGGCACGATATTGTATGTACGGCTCATTTGAAGTCAGTGCACTGCACGAATCGCAGTATCGTATCTTCTCCGTAGGAGACGCGACGAGAATTGAATAATTCTCTGCATTCCTAATCGCATGAAATGTAGTTGTTGCTTTGCATTCTTGCTTAAAAGCTTGCATCTATTTGCGAATACTTGCTTCATTATAGCTTGTCAGATTTGCATGATCATCAAGTCACATCCGCCTTGTGCATGTTTTTAATTTGCCCGCATCATGCGGGCATGCTCATGGCACATCTCTGCTTATCTCACTGCTTGTCTAAGTCTTCGCCTTGCAAAAATGGGTCGTCTCTGGCTTTGACATTCACTCCCGCCGATTATGACTTTCGAGTTCTATCAAAGAGGCAATCAGAGACACCCAATTTTTGACCGACCTTAAGACTCAGACGTCACCGATTGAGCACTTGGTGATGTTGCATATCGTGCTCATTCAGAGGTTTCAGAGTCTCGGCTGCGAGCCTTGCCTCCGGACTTCCGGACTCTTTCATGCTTTGCCTCGGTTTACGAACCAGGCTCAGTTTTCTCTGTTTCTCTTCCAGAAGGGAGGGAGAGGTCTCGTAGATCATCTCTCAGTGGCCGTAGGCTACGTTTCGTGGTCGTAGGCCATTTTTTCCGTTTGAATTTTCAGAGCCGTTGGCCGTGTGCCTCGGTTCGGGACCGCTTAACCACCTCCGTTTGCTCCGCTTTTTGGCATGCTTCTTATTTCCTCCCTTTTGAGGGACACTGTGGTCTGAGAGACAAACTTCGTGGTCGAACACCACTTCTGGTGCCTAATAATCAGCTTTCGGGGCCCCGGGCTGCGCGTTTCAGCCCCCGAAGCCTCATTTTGCATCGGTTTGAATTCATTTTTGGCAGGGACCTCTGCTTTACTATTAGGAAGGTCGTAGAAGGGTGGGAGGCCAGTAACTGTCCTGACAACCATTTTTATTCCATCATCGCCCTCCGTCGCCTGTTTTTCTCACTTGAAAGCCAATGTTGACCACCTTAAGACCACTTTTTCTGGCCCCCAAACCACATATTTGTGTTGTAGACACCTGGGAGGCCACCAATATCACATGGCCAAGAATTGTGTGTGACCCTTTTGAACCCCTCCTAAAAGTGGCCTTTTCTCTCTCCCGGTTCACTGTCTCCAGTTTTTGACCACATGGCTGTGTTGAGCACACATGGAAGGTCACCAATATGTGGTGGCCAGCCACTAATCTAACTTGACCTTTTTGACCCTTGGCCGGCCGGCCATGGGGAGGGCTGGCCGGCCACCTGCAACCCAAATACCAGGCCGGCCTGCATCCTCTCTGATGGCACATTACAAATATCTATCTTGTTTCCCCCCAGATTGTGTATCCAGGGGGGCTGCCTTTTTTAGGGGAAACTTGAATTGTTTTCCCCCCCATTTTTACCCCTCTTTTCCACCTCTTTTGTCTATATAATCAAACCCTCCAACTCTCATTTGAGGGGTTAGAACATTTGGTCTTGAGCTCCTACATTGCCCCTCTCTCCCTCTTTCTACACTTCAACCCTCAAAACCTCTCAAATCCTACACCCATTCTACTCCATCTGCAAGCCAACCAATCCACACTCCATTCCAGCAGCTTGAAGGCTCTTTCCAGAGGCTGGGAGCACCACTTCTCAAGCCAAGAGGTTGCTAGAGTTTGGTCTTCAGGGGTGAGCTACGTTTCCCTCTTTTTTAAGCTTATTTTGCTCAATATATTAGCCCCTCTTGCTTGAATTTTTGGGCTCTGACCCTAACTGAAAATAGCATTATTTTTAGGTCTTTTTCATGTTTGTTTAAGGGTCCTTCCCTGTTTAAGGTCCCTAGCCACCACTTGCCCCTTTAGCTCTCTTGTATGCCTCTTTCTTGCATAGTATTTTAGGCCTATTTATAAACTGTTTTGAGCTCTGTCATAAACTATAAAGTAGCTTATTTTGAGCCGTTATTCAACATTTTTAAAGGGCTTATCACTTTTTGAGGCTTCCTTCTATCACTTGCCTCTTTATCCCTCTTTTGGTCTTATTTTTGCATGTTTTGTTAGCCCCTTGTGCTTGTATTTTTGGGCTCTGGTCCGAACTGTAAATATCCTTATTTTGACCCTCTCTTCATGTTTGATCAAGGTACTTTTGCTGTTTGAAGCTCTCTTTTTGCTCTTTGTGTTTAAACCTCTTTTTAGGCCTTATTTTGCATAGTATTTTAAGCTTGCTTGTGCACTGTTTTGGGTTTGGTCACTAAATATAAAATGCCATGTTTTGGGCCCCTCTTCAACTTTGTTGAAGGGCCCTCCTCTGTTTGAGGCCAGAAACCATCACTTGCTTCTTTGTCTCCCTTTTGGCCCATTTCTTGCATGATAGTTTAGCCATACTTGTGTTTGTTTTCGTGGCTTGTTGTAAACTGTAAAGTGCTTCATTTTGAGTCCTTCTTAAACTTTGTTGAAGGGATCTTGGCCATTTGTGGCCAGAAGCTTCCACTTGCTTCTTTATCTCTCTTTTGGGGCCATTTTTGCATGTTGGTTTAGCCCTATTTGTGTTCACTGTTTGGCCTTGGTTAAAACTGTAAATATGCTTTTTTGGGACTGTCTTGATTTTTTATTCACACTTCATGTTCAAATAATGCATGCTTCGCATAGCTATAGGTCATTCCATGTACCTAATTTCATGTTTCGGGTCTCATTCCATGCATCGGGTGCCATGTTCCTATGTTTTGGGGCTGCTTTGCATCACTTTTTGGTACTGAAATTTGCATGCTTGTATTCCATATTCCATGCCTTGCTATGCCTTGATAGAGTGGCATTTTGTGCCTTAAGTTCAGTCCTCGGTTTGTGTGCACGTGTGCACATATCTCGACTGTCTTATTTTCATCTAATGGCCTCCTATGTGAGTGTGGCCAAGGTCCACTTGTGTTGGTGTAATCCCATTATGCATTGTGTATGCCATTTCATCCCATAGCGTTGTGTATGCTAGGTTGTATGTTAACGCATTGTGT
Organism: Camellia lanceoleosa; assembly: GCA_025200525.1. Taxonomy (NCBI): domain Eukaryota; kingdom Viridiplantae; phylum Streptophyta; class Magnoliopsida; order Ericales; family Theaceae; genus Camellia; species Camellia lanceoleosa. The sequence continues at coordinate 66,718,793 of CM045764.1, forward strand.
ATGCCATGTTACCTCGTGCATCGTGTATGCCACTTCATAGCATTTTGCATGTTAGGTTGTATCTTAGTTTGCATTCATGCATGTCATGCATATTGCATCGTGTTTGGGATAGGAGTTAGCCCGAGCACGGGAAACGAGGGACGTTTCGTACTCTGTGTGACGGAACGTGTCTCAATTCCCCAGTCACTGACACTCCAGATTATCCATGATGGAGTCTTGGTCTTGTTGTGTTTTCCTGTGCATTCATTTCATATTGAGTTGTGCAATTCGACTCCTCGGCCATCATGCATCGAAATGTGTGATTGGTGGCACGAGGATCGAGGCATGTATACATTTGTGAAAATACATTACCATGCCCCTTTCCTGCTCTCTGTTGCAGCAAATCAAGAATCAGTAGTCTTCTGGGGCTTGGTGCGCTTTCCAAAAATTATTGCAAAACAGAGGCTAATTGGGGCATCACAGTGGATTTCTGCGCAAAGGCAACCCGGATATGCATCATTCATCATCTGAAGAAGAGTCAAGGCAGTCCCTGGCTTGCATGCCAGTTTATTGTTTTCTTAGTTAATTTGGTAATTAATTAGGATTTTTGTACATATCTTGGGTATTATTTATTGATGCATTTGTACTATTCGGTGTATATTATTTATTCGCACCCTCGTGTGAGGGCAATGTTGTAATAAGTGTGTGTGCGTGTGATGTATGTCTTCTAACCCCATCTTTCTTCCCTTTTATTTACCACTTATGATGGTTAGATTAGGGCATGTTTCAATTAGCATACAGTATAATAGCATGTTTGCATTCATTCATCTGTCTTGCATGCACCGGGCTAGGCGCATCAAACTAACTGCATTTGTATTTCAATTCCAAATTGAATACTTGATAGCTGTTACATCTCATATGCCATGTTTAGAATAATGAAGTGCTATAGTTGCATTTTTGCATGTGTTGCATTAGGCATTTCTGTATATTTAGGATCATGCATGGATTTCTAATCAGTTTCTATTTTGGCTTGGAGTACTCGGTGAGTTTTATGCTTTAGCATCCTTGCATGCATGTGAGTGACTGCCATAAATAGCATGCTTACCATGAGGCTAACTGCTTATGTGATATATTTGCCTGAATGCCTGTGGGTGAAGGTTGGGTTATTTGGATTGGGACAAATCATCAACTGTGAGTTTTAAAGCCCACTAGATAGTGGCAAAACCATCTTTTCTAAGCCCACCTGAGGGTGGAAAAATATACATTTTAAGCTTACCTGCGGGTAACAAACCATCTTTCAAAAAAACAAAAATGAAATGTTTTGTTCCAATTCAGGCGACCCGGTCTATACTTGTATGCTATGCGCATCACATAGTAAATCTAGGCTAATAACCAGAATAAGAACACACAATGTTTTCAAAACTAGATATCATGATTAGTAGAGGCCGATCTTTGATCGGACGAGCAGAGGTGCTCACGAAGTGACCTTCCAATCGTGCAAGTTCGAGCCGAGGCAACTTTGGTGATAGCGGACACATGGCCTTAGGCAACGAGTCGGGGTTTCCTAAATTTCCCAAAATAAAATATTTAGGTGGGGACTCAGATTCCGCAAAGTCCATGTTTGGCACTTCTTTCAAAAATCATTTTCTCAAAATGATTTGCTTGGATTTAGACTCTTTGGTTCAAGATTAAGAAGCTGACACAAATCGAGTCAGTCATGGCGAGGCCCCTCCGCGGGCTTGTCTACACCTGCCTTATCAAGCAAGTCGAATACGATTACTGAATAGCTTAAGCCACGAAATGAAGCCATCAGAGTAGTTGTTACCACCTTTACAAAGCCGATATACCAAATATTGATGAATATCCAAAATAAACCCTACTTTTTATGACCCCCAAAGATGATTGGGGAGACATTTCTTTGAAATCGAAGGCAGTGTTCTTACCACAAGGATTACAGATTCCTCACCGAAGATTGCAAGCATTGAAGTAATACCCGAAAGAGTTGGTATAAAGTGGGCATTTATGAACGTATATTGATCATTCTGCAAATCACAAGAGGAAATATGGAGAAAAAGATGAGAGCACCCAGCCATCAGTAACCATCAATATGATATACCCAATCCTTTTGAAGAAACAGATAAACCAGGTTAGAAGTGTGATGCCCCAAAATCTAGCTAAGGTTGCAGTCAAGGGAACATTACCAATGAGGACTTTGGTCAATAATCAAGTAAGATCCTAGGAAGGTCAGAGCAGTTAATATGGCCTCCCTTCAAAGACCAACCACCTTAGATACCAAAGCTACCTTTTTGACAAATTTTAACTAGATATTAACACAAGGTCCACATAAGTGACGTGGAAAAGGGTGCAGGTTCAAAAAATATATGTTTATAGTATAGCAGAGCAATAGTAATTACAAAGTTTTTAAATAGTTACAAAATAAGATCCACTAACAATACATTTCAAAAGAGTAAGATAATACAGAGGAAAATAACCCTAACGTCATTTAGGATAACCAATAGTCTTCAAATGTCTATGGTTTTTCGTTGTCCTAATGGGTTTCTTCGATACTTGACATAAAACTCCATGAGCATGAAATGCTCAGTAAACACACACACACCCCACCCCATTTTCTAATCCAATACACATTCACATGTATAACAAACATTTAAGCATAAAGGTCAAGTGACAGGTAGAGAGTTACAAGATTAGAAGTTAGCAACTAGAAATCTCCCAAAGAGATTTCATCCTCCCAACCTCAAGAGTTGAACTCAGATTATTCGATATGCCTCATCTTTTGCTCCTTTGTAGACCTTACCCCGGATGCTCACCACGGTTACATACCACGATGCCAACTAAGGACATCAAAAGAGATAGTAAAATAAGGGTATTGCCCATTCCATCCTTACACCAAATAACCTAGGGTCCGAATACAATCGATTCATTCAAGGGTCCTAAAATGTAGGAATGTGTGGGTATGCCTTTCATACTCAAAGTATAGAGGGGTGGTGTATTTATGGGAAAAATGGTGTGAAAAGTCTATATTGCCTATTGGTTGACAATGAAATAAATAGTTTGGATTTAGTTATGATTCAATGGAATGAAGAATGATTAAGGTGCCTAATTAGGAGTCATGATCTAGTTATGGATTTTTGTTGGGATTGAATTGAAAGTATAAATAAAATTCCTAGTTTTTGGGATACTGAGGTACTAGGGTTATGATTACATCCTCAAATCATGCAAAGTATATCAAAAGTACATGCACATATATATATATTCACCTAGTATAGCCTGCCACATGGGTGCATGTTTTGAAAGATTTTTCTTTCATTATGCATACTAAAAATCTATATATTGAAGATATTGTTGTACAATATTATTTGTTTAATTAGAGGTACAATCATATATATATATATATATATATGTATGTATACAATGGTACTAGTATGAGGACAAAATGTAATTCAATCAAAGATTGAGGGTTAGGGCTTTAATTTATGATTTGAAAAATCTATTTCAAAGTATATTATAATTAAATTAGGGTATGAGAATTCAATTCGATTTAAGTTTCTTCATTTCGAATTAAACAACGATCAATTGAATGAGCATGATGAAAACTGGAAATATAGGGCTTTGAGTGATAAATCTTCAATTGAGAAGTTAATTAATTAGTATTAGGGTTTTAGATAGGTTCGATTTGGGTTTGTGTGATTTTGATCAGGATGCATTTTCAAGGAATTGAGGGTTTTCATTTAAGTAATTCAAAAGTGAAGGCCTCAAAGAAATTACAAAAGTCAGGGGCTTCACAAGGAGAGAGATTAGAAGGTTGGCACACCTAAAGGAAGTGATGACCTTGTCTGAAGGTTCCACAAAGAAAATGCATTCGTTAGAACTAAGGATCTCATTTTCTAACAAAGACTTGTCATGAATTCACTATCCACACAGTGACACTCTGGTGGTGACCATTCAAATTAGGCAGTTCACTATTAAAAGGATACTGGTGAATCAAGGCAGCTCTTCGAAGATCACGTACTACGAGTTGTTCAAGAAATTAGGGTTGTCACATAACGACCTACATCTTGTAGATTCACCATTGTACAACTTTAATTCCAGCCTAATTTTTTTCCTCTAGAAAAGGTCTTATGGCCAGTAAGGGTAGGAATAGTAATTCAGCAAGTGGAGTTTTAGGTGGTGAATGTCTCCTCCCCATAAAATACGATAATGGGAGGGGTGTGGCTTCACAGAATGAAAGTAGTTTCGTCCACCTTTCATCAGGTTATATGGTTTCCAACAGAAGATGGCATTTTTGAAATCAAAGGTGATCAAATGTCTGCTAAGCAATGCATGGCAGTATCTTCTGCCGACAAGAGGATTTAGGAGTTCTGAACACAAAAAGAACGCAAGGAACAGGTCAGCATGGAGCCTTCCGTAGAAAGTGCAGAAGAATTTTGGAAAAAGTGCCAATCGACCCAACAGACAAGGAAAAGTTCTTTCTCGTTGGAAAAAGTCGTAGTTCGGAAGAAAGAGACTAGTTGATCTACTTTCTACTACAATTCAAGGATACGTTCGCATGGACTCCATACGAAATGAAAACAATCGATCCGGAAGTGGCTTGCCACAAGCTAAACATGGACCCAAACTTCAAATCGATATTATAGAAGAGTAGGTTATTGGCACCACAATACGTGGAAGCCGTTAAAGAGCAAGTAACAAGGTTACTAGAAGCTAACGCCATCCAAGAGGTTCAATATCCGGAGTGGTTATCCAATACCATCGTTGTAAAGAAAAGAATAGAAAGTGGAGAGTTTGTGTGGACTTTACCAGCTTAAACAGAGCATGTCCAAATGATAACTTTCCTTTGCCAAAAAATGACTAGCTGGTAGATGCCACATCTAGACACCAAATGATGAGCTTGTTGGATGCATACTGAGGGTATCATCAAATAGTTATGCACCTAGATGATCAGGAGAAAAAGAACTTCATTCCCTCTATGGGGTTGCTCTGCTACAAGGTGTTGTCGTTCGGATTAAAGAATGCGGGGCAACTTACCAACGTCTGGTTACGAAGATGTTCCATGGTTTGATTGGGCGAAACCTTTATGTATATATCGATGACATGGTAATCAAGTCGCAATCAAGTGAGGACCATTTGACAGATTTCGGGAACCATTTGCAATCCTCCGAAGATTCAAGATGAAGCTTAACGTAGCAATGTGTGCCTTTGGGGTTGGCGTGGGAAAGTTTCTTGGCTATATAGTCACTCAACAGGGAATAGAGGCAAGCCTTGAGTAGATTCGAGTATTGCCTGACATAACCCCACCTACGTTGTAACAGCTCAGGTAGAGACTAGACCCTTATTGGTTTTCGTATAAAGATGTTGTATTAAAAAGGTTTTCTATCAAAAATTGGACTAGACTTGAAATTTTTCTAAGTATGGAAATTGATTTTTTCAAAACTTACGATTTAGAAAATAATTTTTGATGATAATTATTCCTTATATATTAAATAGTCTAATATGATTTTGTGTGATTTTTCTACGAAGTATTAAACCCTTTACTTCATCAAACTTAGAAATTTCAGTCAAAAAATTATTTTTGTACTAAAATTAAGGAAACCACTTTTTAATTTAATTGGATTTTGATTTTTCTTTTTAAATTTTTTTTTCTTTGAAACCAAATGGGGGGATATTTCCTTATTTACATTGTAAACTTAAGTAAATGAAATATAAATGTAAAAGGCTAAATGAAAGCATTTAAGGTTGATGTACTAGGAGTCCCTCAGTGCCTCAGGTGCTAAGCCTGTGTGTCGTGTTGTGTTTAGGGTGACCGCTTCGGTGGTCAATTTACTTATTGAGCGGTGAAGGGAGTGCATTCAGTATCTTGTTTTGCTAATCGCAATACAGAGAAATTGATTTCACTGCTCAACCGATAGAAAGACCGATCGAGCGGTCTACACAAATTAACAAACTTAAAAGTCGACTTATATCCATTTTTCTTTCACTTTTTCAAATCCTCTCTCTCTCTCTCTCTCTCTCTCTCTCTCTCTCTCTAACACGAATTTGCAAAACCCTGGCCCCCAAAACACTTGATTCCCCTAATTTCTACTAAGAATCCACCTTAGATCTTTCAAGAGAGTTGAAGAACAAAACTTTATCAAGATATCTACCGATTGATTCGTGATTTTGTTAAAGCGTCAAGTTGGGTTTTCATCTTTTCATCATCACCTTTGAGGTAGGAATACTTTTAACCTTATATATCTATATGTTGATTCGATTATGTGTTTGTTTTTATAATATATGTATGATATGGGATGGATGATTTGATCTAATGGGTATTTATGGAAAAATTAGGTTTGCTTCAATAATCTTGTAATGTTTTAATATTCTTGAATAAAATCAACTTTGATTCCATGATTTTTGAATTTATAAAGAATATAGAGAAAAGCCCTAAATTTTACAAAACCCTAGCTATGGATTTTGGTGTTTAAGAGATAAATGGAAATAAATTGATGTTGTGTGGATGTGTTGAGACATCATGTGATGAGGTAAATTTAGGAATTTGTTGAAATGATATGTTGTGTGATGTATTTGGTACCTGTGCGGGGAAATTGAGGTGCCACTTGCCCGATTGTGTGAGGATGACAAATATGGGAATGTTTGAGGTGGCCACGTGCTCGATTGTGTGACAACGATGAATGTGGAAAACTTGAGGTGCCTACTAGCCATCCATATGAGGATAGAAAAATGTGGAAATAATTGAAACGGTGTGCATTGGAATATAGAAATAAGGAATTAGTGTTCATGGATAAGGGGCAGGGTTATGCATAATTTAAATCAAATATTTATATGCTTAGTTAAATATATTATCCACTAGGCAATCGCTCATTTCTATCTAACAAAATTTCTAGACTTGGTACGCCACTACCACCCCACTGAAGAGGAAGAGGATCAACCCATTTGTTTAAAATTTAAGGATATTTTGAAATTGTAATTCGATAGTTGAATTTTTAATTTGTTTTGGAATCAAGGGCCCCTTTTGTTCATTGAAGGCCATGTCTTAAATATTGTAAGCCTGTAGGGCATTTGTTTGACTCTCTCTAACTTCTTGAACTATGAAAGCTCAATATGTACTTTGTAGCTCTAGATTAGTAGTTCAATGAGAAACAAAACCTTTGGGACTTGTGTAGTAAATTGTAGTTATTGATACATCTATATCTCAACCAGGATGGATGGTTTTTTGTTTCAGAGTTGGGAGTGCTACAACTTAGTATTAGAGCTAACCAGGTTTGAGCTCATAGGATGTGGCTCTTGCCACAGTGGGTTTATCATGCTAGGATGGGACACTTGTGTGTTTTATGTGTTTTGTTTGTATATATGGCTATATGGGTATGGGGTTAAGCTTCTAGGATATATCCCGTGCCTATTGCATTTATTGAAATCCTTTTGGAAAGGCACCTGATCAATTGTTTTTCCACTTGGAGGTCGTTGAGCTCCATAGAACTGGTTGGCATCCTAGAATAGTAACTTGTATGTGCTTGTGGTAGCCGAATATTCAGTAAAGGTAGAGGAGTAGTATCTCGGCCTCTAGGCGCCAAACGGGTAAAACTCTCGAAGGGGTGATCGGCCGAATACGATGACTAGGCCGAATAGGATAAAGCCCTATGATGAGTGTAAGGAAGGTAATGATTGAAAAAGTAGACCGGGTCAGGGATCGGAAGAGGCAGTATAAATACAATGGTAGTGGATTAGAAAAGGTATGTAAGAAACACTTCTAAAAACTTAGTAAGCAAGCTTTACGGAGGAGAACCGACTTGTCGTCAGTGCTAATTAGGCACCCCATCGGAGTTTGTATTTTGCGGGTGACTAGCGGAGGATCGTTGGCGTCTTCGAGGATCTGAAGAGTATTTCCAAACCACATTCACCACAACTGGCGCGTCTGTGGGAATACTCAAATATATCCATGGAAGGCGTGGCCAAGATCCTCCGATAGCCACCAGCGATCCTTGAAGGGCGACCTCACCCGGTGAACATGCTCGGAAAAGAAACCATTGCGACGACGCACCTTGCGCTTCGACTGCATGCGACTTGGACAAGAAACAATGCAGTTTGTCATCGAGCAGCAAAGCGAAACGAACAAAGGCTCGAGAACATGATCGGCGAGCGAGCGACTCCGTCAAGACTTGGCCTGGAGGTAGCAAAATCTAAGGAAGCCATGCGCGAACCGGAGCCATTTCAGGGCCAGGCGGAGGCCAGGCCGACCAAAGGTTACCAACAATGACTCAACTCACTATCCACGGAGCTCGGCGAGCGATCCAAAACCTCCGGCTCCTCCGACAAAGATCGCGACCAAGGAACAAGCGAAGAAGAAGCGGCTCGAGCGAGGAAGACCGTCACGACCCTTTCGTTCGGAGAATCACAAGGGCGTCCTTGCCCAAGAAATTCAAAGCTCCGTCATTCACTCTTTACGACGGAAAATCAGACCCCACTGATCATATCCGTCACTACAAACAGGCCATGACGTTACATGCAGACAATGAGGCCCTCATGTGCCGAATATTCCCCAGTAGCCTAGGACCACTAGCCGTCAGGTGGTATTACAAGTTGGAGCCAGCGTCGATCAAGAACTTCCACCAACTGCAAAAGTCTTCGGGGCGGGTTCATCACCAGCGTACAACCAAAAGCAGGCCGACTCCCTACGGGCAATGCAGATCGATCGGGAGGCGCTCAGGCGTATTATTTCGATATTGGGAGTGATTCAACGGTTGGCGCTTTAACGACTCCATGGCCATAACCGCCTTCAAAATGGGCTTACACCAGCGGTGCTCTGCGCTCCTTGACCGAGGCCCCCAAAAGCGATCTGGGCCTTGATGAAGAAAGTCGAAGAATATTGTAATGTCGAAGATGATGCCACGAGAACAAAGGCGGACAAAGCTCGAAAAGCGGTACTTCGAAATTGCTCGACCAATAAACTCCGTGCCACCAAGCCACGAACCACGGACAGCGAACCAAGCGAGACAAAAGGCGTGATTCCCCCGAACAAGCGATCGGTGCCCTCTGAAACAAGCAAGCGATTACAAGTCGGCAATGAGGCGCTCAAGAAACGACAAGAAATATCTGAGCTATGAGCCGTCGGCAATAATGACCAAGGTCCGGCACCTCCCATTTTTAAGTGGCCGTCAAAGATGATAGGGCCTCCGACACACGGAGGCGGGACGGACGATCACGAATACCACAAAGATCACGGCCACGAAACCGAGAATTGCTATGCCTTTGAAGGATCATCTGGAAGAATTAGTGCGGGATGGTCGACTCTGACAATACGTTAGCAAGGAACGCCGACTAAAGCATTAGTACGAGGCGATTCACCTCGCTTGGCGTGATCCATATGATCTCTGATGCGCCGACCACCCGATCGTCCACGATCCAATCGCACCGTCTCCCGAAACATAACAAGCCAACCGGCCCGGTGAAGCCCGACGATTGGGTTCGGCGACTCGACCTCCTCGGAATGAAGGCCCGATACGTCGACCCTTTGGTCGTCACGCTTCTGGCGTCGTCGTCAATTGGCGTTGAACGCATCCTCATAGACCGAGGGCTGCTGAAATCTGTACTACAAAGCTTTTGTAGAACTTCGTATATGAGTCGGATCTGTCACCATCGTCGGCCATTGTTAAACTAGCGAATCGAGTATCCATTGGGGAAGGTCGTGTTCTTGGGTTGGGCGGGCTCAGCAGTCGACCTGAAATTCTTGGTTGTAAAGCTTCCATCGCGATATAATGCCATCATAGGCCGCCACAGTTTGCGCGTCATGAAGGCCGTCCCAAGCACCTACCATCAGCTTATGCGCTTCCCAACAGCAGCGGCCTTGAAGAGATCCGTGGCTCGCATGACAATCCACGAATGTAGATTTTATGCAAATTCATCTGAGACCCAACTTGTGGGACGATGCTTATCTTTGGAACTTCATTTTAATGAAAACGGATTTTTGTTTGCCTGACCTTCAACCCAATTGGGGCCAAAACAAGTCTCCGGATTCGGAGCGCCCTTTCGATGCACGTCATCTGGGGCCGAATAAGCCTCCGGATTCGGAGCGCCCTATCGATGCACGTCATCTGGGGCCGAATAAGCCTCCGGATTCGGAGCGCCCTTCGTGGATATCACCATTGGCCAAAACAAGTCTCCGGATTCGGAGCGCCCTTTCGATGCACGTCATCTGGGGCCGAATAAGCCTCCAGATTCGGAGCGCCCTTCGTGGATATCACGATTGGCCAAAACAAGCCTCCGGATTGGGCGCCTGCCGATACGCGTCATGCGGGGCGAATAAGCCTCCGGATTGGGCGCCCGCCGTGGATATCACGATTGGCCAAAACAAGCCTCCGGATTGGGCGCCTGTCGATACCGTCATACGGGGCGAATAAGCCTCCGGATTGGGCGCCCGCCGTGGATATCACGATTGGCCAAAACAAGTCTCCGGATTGGGCGCCCTTCGATGCCGCGTCATACGGGGCGAATAAGCCTCCGGTTCGAGCTCCTGCCGATGCCGTCATCGGGGCGAATAATCCTCCGGATTCGGGCGCCGCCGTGGAGATCACGATTGGCCAAAACAAGTCTCCGGATTCGGGCGCCTTTCGATACGTCATACGGGGCGAATAAGTCTCCGGATTCGGGCGCCCTTCGATACGCGTCATCTGGGCGAATAATCCTCCGGTTGGGCGCCCGCCGTGGAGATCACGATTGGCCAAAACAAGTCTCCGGATTCGGGCGCCCTTCGATACGCGTCATCGGGGCGAATAAGTCTCCGGATTGGGCGCCCTTCGATGCCGTCATTGGGCGAATAATCCTCCGGATTGGGCGCCACAGCCGATGCACGTCATCGGGGCGAATAAGCCTCGGATTCGGGCGCCCGTGGAGATCACGATTGGCCAAAACAAGTCTCCGGATTCGGGCGCCCTTCGATACTGCGTCATCGGGGCGAATAAGTCTCCGGATTCGGGCGCCCTTCGATGCGTCATCGGGGCGAATAATCCTCCGGATTCGGAGCGCCCTTCGTGGAGATCACGATTGGCCAAAACAAGTCTCCGGATTCGGAGCGCCCTTTCGATGCACGTCATCTGGGGCCGAATAAGTCTCCGGATTCGGAGCGCCCTTTCGATGCACGTCATCTGGGGCCGAATAATCCTCCGGATTCGGAGCGCCCTGTCGATGCACGTCATCTGGGGCCGAATAAGCCTCCGGATTCGGAGCGCCCTTTCGATGCACGTCATCTGGGGCCGAATAAGCCTCCGGATTCGGAGCGCCCTGTCGATGCACGTCATCTGGGGCCGAATAATCCTCCGGATTCGGAGCGCCCTTTCGATGCACGTCATCTGGGGCCAAACAAGCCTCCGGATTCGGAGCGCCCTTCGTGGACATCACGATTGGCCAAAACAAGTCTCCTGATACGGAGCCCGTTTTAATCAGCAGCCAGAATCACTAACGTGACTCCCCGGACAACATGCCTTAGCCGGCCCGGAATATAACAATTCACACTCCCAATCCGCCTAAGGCAGGGGCCGACCCCTACATACAGGAAAAATGTTTAAGCCACAATAGTTCCGATGGCAAGCGAACAGCAAACTATTAAAGCATATGAAGTAAAACACATGAAATAACACTCTTTATTTAATGACACTTTTATTCGATTAAAAAGTTGTTACATCGGCATAGCTAGCGTTCGAACATTACAATATCTATTTCTAACTTTTAAGACAAGCGAATCCATCGATCCAAGGGCACATCCGCCCGAATCGCAATCCCAGACCTCGGCGCCATCGACAATGTCAAGGCCAAGATCCAAGACAAGGGAGGTTTTGGGGAACGGTCGCTGTATCTCCTTTCGGGACGATCTGCTTGACAACAGAGGCCAGCGAGTTTCCAGTTCCTCCTTTCACGGGTCCACCGCCCACACCGGAGAATCCTCCGCCGCAAACCAACGGAACGCCAAGTTCGGCCGGAAGCTGAGCTCCTGCAACTATCATCACGTTCTGATGACGAGAACTCTCGATCTGCATTACCCCATACAATAGCTGCTGGGGAACTAAATAGGCTCGATCGCATAAGGGCCTTGTCGTTTTTATTCTCAGTAATGGCCCCGATCTCGAGGCCCAAATCTCGAAATAATTCTTATCAGCGTTAAACCCCACGAGACAGGCGTCGATCAACATTCTCCATGACTTGGTTAAACCAACGGTTGACTAAAACAAGCAAGGGCTAGAACCACCTATCCCAATCGGCTAGACATGCGGCATTTGTGCTAGTCGCCTTGCAAACAAAAACAAGAATGCCGATACCCTCCGTTCACGGCTCATGGCTTACCCAAATTTTAAACACGCAATGGTTTAATTCTAAATCAAACGGCCATTACATGGAGGCCGATCAAGCCAACCAATCGGCGCATCGAATTAAAACGCCGAGTCCGATTGGTGTATTTTCGTCTAGCCAAACATTCATGCAATAAAATTAAACACGCGTACCCCGAATGCGGGAGAATTTGATATTTCCCATAAAGCATCTTTTATTAAACATCAAGAAATTACATAATTACGAACGCGACCAGCGTCCGAACCATACAACAAATACAAATCATACGGCATCACCCTCATCCTCACTCTTTTCAACCTCAAAAGCGAAAGCGGAAAGTCCTTCTCGCGGTGGCGGCAGCGCCCGCATCAATTCTGCCCGGGCGAAGAGATTCGGCAACTTGAGTTGCCCTGATCCAACCGTGCCTAAACCCACGATTTTCACATCGGCAATCCTCTTCGGCGAGCTTTTCGTTGGTCTTTTGAATTCCAACCAGCCGCCCTTCGTGAAAACCTTTTTCATAGGACCTCCCCTTTGCGGACTCCAAGGCGAACATACTCGCCAGTATCCCGATCGGCAATGGCGGTAGCTTATAAGCCGGTAACCCTCTCTTCAACGATTGGGTTTACGCCTGCTTTGGTACTGTTGCCTTGATCGTCCCCAACTCACGTTCAGCCACCTCTGCTCGAGCCTCCAAGCTCCGGATCTGGCGCTTCCTTCTCCGCCATTTCTCGTGGTGGCGGCGCAATCGCATGCCGACCGTAAGCGTATAGAGCCCTTTCACCGCCCCATGTATACCCTCGCGAAACACTTCGTAGTCTGACGACCGATCATCGGCTTTGAACCGGGAGGAAATATTTGTCGGCGAACTCGACCGCCACATCTGGATCTCGCCGATCGAATCGCTTCCGTCATGGGCCTATTCTTCACAAACACCGCAAAACTCAGCGAACGCGGAGTCGCGTCCGATCTCCTTCGACACGGGCGTGTGGCAACCTTCCTTGAGGCGCACCTGTCTCGTCTGGCGACTCGCTTTGGCGTCGAGGAGATCGGCGCCTCTCTACTCATAGAGCTCTTGCTCCCGCGCACAAGCGGCGCCTCGATGTTCACTCCGACTCATATCGCCACCATTTCCCAATGTCTTCGCTTCCCCTTTCTTTGTTAAAAAAGCGTTTGTTCGACATTCGCTGAATCGACTTCCTTCGAGTTCGAACCACGGCACCTACCGGTTTCTTTAAAATTTGTCCCTTCAAACACGGTACCTACCGGACTCTTTAAACACCCGCAAATGCTTGATCGAGGCGAGTTCATTAATTACAAACCCAATCGCCCGGCGCGAATGGGATGGCGAGCGGTGGTTGGTTCAACACCTCGCGAGGTTGCACGGAGCTAAGGCGAGTTCATCAATCTATTCGCTCGAGTGCCCAGACGGCCCGCATCGTTGGGCGTTGAAATTGCAAATGCCGATTTTGATAGGATACGTATTGAATCCTATCAAAATTGTTCGACAGTATCGGCCGACTTGCAAATTGAATCCAAGGCGCCCTTATCATGAGCCCACTGGGGCAAGGGCAGATTCATCAATCTATTCGGCTCGAGTGCCCAGACGGCCACAGATCGGTAGGCAGTGAAATTGCAAATGCCGATTTTGATAGGATACGTATTGAATCCTATCAAAATTGTTCGGCCAGGGTATCCAGCCGACTTGCAAATTGAATCCAAAGCGCCCTTATCATGAGCCCACTGGGGCAAGGGCAGATTCATCAATCTGTTCGGCTCTAGTGCCCGATCGACAAGATCGGTGGCGTGAAATTGCAAATGCCGATTTTGATAGGATACGTATTGAATCCTATCAAAATTGTTCGGCCAGGGTATCCAGCCGGCTTGCAAATTGAATCCAAAGCGCCCTTATCATGAGCCCACTGGGGCAAGGGCAGATTCATCAATCTGTTCGGCCCTAGTGCCCAGTCGGCCCAAGATCGGTAGGCAGTGAAATTGCAAATGCCGATTTTGATAGAATACGTATTGCAAAATTGCCCTTGCAGTGAAATTGCAAATGCCGGTTCTTGCGGATATATATTAAACAAACGATATTGCATGTACGGCTTGTTCAGAGGAGTTCTAGATAAAAATCACCAATGCCACAGTAAAATTTATCCATTCAGACCCAGTACCCCAACCGGCACACAAAAGGCAATTCTTTTCACGAACCCCCTGGGGTACGGGCAGGCCCACCGATTAGGGTTTTCCCACAATACATGCAATTCCATTTTACCAAATGCATTGACAAAACATAGAACTCTTTCATTAAAATTAAGCATAGAACCGTCTCATACAAAGTGTGTGGTGGCGGCAAAAAATTATCGTATTGAAATTACAAGGAACTTTTCATTAATAAATTGCCGCAGATGCTAACCAATTTATACATGAAAACTACCAACGACTATCCAAGAAGAAAAAACAACAAAGACAAAAAAAAAAACGCGCCTGCTCGATAGCGGCTCCCAGATCACTCGTCGGCGCCAGTTCAAGCGGCTCAACATCCACCTGCTCGTAAGGAATTGGCAAATCCAATGTAACCTCAGCGGCAGCAAGGGCTTTGAGCCACCCATGCTTGAACCCGCGATTCTCAAATTTGGCCACTTCTTCAACATACTCCGACAAAGCGGCGCCCCTCCCTGCCTCAAAGGCCTCCGATTCGGCTTTCTCGCGGGTCGCCTTAAGCTCGTCTAATTGAGCCTCCGCTTCAGCAAGTGCTTTCTGGGAAAGCTTGAGCGATTCCTCGCTCGTATTTGCCCTGCCTTCAGCATCAACACGAAGCTGTTCGGCGACTCGAACCCTCTCTTTCTCCGCTTCGGCTCGCGCGCTCTCCATTTCAGCCCTCATAATTTCGAATTCCGCCCTACTTCTCTGACCCTGCAGCTCTGTTTGCAAATGGTCGATTCTCCCGAGAGCATCACGCAGGCGGCGGCCCAAGTCGGCGACCCTTCCGACCGTCTGCAAAACAATTCGGTGTAATTAGACGCCCTTAAACAACAAGGAAACGAAGCTGACCTACCAGAAGTGCTGATTGAGCGATTAAAACGCAGCCATGACATCGAACGCGGCAGAAGGCTTCTTTGTCGGTGGCGAAATTAAAGCCGCCGAGCTAAAACAACGGATCCTCGCTGGCCGAAGCATCGGATAAAATCGGCGTGCCCCTGATCTTCGGCTGAATAACGAACGGAGCCATCATGACCGGTTCTTCAAGTCGAGGTCGTTTACTACCCGGGCCAGCTTCTGAAGTCGCTTCTCCTTCGGCATCGCGTTTTTGGCCTTGCTCCGAAATTAGCTCTCCCTGATCGGCCTGTTCTCCACCCTCCTTTTCCTTGATGGACACGGCAACCTCAACCGTGCCCTCAGAAGCGGCTACGAATGGCTTGATCAAGGTGGGATTAGATTCGGCACATTCAGCCTTCTGGCGGGCGGCCAAGCGCTCGGCATTTCTTTTGCGCGCCATCTGCGTTAAGCTCTCCTTTGCCATATCCTCAGAAAAATCGCCGGGTAGATCCCCCAAGTTCGCAAAAATATCCCCGGAGAAATCTGCTCGTCCTGAGGTGGATGGTTGAGGGGCCTCGGATGCCGAGCGTACGGCCTCGCCGCCCTCGACCCCTTTAGCAGATCCTCCAGTCGGGTCGGCAATCACTTCTACGGTCTGCTCGGCGTCTTCCTCCGAATCAGAAGCTTCGAGACCAATCTGCCGAAGATTTCTGAAGCTGGGAAAGATAAGGGCCGAGAGCTGTTGATCGCCCAATGGAATCGGAATGTTATCTGCAGCCGAGAAAGTGGTGTAAGTGGGTTCGTACCGAAGGAGAATATGGGCGGCCCTCCCTTGTTTTTGTACGTTTGGGCGGCCGAAATACGTCAATGCAGTCTCAATTTCCCTAAGAACTGCGTCATCAACCGAATTCAAAATTTTCTTCAACCTATTACCTGCAAAAGATAAAAAGCGATCTAAGAAAAAGAAGCCGAATAAGGAATAGGCCAACGAACATAAGACATTGCGTGTCAACCTGGTTCACCCTTACGCCTAGGAATAGGGTCCAGGCGATCCTCCCCTTCGGCGAACTCCCAATTACCTCGGACGTTGACCATCACGTCATCAACTCGCTTACCAGAGCTGGCAAGCATAGTCACTAAATGATGGACGGTATCTTTGTACGAGAAAATATCGCCTGACCGACGGAGGATTTGGCTAAGGCGTAACAATGCCGAATGGCGGAATCCCAAGGTTATCTGAAGGCGTTGATTCAACTCCACAACCCCATGATGATTCGGAAGAAATTTACATTGGGTTGAGAAGGATCAAACCCCAATAGCGGAGAACGGCCCTAAGGAGTGGGTGTAAGAGCGAACTCCGCCCTCCGCAATGGACAAGAGAGAATACGACCGTGTTTTGATCTTCCCTCTCCATGTCGAGGCGTTGTCCGTGACGAGGACGGATGAACGTCGTCGAGGATAGAAAAATGCTTCGGAAACAGAGATACGATCCTCGAGAGGAGGTCTTTCAAGTGTTTTGCCATTTTAAGCGGAACCAAGTATTCGCGAGGCTAAAAATAACAAATAGAAAATAGGATTACGATGGAGGAGAAGACTTCTAAAAGCGGATGAGACAAAGGAAGGCGGGAAGAAGTTGCGAAAACGCGAGCCACGAGAGGATATGCACTGGCGATCCAAAAAGCTCAGGAGACCGACGAAATGTGAATTTGAAAGGACTAAAGTTTCAAATCACAATAAATGCTGAGATATACGAATAGAGCGGGAAAGTGTAATGATGAGCAAAAAAGGCGTGCGCTTCCTGACGTATTGGGACATGCGAGGCCGCCCGATGATAAGCTTCTTCGAATTCCGAGCCAAACACGCCGATTCAACTGCCGGTTAAATAGGGGGTTCGGGGGGCAATTGTGGTAGCCGAATATTCAGTAAAGGTAGAGGAGTAATATCTCGGCCTCTAGGCGCCAAACGGGTAAAACTCTCGAAGGGGTGATCGGCCGAATACGATGACTGCAGCCGAGTGTAAGGAAAGGTAATGATTGAAAAAGTAGACCCGGGTCCCGAGGATCAGAAGAGACGAGTATAAATACAATGGTAGTGGATCAGAAAAGGTATGTAAGAAACACTTCTAAAAACTTAGTAAGCAAGCTTTCTGGAGGAGAACTGACTTGTCCGTCGGAGTGCTAATTCCGGCACCCCCGACCGGAGTTTGTATTTTTGCAGGTGACTAGCAGAGGATCGTTGGCGTCTTCCAGGATCTGAAGAGTATTTCCAAACCACATTCACCACAGTGCTCTATGTGACTATGTGCTTACCTAGTTTGCCTTATGTGATGTAGATATGTGTATAGGTGTGCATGCTTATGTATGTGTGATGCGTGAGGTAACATTGTGGGTATATGAATTGTGAGCTTAATCTTATCTCTATTTTCTTATAGGATGTCCGAACACGAGTGACCGCAATTGAGGGAAACCTTTGTTGGCGCCACTTTTATTGGTAAGGTATATAGTTTTGGGATAACATGAGAGCACGATTGTGAGATTAGTATGGAACCTTAATTTACCGACTTTGTAAGTTCATGAGAAGTAATTGTTACTTTAGGATAGTAAAGATTTTATTGTATGGTGAATGGTTTGTCATTATGAAGAGTTTTGGAAGTAGAATGGGATAGAAGTTATACCTGTTGAGCGTAGTATGGTCTGGTTGGGACTTTAGTGATAATTAGAATACCCTAAGAACAGATGTTGGAAATGTGGATGTTAGAACTAGTGAACTAAACCGAATCTTTCAAAAAAATGAGTTTAGTTTGTTTGAGTTGATTGTCGAGTGGAGTAAGCAGAAGATGGCATAATTGGAGTACATATAATTAGAATACCAAGCATTTCCTTCCCCTGTAAATGTATCTATATTGAACTTAATTTTGGAGTTAACGTGTGAAACTATTGAGATCCACAAGAGTTGATGATAAGTGTTTTATAATCTGGGAAAAAGAAAAATTAAATTTAAAAAAAAATAATTATTTGAAGTTGTGCTAGACATGTTCAAATGAATTGACGTCAAACCTTATGGTCATTTTAAACTATAGGTAACAAATTTGAAAGTGCGAGTCATAAGTAAGTCTTTTGAGCTAGGTTTGGTGTATGTTGACTATATGACTTGGGTGCTTGAAATGGAGGGCAACCTAAGTCCTTGTACCTTGCAGTAATGACTATTTTGTAATACGAGTGTGATTTTGTGTAGTGGCTTTCGTCCCACTGTGAGTAAAATGGGAATATGTATCATTGATATACAAGTTTAGTACTATCACTAAGTTCAACACGAAGTATTCAATCTAGAGTATTTAGCATTTGTTGTTTATGATTTGTTGTTTATGATTGTTCTAGGGCGTGATCTAGAATTGTAAGGATTGGTATTATATATGAACTCCTAAATGAATTCGATGTGAGTTGTGACTATGCAAATGGTGTGATTACAGTAGAAATTAACTCATCCATTTTTATTTATTTATTTATTTATTTTTACGATGATGACATTTTGTGTTATAATATGTTGGAATAGTTGCATAGGAGAGTACGAGTTGTTGGTGAAGAGGAAATGACCTTATTATAGTTTTTCTTACCTTGGGGGTGAGGAAACTTGTAAAGTAAGAACCCTGATTTACCATATTACTAAGTTGTGGCATAATTGAGTATGTGTGTTTACCAATAGGTGACTCATAAATACCTTGGACTGATGATGCCTAGAAAAATTTTTATCCTTATTATCCAACTTGACTATTGTGTTGATTCTAGTGTGTATTTGAGTATATCTTGGTGAATCTCTATAGTGAGTATTTATTATTACCTTTAATCGACATGAATGTACGTGCTCCTCTTGGTGAGTGAAAACCTTAGGGGGGAAATCATTGGTTATGTAACGAGTAGAAAATGTGCTAACCTATACCCTTGCCTTTCAATGCTAGCGTCTGAATTATGCAGTAAGTGGTGCTAGAGAGAGTTATGGAACTATCTATTAAAACAAAAATTAGTTGGGGTAGCCTTCCTTTATAAGTTTTCTATGTTTAATTGAAATGGTAGTTACTATCACCATGTTGTGACCTCGTTAGTTAAGAAAATTAAATCCTCGTTCTCATTTCGAAAAATTTGTTAAGTGGTTTGGGTGTAATGGTCTTGTGGTTAAAAGTAAGAGGTTGACTTTAGTTTTGATTGCCTTTCATTAATTTCTCATGCTAAATTAGTCGCCTATGAGTGCGGGTAATTGTAATTTTTGGGTAAGAAAGTTATTTCTTAATGGGTGGTCTAATGATGCAGTCTTGGTTTTTCAATTCCACCATGGGTGTGGAAAGATTTTGGGTCACTGGTGTGTTAATCTAGCATGGTTATTGAGGCTATCCTTGTGTATTCGACTTACAGTGGATAAGAATAGTTTTGATTTTGAAATGATTTATAGTTCTCCTACTTTTGATTAATTAAGATAATTTAAATTCTAGATTTAGTTGTTAACTTTAAGATAGTTTTCTTGTAATTAGTTGGGAAATTTTTAACTAGATAGAAGCTGTGACTCATCATTGAACTAAGATGTTGGGTTGTGATTTAAGGAGTAGGAGTATGTTGTTGACTTCAAGGAATGTACCGTGTTGTGCAGGTATAGGTAGATGATTTTCTTTGCGTGGTGTGTTACTTATTGTTGTGGCGTTAGTAGAGGTTGACAGGGAGTCACCTCAGAACTTGTCTTACGCTTATAAATGAAGCATGTGAATGAGAATTGCTTGGGGTGTGGTGTGTGTGTGTGTGTGTGTGACTTACGGGAGTGAGAAGTCATGCTAATTGCATGATAGTTGTTTATAGTGGGTTGCGTGTGACTCCTCGATAGGGTTGTTCTTGAAAATTGTTTTTCTTGAGTTTGAAAATTTTGATGGATAGTCAATGGATTGTAATGGTAGTTGTGAGGGAAAGTGATTCCCAAGCTTAAAAGTGAAGCTTATTTGTTGTTTTATTTAATCTTACCGATATTGTTTTGAATTGTTGTCACTTGCATTATTGTGATTAGGTTGTGACATCAGCGTGATGGTGATGAGATTGTTGGTTGGGTGACGACTGGATGTTTCACTGGTTGAATTGTTTTGAGAAAAGAGTTGGGAATGAAATTTCCTATTGATTGTGATTTGGTTTGGTCGGAATTAGAGTTTATTGTTGGGAATGTGAAAAGGAATAAAAGAAGAATAGTTATGTAGAGATGTATTGAGCCATATAATTTCTATAAACCTTAATCGTTTTCAAATAAAATAAAATAAATATATATAAACTAAAAACAATATAAAAAAATTCTCTTTTAGTGATGCTCGGTTTGGAGCTAAACATTTTATATATATATATATATATAATTTTATAGAAAAGAAGAGATACTTTATATTCTCGTAGTGAGTAATTTTTTTAAGGTGTTATTGACTGTTAAATATTTCGAAAACTCAATTGTGGAATATGTGGGCATTATTTACTAGCCAAATTGCAAGTGCCTAGACTTTGGTAAATTGATTTGTTAGGACTTGCCTCACCGAGAAACCATATTGGTGAACTATATATCTTATATAATTCCTTTCCTTTCTTGAGAGAATGGGTTGAGGACTTCTTAGTATGAAGCGAAAGTTTATTTTGTGAGGTTTTGGTTATTGAGCGACCATAGAGTTATTTCCTAGCATGTGAATGTGTTTGGGATGCACGTAAGGTAGGGCATACCAATGAGATCTTTTGCTTGATTTCTAATCTTGTTGACACAATGAGTTCTTGTGATTATTACAGGCATTCATGTTTATTCTTGCCTAATCTTGTCAACCAGGGACCTATACATAACGAAAGCCACTCATTTTGATGGAGAGAGCCTTTGTAATCCTTGTGAATGAGTTAGAGGAAAGACTTACCATTTAGCATTGTTACTCGTATCAGTTGGAGTGTCATTCAGTGTGAGTTATGAATAATGCAAATATGAATGGTGTGTTTGGTTTGTGTTTGTAGAGTAGTTTTTGAGATAAAAAGTACGAAAACTTATTTGGTTTGTCTTTTTTCAGAAATAGTTTTGAAAAATTGTTTTGGGGAGAGAGTTTTAAAAAAAGTGATTGATTTGACGTGTATGAGAGAGAGTGTGTGATTTTGGAAAGTAGGTAACCAAACAAAATTTTGAGATTTTTTTTGAAAAAATTTGTTTGGTTTAATTACTCTTGAAAAATTGTTTGTAGAGAATTTTTCTTAAAATTTCTGAAAACAAACCAAACAAGACCGAAGAGTCACATCGTTTAGAGGAGGGCTACACATGGCTGGTTAGTATTTTTAAACAAAAGGAAAATAAAGAGACATCAAAGAGTATTATCAAAGAAATGTACAATTTTACGGTTTGGATCCTCTTAAATTGGTCATCTAACTTGAGAGAATTTTTGAGTTTGGTGGGCCTATTTTGTTGCCAACCTCAGTGATCGGAACCAATTAATTTTTAGTACTTGTTGAGTAAAACATTCATATAAAAATTTAAAATTATCAAACATTAGTAACTATATATTTTACTCACATTTGTTTTTTTAAAAAAAATAAACCACAATTATAATTTCAAAAGTAGTCATCTATTTTTTGAAATACAAATGTGATTAAAACATATAACTATTGATATCCGATCATCTTAATTTTTTGTAGGGCGAATTATACTAATTGTCCCTATAGTTTGGGGCTTGTGTCATTTTAGTCCCTTGCTTTTCAATTATGACACATTTGATCCTAAATTTTGAATCATGTTCCAAATAAAGACACTTGAAGATACCATTGCTTAATTTCAAGGGAAAAATCATTAATTTGATAAAATATAAACTAACTTGACAAAAATAAATGTCAAAAAAATATTTTTAAATTTTTAAAAATTATTTCTACCCACTAAAGATAAAATTATGTAAAATTGATGAATCTCTTAGACATTTATTTATTTATTTATTTTATAAAATTAATTTTTATTATGTGTTTGGATGACGATCATGTAATGGCCAGTTGTTTTTGTTTTTGTTAAATTAGTTTCTATTTTTTTCAAAAAGTCAAATATGATGACAACTTTGATATCATTATTAAACTAATTCATTAAATCAAAAAATTCAAAACTAAAAATATTTCATATATTAAATATATAGATTACATATTAAAATCTTAACAACCACCGATTACATAAATATCATCCAAACACATAATAAAAATTAATTTGGTAAAAAATAAATATATGTCTAAAATATTTATCAATTTTACATAATTTTATCTTTGGTTAGTAGAAATAATTTTTAAAAATCTAAAAATATTTTTTGACATTTATTTTTGTCAAATTAATTTATATTTTACCAAATTGAAAAATTTACCCTTGTTTTAGTAATAATATATTCAATTATCTTTATTTAGAATAAGATTCAAAATACAAGGTCAAATGTGTCCCCATTGAAAAGTCAATGACCAAAGTGACATGAGCCCCAAATTATAGGAACTATTAGTGTAATTCGCCCTTTTTTGTATATATTCTACTCTCTGGCGTAAAAACTTTGTTTCGCAAGATAGGGGATGGAAAACAAGTTTTTAGCTCACTAAAAGACAAAGCAGATTAAAATGCTAATAAAATAAAATGTTACATTCAAACTATAATTATTTCATTTTTTTTCTTCACAAAACTACAAAAAAAGTCAACACTTCATTCCAAATCAAACTTTTTAGTCATACTAAAATAGTCAAAAAAATCAAAAAGTCAAGTTAAAAAAATTCTTTCCAAACAAAGGCTTAAAAATAGTTCAAATCACCAAGGTTGGTCCTAAAATAGGCATACCAAATCCAAAGGCTCTCTCAAATTGTCCAAACCATTTACTAAATTTATGTACAATTTTTATTTAATTATTTGTATAGTATTTCTCCCCAAGGAAATCATGCATGAAGAATATCTTTGATGGTGGACTATTTTTTTTTTTTTGTCAGCATGTGGACTACTCTTCTTAATGTGAATAATGCTACATTGCGTCAAAAAACACTGCAATAAATTCCTTAAAAATCTAACCAAAAAGAGAAGTGAAACTTCAAAGAAAATAGTTGGCAAAGGGACAAGTCTGACCAGGAAACCATAAAAAATGCTTTCATTCATTGTTATTTCTTTTAATTCAATAATTATAATTTGAGGAAATTATGTTAGTAGTCTCTGTATTTTGATCATTGTATCATTTTGGTTTTTATCATTTCAATTGACTCAATTTTCAACATGACTTTATGAATTTGTCTCAATTTTGTCCAATTGACTATAATTATTAACAGTTTTTTATCAAAAAATATGCACATAAGTGACATATGAAACGGTTTAGGGATAAATTTATAAACTTGTAAGTTAACTTCAACCAATTTAGTGATAATTTTTCGTCAAAAATACTAATTAACAGGGCTATCAATTGGACTAAAATGACATAAAATCTAAAATTAACTATCAAAATTGAGATAATTGAAAATATAAGGATTAAAATAACATAAGAGGCAAAATGTAAGGACTATCGGTATAATATGTCCTTATAATTCAGCGCAATGACATCTCCATTGTGTTACTATATGTTCTGCTAAATATGTATTTTTATGTTGGGTAAATCACAAATACCCCTGCGATTTAATTAAAATGCGAATCGTCCCCTGTGATTCTAAAAATTACATTCCACCCCCAGAGGTTTCTAATTTTATAACAAATCGTTCCTTTTATTAATAAATTATTAAGTCAATTACAATTTTAATGATATTAAAAATATGTTTCAATTAATAATTTATGTGATTTTATTATTGTATTGGAGAGTAATTATAAATTTTATTTTTTTAATTAATTCTGTTAAATAAGAAATTCTAACAATGAGATATTTGTAATTTTTCAAATTACCGGAAGGGGGGGGGGTGGAATATTTATTTTAAGCAAATTTCAGAATGTGTATTTGTAATTTATCCTTTTATTTTTTACTCTATTTTCTTTTTCTCGAGAAATTACAAGGTAGGAAAATCCAACAAAGAGTACTCTGTTCTCAAATCATCTTATTTCTGTCTCCAACTCATAATCACTAGGTCATTGAAAATCTCAAGACAAATAATCCCAAAACAAAATTCAATATTTTTTAAATCGAAAGACATAAATTTTGGGGATAGAATATCCCTGCCGAAAAATTAAGTACAATCAAGGGATCAAATCCTTCATTATTAGTACTCATAAGAGATTTAAACTTTGAACTTTCTTTCAAGATTTGTTCATGTCCAAGGATGTTCCCAAGCCAAGCCAACATTGCTGCCATCAAAAGAAAAGCCTGAGTTATCATAGGGTGGATTTTGTTGTTGAGATTGTGATGTATCCATAGCTTGCATGCATTGCATGCTAACAAGCTGTGCTTGTGTCTTTGCCAATTCTGCTTGAAGCTCAGTAACTTTCTTGTGAAGCTGGTAAATTATGCCTGTACAACCATAAACCGGGTCTTTAATCCTAGCATTCGATTCATACACGATGCTGCTCACTGCATCTGCCCTTTGTGATTCTGGAAGTTCCTATATACATAATTACAATTTAATGTTTAATTTCTTGTTGTTAAATGAAATTTTTCTTTGCCGATCAAAAAAAAAAAAAAAAATTACAATTTAATGTATTTAATAATGTTATATGTTAAAAAAGAAAAAGAAAAAGAAAAAGAAAAATTACATAAATGTATTCAGGAAAATTAATGTGTTTCAAATATCTTTCATGTGCACACAACATTATTGTAAAAGTATTAATCAGTTTGACTTTAGTCAATGTTTAACCTTAAGAACTAAAGGCAGTGTTCAGCCACTTCACGATTAATGTGTGTGTGTGGGAGTGCATGGTACTCTCAACGAAAGGAAAATAATATATTAGTCAATTATTTTAACTTAATATTTAGATTTAATGATCTGTAATAAAAATAATTAGTCAATAATTAAAGAAGATATACGAGAGAGCAAGAATTACTTTAGATATTTTGATTGATGGTCACATCATTTTATATAACACTACTCTTAATAAAAAGTTCAAAAAAATTGTACAAATATGATATACGTTTGAGTTTTATTATTTCAAATAATGTTGTACATTTATTTTTAAAATGAAACAGTGATTTCCTAAAGAATAACATTCTTGAATCTGAAACATGCTTTTGAATTAAATTTTAAAAGTTCAAAACGACTTCCAATTTGAAAATTTTCATATATATATATATTGGTTTTTGAGCTGTCCTTCAGTCTGCTGTTATGCATTTGGAAGGCTTGTTTTTTTGGTTTTTTGTTCTATTTTGCTCGTTTGTTTCTTTTTCTTTTTCGGTTAGTTTCTCACCAACTATGAAGTTGGAGCTTCGCTTAGCTTCAAGCACCTCTTTATTGATGTTTCTTCCTTACTTTGTTTGGTTTTCATCAATAAAGCTTTTTCGTTTTGCCGATAAAAAAAAATATATGTATATATATATTTTTTGGGTACAAGACTATATTAAATATTTTTAATGTCCTAAAATTTTCGAGGTAGTGAAAGAGAAACTGAGGAGCCAAGAATGAAACCAAATTAGGTTGAAAGCTTAATAAGCATAATACCTGCAACAACTTGATGATGTTGCTGGCTCCAAAGACTCTGTGGGCAACGCCGAACTTAAATAGATCAGTAGGAGGAAAGTAGGGAGCCAAAAGACAGTTGTTGACGCAGCGACGACGCAGAATTTTGCAAGCACCACAAGGGCTCATAATAACACCACTTGAAGGAGGAGGAGGAAGAGGAGGAGATTGGGTTTTAGAAGAAGATGATGCCAATGGAGTCCATTCCATCTTTCTTGAGAGAGAGAGAGAGAGAGAGAGAGAGAGAGAGATTTGGAGGTGATGAGTGCTACGTAGGAGGAAGGTAGATGAGTTGCTTTGGGATATATATAGGCAGAAAATAACATGGGACATCATTCAGGTGACAGAAATAACATGTGACATCATTCAGGTGATAGAGTAGACGGGTTAGTTAACAAGCAAAAATAACTTCAAATATTTTGTAATTTTTAATTTATAAAAATATTAGGAGAAATTATAATTTAGTGGTAATTTGTAAAAATTATTCACCACGTTGTTTCCAGTTTCTTAAAAACACTTTTCAAAAAATTTTATTTTCTTATTTTTTTTATTTTTACTGATTTTTATAAATATTTTAAGTAATTTTTTTTTATATTTTTAGACATACTTAGTATAAATAAACTTAAAAAGTGTAAAATACAAAAAAAATACTAAAAAAGTGGAAAATTTAGTATATTTTTCGTATTTTTGTATATTTATTAATTTCTTAAAATAGTTTTTCACAAAATATTTTACTTTTTAGATGTATTCAAGTAAAAAAAAAATATTTAAAATTTTAAAAATATTTACTAAAAACAAGAAAATACGAAAACAAAAAAATCAGCTTTCAGAAAACTAAAAATAAACACACTGATTATAATTTCATAAAAAATTATAATTTTTATTATTAAAATTTACAATATTTATCACTTATTTATACTTTTTTTTTTTAGAATATTACTGTTATGTTATTTGCCCAAAATATTATGGAACAACAGTAAATATTACCCTAAAGTCTAATAATTTTCCGACATGAAGACACACGTGTATTCTATTTGATGCACAAAATTTCGCTTAACGCGGCTAGTTGCTCAGCTTTAGTTCATTGTGAATACAAAAATAATATAAACAGTTTATCTTCTAGATTGTTATTTGTAAAAAAAAATAATTAATCAATTATTAGATAAAATATAAGAGAGAATTTTATTAAATATTTTAGTAACTGTCATATCATTGAATTTATAAGTGAGTGTAAATTTTGATTTAGAGTAGCACTACTCTTGTGAATATTATTAACCTCGGTAAAAAAATAGATTACAAACACCTTGTTTTGTTTTGATTATTTTTTGAACATTAAAGTTTTTAATTTTCATATTTTTTTTCTTTTTAGTGATTTTTGTAATATTTTAAGTAAAAATTTTACTTTCAAATGTATATAACTTAGATGTAATTGAAAAGTAAAATATTTGTGAAAAATATTTTAAAAAATTAATAAATTCACAAAAATACAAAAATATATTGAATATATATATTGTATTTTTTCTATTTGATTAATTTTTTAAAGATTTTTTCTGTAAATATTTTATTTTTGAAGTGTGTTTGGGTTAGGTGCATTTAAAAGATTAAAAAAAAAAAAATCTTAAGATATTAAAATTGTTGAACAAAAAAAATAAAAATAAATAATGAACATGGAAAAAAACTCAATTTTTTAAAAAGTGGACTTAATTTTCTGAAACCAAATACGATAAAAAGTAGTGTGAATGTATCAATAAGTAGGCTAATTAGTGGTACTTAGGGGCGGAGGCACTCAAGGGCCAAGGGGGGTCACGTGCCCCCATGAGATTTTGGAATTTTTTTTTTTAAACATAAAGAAAATATTTTAAATAAAAAAATTTATAAAAATATTATTTGAAGTGAAATGTCAATGACATTTTTAAAATTATGATAACAATAATGGTTATTTTGATTGAAAGTAAAGAGACTATGATAAGTTATATTATTATTTATAAAAATTACAATATAATTGTGATATCTATAATTATTGACATGCAAACATAATTAACCTCAATGAAGATATATGAAATTTATTGGATTGTTACGTACATTTGACATGTAGAGTTTGTCCTCCATATGTTTTTTTCCATTCATAACTAAAATGACCACTATAAATTATAATCAAGTAACACATCTTCAATTATAAAAAAAATAAAATAAAAAATTATAATAGGTCATAACTAATATCAAAATAAGTCATAACTAACTATTAGTTGATATATAGTAATAGCCAAAATAACAACCACAAGAAGTTATAACTAAATTATATCTAATACTATAATGTGTCATAACTAAAGGCCACGAAAATCATAATTACGACATATGATAGACATTTTTTTTATGGTGTGTTTTATAGAATTTCTCTACTAAAATATATTATTTCTATCTCAACTTATCTTCTTTTTAAATTTTTGAATCTACCTATAAATAGTTACTCTCCAATATTTATATAAAATTTAATCTCAAATCTTATAATTTAAAATTCTAATTTATCCAAATGAACTTTTAATATTTAAGTTTAATAATATCTCATTGTTGTTTATTACAAAAAAAAAAAAAAAATTGCTTGGTTAGAGTTTTCCAAAAATACTTTTTAGAAAATTCTAATTTCTTGTTTTTCGGGTTTTTTTATTTATTTTTACTGAATTTTTAAAAATATTTTAAGCAACTTTTTTTAATTTTTAGACATATCTAACATAAATATACCTAAAAAGTAAAAATTTGTGAAAAAAGCCTTTTAAAATTTACTAAATACCAAATACAAAAAATATATATATGAAAATTCTGTATATTATTTGTATTTTTATGTATTTATTAATTTTTTAAAATATTTTTTCACAAATTTTTTAAATACATCTAAGTAAAATTCATCTAAAAAAGTAAAAAAATATTTTTAAAATTTTAAAAATATTCACTAAAAACAAAAAACACGAAAATAAAAAAAAACTCAATTTTTAAAAAACTTGATCAAAAAAAACTCAAAGCAAACACACTGATGTTATCATTAATTTGTGCCCCTTCTCCATTAAATTTATGGCTACGCCACTGGTGGTACTCATAATTTAATAGATCATAATCAAATATTTTCAGTCAAAACTAAAATTATAAACACTATAATTCATAATAGGAAAATTGTTGAAAAGTTCAATCTAAAGACGATATAAGGTTTAAAGTTTAGTGGATATTTTTTTATTAGTGAGAGATCCACCTTTTGTGAAATAGTTTAGTGAGAAATCTTTTTATTATTTTGGAAAATATTTTATTTTCAATTTTACCCATTAATCTATTTGTTAAATTTTTTTGACTATCTGTTAAATTTTTTTTACTATCTGTTCAATTTTTTTCTTTATC
Source organism: Camellia lanceoleosa (assembly GCA_025200525.1). Taxonomy (NCBI): domain Eukaryota; kingdom Viridiplantae; phylum Streptophyta; class Magnoliopsida; order Ericales; family Theaceae; genus Camellia; species Camellia lanceoleosa. Next base: position 66,748,153 of record CM045764.1, read on the forward strand.
TATTCAAATATCTGTCCAAATTTTATTATTCATTTAATTTTTTTGCTTATCTACTTAAATCTATCGGTCTAAATTTTATTAACTGTTCAATTTTTTTGTCCTAAATTCTATTTGTTGATTTTTTTTATCTGTTCAATTTTTTGTTATTGAAATACACCAAACTACTATCTATTCAAATTTTGAACAAATTTGAGATTTTAAGATCTGTTCAAAAGATCTGTCTAAATTTTATTATCTATTCAAATTTTGAAAAAATTTGTTTATTTTTTTTATAATTTGTTGCAATGTGTTTCATCATCATCATCATCAATAATAACGACAATTAACAACAAAAATAATAACAACAAAAAATTGAACAGATCTGAACCATTTTTGAACAAATCTGAACAACTCTTAGCTAGTTTAAACAGATCTGAGCCATTTTGATATATTTGTCACTATTAAAACATATTTCGTACATTTTATCCAAAATCCAAAAGCATAGAAAAAAGAAGAAAATCTTAACAACAAAAGACGATTTGCTCTGTCATGTCTCCACCGATTTGCTCTTCCTCTCTCCTGAGGTCGTCGGAGTTCCATCACCATAAGTTCGCTTTGAAAATGAGATTCGTTGGTGTACTTCAATCTAGAGAAGACGAGATCACCAAACCATAACAACAACAAGAAGCCACATGGGGACTAGGAGGTTATATGCCCCTCCTAGATTTTTCAATTTTTTTTATTTTTTTTATACATATGAATATAAATATAAATAAAATTTTAAACAAAAATAATATTTAAAATAAAATATCAAGGGTATTTTTTAATTTATGAAAACAATAGTGATTGTTTTATTGAAAATGAAGTGATTACAACAAATTATATTTTTATGTATGAAAATTTTGTGAAAAAAATCTCAATATAAAGGTAGTATCCATCATTATTGATATGCAAATATAATTTATCTCACTATACATATAAAAATTACTAAAATGTTAGTTATATTTGCATGTGGAGTTCACCCTTCATATCTCGCTTTACTATTAGTTGGTGATATCATATGTCCATAATGACGTGATATCACTATTATATGAAATTTTTACTCAAGTTTTGTAAAAAATTGATTTATCTTACCATTATATAATTTATTTTACAACTTAAATATATGAATTTTTTACATTGTCCATGATACACTAGTTACACGCATTGCTTTCTTTTTTATTTTACTCGAAGTTAATTGTAAAATTTTATGTAAAATACTTTTGTAACAATTTATTTAATTTTTTGTACTTAATATTAATTCAAAAATTATTATTATCTTCTTATTATTGGTTATGAAAAAAAAGAAGAAGTTGTAATTAATAAGTGCCCATCCTGATTTAATTCATTGGCTCCACCACTAACAACAACAAAAACAACAACAAATCAGTTCTAGATTGAGAGATCATCGCTACCTTCCATCGATCGGTGGGGACTGTGACATTCCAGCGAATCCATCACAACCACCACATCTGCTCCGCTCAAGGTCTTCGAAACATATACACACAAGCATACACACACACACACACACACACATAGAGAGAGAGAGAGAGAGAGACAGATAGACGAGCAGTGACTCAACAATGTTGAAAACGGCAGTAGAGAGGTGGTAGAGACGGTGGTGGCTAGGGTTTAGATGAGGGTAGAGAGAAAATGGAGAGAGAGAGAGAGAGAGAGAGAGAGAGAGAGAACAAAGTAATTGGTAATAAACGGGAATAAACCGGAAGAGTACTATATGGACAAAGTATTTTGAGAGAGAGAGAGAGAGAGGACAAAGTAATTGGGAATAAACGAGAATAAATCGGAAGAGTACTTATATGGACAAAGTATTTTGGGAGAGAGAGAGAGAGAGAGAGAGAGAGAGGACAAAGTAATTGGGAATAAACGGGAATAAACCGAAAGAGTACTTATATAGACAAAGTATTTTGGTCATTTTATCTCGAGTAATGTTAATTGTTAGAAATTGAGCGCCCATGTGGCATGACCCATGACCCTTTTAAACTTATGCATGTAAGTTTGAATTTGAATTCAAAACCTATATGGATAACCCACTCTTGATATATATATATATATATATCATATTAACTGATATGGATCGATGATATACTCAGCCTATATATCTGATACGTTATATGGGATATGGGATGTATCGAATAACGAATGATTTTTCCCATACTGACTCTCTCCTATTAAAATAACGATCAAGCTTTTTGTACTGTGACTTGTGTGGGTGATACTCATATTGTGGTATCACTCTGCTGCTGGGTGTTCGCTGTTCGTGGTTTGTGAAGCACATGATTTACCCATAAGGTTCTTCGCTTCAAGTTTATCACCTAAGGTATGATCTGAAATTTTTACCCGCTGCGTTATACTTGATTTACATTGGTATCAAAGCATTAATGGATATTTTTGTGCTTTTTTTTATGCATTAAAATATGTGTATAATTTATATAAATATATACACGATATATGCATGAAAATTAATAATTTTTTGAACTATCTTCGGTCGACTTGAAATTTATATATGTTGTAGTATATTTAATGTAGAACATATCTGCAAAGTTTCATGAAAATCTAACGGTTAGATTTCAAGAAAAATGGAGACCCATTTTATATTTTCAAAACTTTACGTGCATGATGGTTTTACATGCATAATTTCAGTCTGCAAATCTTACATATTTAGAATCATTGTTTCAAGACCTTTGAAACCATATATTATTTGTTAGATTTGGACTTACGGTTGATGAGATACATCAAACCCTAATTTGGGTTCGTTTTGAATTTTTGATGGCTTAAGAAGGAAGATGAAGTGTAGGGTTTCTGCACTTCCACTCTCATTAGAGAGAGAGTGTAATACACCTCATCATCTATGTTCATTAAATGCCATTTTTGAGACCACAAATGTTTTTATTTTGGAAAATGGAGTTTGGCAGTACTAAAATTGGATCAGAAAACACCGTGTAAGGCGGCGCGTGATCCGCAGCCGCCATTTGACGACGTCAGCGCCGCCATGTGTGCGCCACGCATCAGCCACAGCCTGCACGCGCACACCATCCGCGAACTCCGCACGTGTGCCGTGCACCGAGCTGCGCCATTTTCTATGCCGGCTTGCCTGGCTTGGCTACTGGGTGCTAAGGCGCTGTTTGTTTGTTTGTTTGTTTTTTTTTTTAAATTTTGAATCGCGTTAAATGGTCATTAATAATTTGTTATAGCTTTGTTTTGATCATGGTTGGTACTGTGGAACTTAGAGTTGAATTTTTTATCTTCTGTAAAATTTTCAAAATTTTATGAAAATAAAAAATATTTTTCCTGAGATAATAATTCATTATTCCTGCTTTAAAATCCCTCCAATGTTGCATGATTAAGTTTCAAGGGTTGAAATTTTTATTGTAGACTATTGTAAAAGTTTACTATTTACTGGTATAATTGTTGCAATTTATCAGATTATGGAATATTTATTTCTGATTTTATGTGTGTTTATTAGTTATTTAAAATTTCAGAAAATTTCAAAAATTTTCTAGAAAATTTCAGAATGATGTACATTCTATTATGGAATAATTTGAATATTAAACATAGCATATTATTTTTTTTAGGGTTTGTAATATGTCGTGATTAGAGAAGCTTGATTTTTTTTTTTATTAATTAAATTCCATTATTAAATGAATATAGCATGAGTTAATTGTAAATTTACATTAAGATGCTAATGTATGGAATTTATCATACTTTGTACATGGCATAAGTAGTGGGGGGTATTTTTTTTTATTTTTTTTTTTGCGCATGGAATTAAATTAAATTTTAATAATTTTCACTAGAGGCGCAAGAGATGATTACGAGCATAGAAAATTTTCGATCTTGAGACGTGTAATATTATCATTATTTAATTTAGATTCTTTTGCTACAAAATAATTTTTATGTTGTTATCATTAATATCCCATGCGCATTTGTTTACTCTGTATGTAGAAATGGCTACTAAGACAGTGGTGGTAGACTTGACTAAGGGAGAGAAGTTGGATGGCGACAATTATGACATATGGCGCAGTAAGATCCAATACCTCCTCAACGAGCAAGAAGTGTTGACCATACTTGAACAATTGATGGTTGAGCCTGAGCAGGGCAATACAGCTCAACATTGTCGTGATCTTGAAGTCTTTCAGACTTGGCGTAACAAAGATTAGTGTGCACGCTTTACTATGTTGAGCAGCATGCACAACAATTTGATTAGTGAGTTTGAGCATTGCCTGACTGCATTTGAGATGTGGGAAGCTCTCAAGCAAAAGTTTAGTATTACCTCTTTGGCAAAGCTACGTGGGTTGACTATGAAGTTTGACTCCTATCAGAAAAGGGTGCAATCACTCGATGAAGCAACATTTGAGGGTCATGTCACCATCATACGTGAGCTTGCGGCTGCTGGGTATAATTTGACTCCAGAGCAGCAAGTACAAGTTATGATTCACTCTCTGCCAAATTCTTGGGAGTAGATGAAGTAGAACATGATGCATAATGAGAGTGTGAAAACATTCAAAGGCATATCGCGTCATTTGGAGCTAGAGGCTAAGCACCTTGAAACGGCTAAGTCTGATGGTTCTACTATGGTGGTTAAGTCAAGCTCACATAGGACTTCTCAGTTCAAGCGTGGAAAAGAAAAAGGTGCTCCTAAAAAGCTAGCAACAGCTGCGCTAAAGCCCAATGGCGCTAGAAATTTCAAGTGTATGGGCAAGAGAGGTGACAAGAAGGTAAATGGTAAATTGACATGCTTTAACTGTAACAAAAAAGGACACTTCGCTTGGGATTGCCCTGAGCAGAAGAAGATACTCCCTTACTTAATTTCTCGGATTCAATGCTTTGTTTCTAGTCAAGCATTAGTTGCTCATTCTCCTCATTTTTGGGTTGTAGACTCCAGAGCAACAGATCACATTGTGAGGGACAGAGTAGAATTCGTTGAGTATCGCTGAGTACCTGTTGGGAGCAGAAAAGTTTTCATGGGAAACGAGTCTAGTGTGGAGGTGTTTGGCATTGGCACATACAAGCTGGAAATGCGACGAGGGCGCACCTTGTATCTTCATGATGTTCTTTATGCTCTGGATATTCGGCAAAATTTAATTTCAGTTATTAGCATAATGCGCCTTGGTTTTAGCTTTTGTTTTGAGAATAATGGTGCTAGCATTTATTTGGGAACAATTTTTTATGGTTTTGGTTATTGTTTAGATGGTTTTTTAGTTTTGGATGTGGATGATTCTAGTTTTAATAAAAATGTCAATGTCTCTGTTTCTAATATTGCATCTTTTTGTGATAATGATTCTAGAGATGGCGTGCTAGATTAGGCCACATAGGGCAAGACAGGATGACTAGATTGGCTAGAGAAGGTCTTTTAGGCCCACTCACTAGAATCACTTTGCCTACTTGTGAGTACTGTCTTGCTGGAAAGGCAACACGGAAACCATTTGGGAAAGCCAAAAGGGCATCTATCCCATTACAACTTATTCATTCTAATATATATGTGGACCAATGAATGTGAGGGTGAGGCATGGAGCCCCTGATTTCATCACATTTATAGATGATTGCACGCATTTTGGCCATGTCTATTTGATTTCTCACAAGTTAGAAGCATTGGATTGCTTTAGACGGTATGCGAATGAGGTTGATAATCAATTAGACAAGAGCATTAAGGCTCTAAGGACTGACCAGGGACGTGAGTATCTATCTGAGCAATTTAAAGGGCTCTATGAGGAAAAAAGGAGTTATCAGGCAATTGACAATTCCTGGGACTCCGCAGCAAAATGGTATAGCGGAGATAAGGAATCGCACATTGCTTGACATGGTTAGATCTATAATGGCGCAAGCTAATCTTCCCATTTCTTATTGTGGAGATGTTTTGTTCACTATTGCCTACATCCTTAATCGTGTGCCCTCCAAATCAGTCCCTCACATCCCATATGAGATGTGGACTGGCAAAAAGCCTGATTTGGGCATTTTGCAACTTATATACACAACGCTTCTCATAAGTTTGGAAAGTTGGGCCCTAGAGAAAAGAAGTGTATCTTCATTTGCTATAGTGAGCATTCTAAGGGCTATATGTTTATTGGGGAGCATTCGGATAGAAGTGTGACTGAAATTGAGTCATGAGATGTGGATTTCCTAGAGAAGGATTTTCCTAACAGAGGTGAGGTAACTAGAGATGTAAAACTCTATGAGATGGGGGATCTACTTGAAGGCACACCTAGTAGCCTAGTAGAGAATGAGAAGATAATCCCTCAAGCTCCTAGGGACAGTGGAAGCGATCTACCTGTCCATGGATTAGATCCAATGGATGAGGATTCTCAGGATTCTCAACTGTGTAGAAGCAAACGTGAAGCTGTACCCCATCGTCGTTTTGAGATTGAATAGGAAGCATTCATGATTGCTCCGAGTGATGAGATGGAGCCTAAGAATCTCAAAATGACGACAGGGTATAGCTCCACGTTTGCTTCTACGCAATTGAGAATCCTAAGAATCCTCACCCATTGGATCTAATCTATGGACAGTTAGATCACTTCCACTGTCCCTAGGAGCTTGAGGGATTATCTCCTCATACCCCGTCATCGTTTTAAGATTGAAGTGAAAGCATTCATGATTGCTCCGAGTGATGAGATGGAGCCTAAGAATCTCAAAGAGGCTCTCTCATTCCCTGCTAATAAAGAATGGAGTGCTGTAATGGATGAAGAAATAGAGTCTATGAAGAAAAATCATGTCTAGGACTTGGTTGATTTGCTGCTAGGGCACAAGACTATTGGGAACAAATGGATTCTCAAAATCAAGCGCAAGGCGGACGGTTCCATAGAAAGGTATAAGGCTCGCCTAGTGGCGAAAGGTTACACCCAATGCGAGGGTGTGGACTATGAGGAAACTTTTTCACCAGTTGTGAGGTTTGCCTCTATTCGCCTAATTCTGGCCATAGTAGCTTAGTTGGACTTAGAGCTATATCAGATGGACGTTAAGATTGCATTTCTCAATGGTGAATTAGATGAAGAGATCTATATGGATCAACTAGAAGGCTTTAGGGTAGTAGGTCAGGAGTGCAAAGTTTACAAGCTTCAACGATCTATTTATGGCTTAAAGCAATCATCTAGACAGTGGAATCTGAGATTTCATCGAGCCATTGTTTCTAATGGGTTTACGATGATCGATGAAGATCACTGTGTGTACGTGAAGCAGTCTAAGGATATTTTTCTAATATTGTCATTATATGTAGATGACATATTATTTGCTGGAAATGACAAGGAGATGATTGTCGCCACTAAAAGGTGGTTGTTCTCTACATTTAAGATGAAAGACATAGGTGAAGCGAGCTATGTGCTCGGTGTTAAGATCCTTAGGGATCGCTCTAGGAGACTTCTCAGTTTGTCTCAAGAGACTTACATTAAGATTATCCTAGAGCGATTCCAAATGCAGAGCTGCAAACCCATTGACACTCCTGTTACGAAAGGCGAGAGCCTAAGCCTTGATATGGGTCCTAAGACTCCAGAACAAAATGAAAAGATGGCTCGTGTTCCCTACGCAATTGCTATTGGAAGAGATTGATGTATGTTATGATGTGTACATGCCCTGACATTTCTTATGCAGTTAGATTGGTGAGTTGTTACCAATCAAACCCAGGACCAGCTCATTGGAAAGCATTTAAGAGGATATTACGATATGTTAGAGTAACTGCAGATTACACACTTTGCTACCAAAGTTCATATCTATGTCTAGTTGGCTATTGTGATGCTGACTGGGGAGGAGACTTAGATGAGCATAAGTCTACTTCAGGATATGCTTTCATGCTTAACGATGGTGCTATTTCTTGGAGTAGTAAGAAGCAATCCTGTACCGCCTTATCGACTATGTAGGCTGAGTTTGCAGCTTGTTCATTTGCTGTTCAAGAAGTTGTTTGGTTGAGGAGATTCCTTCGACATTTGGATATTGTCACACACACTTCAGACCCTGTGACTATCCATTGTGACAGCATGGTTGCACTCATCTACACTAAGGATCCTAAATACCATGGGAGAACCAAACACATTGATATAAGGTTCAACTTTATCAGAGACATTGTGGCGTAGAAAGAAGTGATCCTGGAGCACATCCCTACGAGTCGTATGGTTGCGGACCCTTTCACTGAGCCCATTGCTAGAGATGTTTATCTTACTCATGTTAGGGCTTTAGGATTACGTTGGTGGTGATATATATATATATATATATGTATGTGTGTGTATTCAATTGAACTCATATTTTTTTGGGATATTCATGCCATTAGTATTCATATTTGTTTCTATTACACATTTATGTCTACTACTTTTTGCAATGGTTTGTGAATTAGCATACACAGAATAAACAAATTGATGTTAGCAGGGAAGATTGGCTCACTCACACGAGCAATCGCTCTTAGCGCTAGGTACCGAGTAAGGATGAGAATAGTGGCCTATTGTATTTGGAGTCAATATAGAAGCTAAAATTATCCACTAGCTATGTCGCCTTGGTTGGAGCCAAGATGAGGTATTGTTAGAGATCGGCCATAGATATGAGAGTACCCACTTTTACGTGATGTGCCTGTTATGAATAGCTAGATGCGAGATCTCATTTGATCCCTGAGAGGCGAGCAAATAGAGAATTCGAGTTAGACGCTAAGAAGCAACTTGTGCGCTTAAGAGCGATTAGACTAAGATCTGTATGGTGTGTGAGTTTAACATCACTCTTTGGAAGAGTTACTCCACTATAACATGCATTTGTACTGCATGTGCTTATCGACCCGTTAGCGAGCTGAGAGAATGGATCCCTGCTTCTTCACTGTGTGAGTCATAAAAGTCATTTTTTCCTAAATGACTTCACTTTGTGCCTTATGTGTAATAACCTTGTCCTGTACTCTGTTAATTAATCATGATGATGTTTGCAATTATGTGCTTAATTTGAATTTGGGTGTTGATTGCATGATTATATGTGATTTGGGCTTTGTATCTGTTCACCGTAGGAAAATTTGTTAGAATCTGTGCTTTGAACTGAAAATTGAAGGCCCTATTGGCCACAGAAACCGAAATTGACTACGCCATTGTGATTGGTGTAATTTTTAAAGCTTACGGTGAAATTTAATTAGAAATTGATTCGGATAAAAATAATTAGATTTAGAATGATTAATTTGGGATTAATTAATTAGACTTAATCAATATGATTAAGCAAGCCTATAAATAGGCCATTATACACTTAAGTTCCTCATTGTTGAACTCAAAATCTGAAGTGTACTCTAGAGAGAGAGAGAGGGACGGCTCTAGAGAGAGAGAAGGGCTCAAATTATGAATTTTGGGCTCAAGGCTTGAGAATTGGAAGCTAAACTCAAAGAACTAGCTGGAATTTGGGAGATTGGAGTTCCTAGGTGAGTAAATTCATGAGTTTGAGTTTGTAATTTTGTGAATTCAAGGTTTGATGATGGTCAAGAACATAACTTGAATTGAATTTGTTGAATTTGGAGCTTGTATGAACATGCATGTGTATAATTGCTATAATTTTATATATTCAAGCATGAATCACGTTAAACAAGAAGAATTGGGCACCAAATCTCACATGCATGCATGATTTTCATAAGTTTCACAATCATAAGCCTTGTTTGTACCAGTTAAGATAGAATTGGAGTCAAGAATGTACATGTATGCATGATTGATGAAGATATGGAATTGGTTTGAGGGTGAATATACATGTTTTGGGACCATGAAGAGAATTCAAAATGATTTTGGAAAAAGAGACCATGAATTTGAGCAATTGGCCTCATATTGTTGTTGTTCTCATGTTATGTAATATGTTACCATGTTTTTGTGTCCAAAACATGAGCTTTGAACCTTTAAACTTTGAGTTTGAACTTGGAGAACAATTCTAGAAATTCCAGAATTCAGCACGTCCGCTTGAGCGTGAAATGCTAGCTCCCAACAGTTTTGCAGACATTGTCGTCCGCTCGAGCGGGGAGAATTACGCTCAAGTGTCCAAGGTATATATTTGACCTTCAGCTCGAGTGTCTGATTTAGCGCTCAAGCGTGAATATGAGGCAACCAGTACTTTGGTAGACCATGGGGGTCTACTCGAGCGACGAAACCCACGCTCGAGCAGGGACCCCTATTTCAGAAATTTTGTAAAGGTGTTCTGTGTTTCATTTTCCATTCTCTTTCACTTCCAACCACTCTTAGGCATACATTAAGCATTGTGAATAAGTTAAAAGGATAAGAAAGAAGCCTAAGAGGGATGTATGAATTAAGAATGGATTGAATTGTTTGTGACCCATTATGTTCATGAAATGTGTAGGGTCAAGCACAAGGGCAAATCCATTGGCAGAACACTGTGAGTAATATCTTAGTAAAGATATTTGAAGTATGTTATTTGTCGAATTGCTTATTTCCATATAAGTCTTATAAGTTTGTTAAATTGAATTGTGGACAAATATTTGTTATGCCATATGGTTGGGCCAAAGGCCGTTGGACACAATTGACTGGGCCGAAGGCCGTTTGGCATGAATGATTGGGCCAAAGGCCGCTTGATATGAATGATTGGGCGAAAGGCCATTTGACATGAATGATTCGGCCAAAGGTCGTTTGATATGAATGATTAGGCCGAAGGCCGTTTGACATGAATGATTGGGCCGAAGGCCGTTTGACATGAATGATTGGGTCAAAGGCCATTTGATATGAGTGGTTGGGTCGAAGGCTGTTTGACATGAATGATTGGGCCAAAGGCCGTCAGACACCGTTTGACATGAACGATTAGGCCAAAGGCCGTCGGACACCGTTTGACATAAATGATTGGGCCAAAGGCCGTCGGACATCAATGATTTGGGCTTGAGGCCATTTGTTAAGGAACGAAGTGGGCCAGGGGCCGTTTGATATGTTCGGGCTTGAATCGCCTAGTGTACTAAATAATGCACTAAATAGAATTCTAAATGGGCCCAAGGCCGTTTGATATATGTGAATCTCATTCGTGTACTTTCTTTATTTGATATTATTCACTAGGCTTTCGCTCACACTCGTTCATGTGTAGGTAGGTGAGTAAAGGGACGTTCAACCCCAGCCTTAGTGGAAATTAAGAAAGGAACCCGAGTTTGTGAAGTCAGCCCAGGTGCCTCACACAAGAGGCTTTATTTATGATCTTTTGTATTTCTTTTGCTATTCCTATTGGTCATGATAGACCGTTTATGTGTACAAGTTTTTGGTTTAGCTGACTCTATGTGTGAACGATCCTGGGTATGCATGATGTTAACTACTGATATGTGGTGTAGGTTATTATAATTGCTATATGTGAAATGTTTTGGTATGCCATGTAAACATAGCTCATTGGACAAAATTTTTAAGTTTGCTTCCGCATCTGGCCCCATATTATAAATTATTAATTGATATCAGTTTTGAGGCTATAGGTAATCGCATGATTACTGGCCGGTTATGACCTTAATCTATAGGGGCGGGTTCGGGTTATGACAGAGTGGTATCAGAGCACGAGTTAATAACTGACACACTTGTCCAAATGAGCCATAAGGTGTCTAGAAAAGACTTAAGATGCATCCATTTGATAAGTACATGATGTAAGCATTGAGAACTTGTGATTATATGAGATATGAATTGTTGCACTAATATGTACAGTAAGTTTTGGTTGCTATGATGCACGTACATGAACATATGAATCATGAAAAGTTGCTTATGTGCATTCGATTATGCAAATGGGTGTCTATGTGGAATATGAATATGGTTTAAGTGTATAATTGCTTAGTAAGTGTTCAGTACGCGATATCTAATAAGTATGCAATCATTTGTTATGTACCTATGTGTATCTGTGTTTATTTCTGTATCGAGCATTCCTGTATTTGGTATGGTTTAATAAGAGTTTATGTAGATCATGGATAAAGTAAGGGCATACGAGTTGCCAGACTCTTCCGTAGCCCGACTTGATAGGCTGGAAAGAATAGTACAAGAAATGACAGAGATCTTAAAACAACATCAGTTGTCGCTATGACAAGAACCTTTGCCACCACCAGCGCAAGAGCACCAAGTGAATGTGTTGGTAGTCACAAAATGTGTTGAGGTGCTAGACCGAACACTGATGACCGAAGCTAACATGAACCGATCTTCTGAATGGAAAAGCAAGAGACAAGGCTTTTTATCAAAGAAAAGATCATTTAAAAGGAAAAATACGGGATCATCGCTCACATCAAACACTACAAGGAATATAGCACCAGCGTGTAATGAATGTGGTAAGAAACATCGAGGAGTTTGTTACCAAATTTCTAGGGCTTGTTATAGGTGTGGTAAAATGGACCGTGTGGTAAAATGGACCATATGGTAAGGAACTGTCCCCAGACTGAATAAAGCGTGAAATGCTAGCTCCCAGCAGTTTTGCAGACATTGTTGTCTGCTCGAGTGGAGAGAATCACGAAATCCCTGCTCTACTACTATTCTCTCTCCCATTGCAACTCATCTTTATATATCATTTGGCTTAAATAAAATTCACGTCCATTAAAGCAAAAAATATTGTGTAACGGTGACACTAATCGAACATTGTTGTAATCCCAATTGTAAATCAAGATTGTTCATTGAATGATAATCCATCACGTACTAGTATCATTGTTACATCCAACATTTACTAGTCACAGTAAATATCAATAAATTTTTTTTTTATTTCTTTATTTTTCTTGCCATTAGAAATCCACTGTTTGAGAAATTTAAATCACATTATTTGGTTTATAATTTTCAAAAATAATTTGTGTTTTTGTATATATATATTTATGTTTGGTGAACTTTTTAAATTTTTAGATGGATTTAATATACATTTCAAAATATATTTTTTTTTGTTAAAATTTTGTAAACAATTACTAAAAAAAAAAAAAAAAAAAATTGAAATTAGTTTTCATTTAGTTTATTTTTTTAATTTTCATTTTAGAATTTATAAAACTTAAGTTTATAGGAGTGACCTTATTTATAAAAATTTCTGAGTCGCCATTGAGGCGAAACCTAGCTACAGGACCTAAAAAAAGAAAAAAATTGAATAGTAAATAGTTGACTCCTAAGGCCTTATTGATTTCTATAACACATATTGAAAAAGGTGTTGTATGATAGCCATGTTTTTAGAAATTTGTTTCAAATTTTATTTTTTACAAAATTTAAAATTAATTCACTGAAATAAATAAAAAAATAAAAAATACATATCATTTTTTATTTATGGGAGGCTAGAAATAATTTTAAAATTGGATATTCATTCTATAAATTCAAATTTAAATCAAAAGTCCATAATTCTTCTCCTTCTTTTTCTCTTCAAACCCTAGATCTGGAAACCCAAATCTCTCTTTCTCTCTCTTGCAACTGCAAATTGAGTGATGGAGTAGAGGAGCTGAGTCACGCTGTAGAGGGGATCTTGATGATGGGTAACGGCAAATGGTGGCCAATGGGGTTGGAGAGGGGTGACGAGGGTGAGAGAGATACGAGTTGCAATGTCAACAGTGAAGGAAATGGCAGCGCAAGTTGCTGCCATGACAAGGGCGCAAATCGATTTGGGATGGAAATAGAAAAGGGGATGGTGTCAGTCGGAGGGTAGCGGCAGTAGAAAGAGATAGGACGACTGACGACAACGATTAATGGCGGTGGCGGCAACGGGTTAGAGTTAGAGTTAGGGTTATGGTTATGGTTATGGTTAGAGAATGAGGATATTTTGGAAATTTTTGAAAATTAATAGTGTGTATTGAGTAAAAAAATCAAAATTGGGTATGGTGTGCAATGAGTAATTGGTTTGTATTACGCAAGGTGTGTATTATAGCCCTTTATTCTTTGTGGTCATTTTACATTAGGTTAATATTGTAATAAAAAATAAACTAATTAATGATGTGCCTTGAGATGAAAGGTGGTGTGTAAATAGCGGCACCCTCAAAAGTCCCATTGCAGTGTGTTTGACAGAAAAGGACACTAATAAGTATGGGGAGTTCTACAATGTTAAGGGGTAAATATGGCACTTCACGCATGGGCAAATTACAAATTTGGGGCTTCTTTTTATATGTTGTGATTTGAATTTCAGGATTCAGATATGGAAAGATTTTGTAGATTGGTGTAACATTCATCAACAGAGACGTGGGTTTGGGTGCAATGTAAATGGGAATCATATATTTTTCGACATTGATTTAGTAACTCCATATTCCCCACATTTGTGATTCAAAAACCCTATACTGACCAAACCTTAGAAACATTTGTCAAATGTAACATTGGCTCACAACAGCGCATAAATTGGTGCGAACAACAATCCATGACGTCGAGTATTGAGTCTAGTAACATCGGATTCAATGGTGAAAAGGTAAGGTGATCGTGGAGTTGGTGTTGAGGACGAATGACAATGAGAAATGAAGGTATGTATTATTGTGATTGTGTAGACATTGAAATGTAATTTGAGGTTTGTTTTCATTCGTGATTTTTATGCAATTTGTGGTCGTTTTTTTATTTTTGTTTTGTTGGTGTTTGTAGCAGGACTATGGGTGTGGGTCTGGTGTGCCTTTGTCGTTGATGTTTGGATTGCATGATGTTTGTGGGTCATATGTTGGAGTATGAAGTGTAGTGTTTTTTTATGTAGGTTTATGCGAGTTTGGAGACCATAATGGTAGGTTCAGGTACGTCATTGTTGATGGATGGTTGTGGACTAACTGTGGTGTAGATTGTGGTTATGGTTGTCGGTTTGGTAGATTGGGAATGTTGTTGCTATAATGAAATGTTTGGTAGGTTTAGTATGGATGTGGGTCAATGTTAACATGAAACTGGGATTTGTAGGTTTTGTTTATATGTTTGTATAATGCTCTATTTTGTTGTTAATGTGTACGTTTGATGTGGTTGGGATAATGATGTTAACACGGTCTTTGTGTTTGGGGGCACATCATGTGTTGTGTTGATGGTATATACTAAATGGGTGGCAATGTCACATAGTGTACGCATTGCAACACTTAAGAATATGGTGTGTACAAACATTCTGTCAATGTGATGATGCATTTGTGTTTTGGTTTGGTGGTGTTGGACATTCCGTTACAATAATTTATGATATGTGAGCATAACAAACATATTTTGATCGTGAAGATCAAAAACCACCACAGGAATTGGGGTTTTCAAATGGTGTGGTGTAGACACCCCATTTTTGACCGTCCTCAAGACTTGGACGTCACCGTTGGAACACTCGGTGATTATCCATGTTCGTGTTCGTTTGGAGTTCCCGGAGTTCTCGGCTCGCGCGCCTTGCCTCAGGACCTCCGAACTTGACCGTTTTGTGTCTGGTTTTGCACCAAACACCTGTGTTTTGCCCTAGAGGGGCAGGGAATGCTTTGTGAGCCACCCCACCATACCACGGGCTGTGGCTAAAGCCCACCGGCTGTCTGGTGTTGCCATCGGCACTATATTGTGCCGGACGGCACTATTTTGTGCCGGTCGGCACTCCTTTTGGCAAAATGACCATTTTGCCCTGCCGACCACTTCTTTTGCTTTATGAGATATTTTCGAGACAATTTGTATAGTCTTGGTTCCCCTCCATACACGTGTATGGAGGGATGACCCTCTTAGTTAGCTTAGCTTGTAAGCTTTGCAAGCTTTGTTGCCTATAAGGAGGACCACTCCTCTTCTTGGCAAGGGGTGACAAAATTTTAGACAGACCAAGCTCTGTTTTTTAGGGTTAGGATAGATACACATCCTATCTCTCTTCTTCCCTCTTGTTTAGTACACTAGGTGTTTGTGTCATACTATTGCACAAAAACACCTAGTGTTTCACCTTCCTTGAGTTCTTGAGGGTCCAGAGGTTTGTTTTGGAGCTTTGGAGCTGGTTTGGTGCTCAAGGAGGCAACCACATCACCATTGTTGAAGAGGTCTACAAGGGTGAGCAAAACTTACTTTATTTACCCCATTTTTGCACTCCATTTTTGCCTAGTTTAAAACAGTTTTTGTGCTTAGTCTATAACACATAAAAGTTCTGTTTTTCAAGCCTCTTTATTGTTTATTAAGAGTGTTTTGTGGTTTGAGCAAGTTTGACCACCCTTAGGCCTTGAAAAGGCCACTTTTTGTGCCATTTTGTGAGAGATCCGAGACTTTGGTGTTAGAATCTCTTCACCACTGAAATCTTGAGGGATTTCAATGGTGAAGATGATGCCTTAGAGTCTCAAAAAGGGGAGCCCCCCCCTCTCTCCTTGATGTCCTTGAAAAGGGCAAGTTTTGGCCTCCAAAGGGGCACCATGTTTGGTTGTGTTTTGAGCATGTCTTGGCTGCATTTCATGCTTATATTGCCATGATATAACATGTTTCTAAGTTGGTTTAGGTCCCTTATGCATGCTTAGCATAGTTGCCTTGTAATGCCTCTTTAGTCCCTTAACATGCCTAGGTTGTATGCCTTAGTTTGAGTATGTTTTAGGCTTAGACTTATGAATGTTTTATGCTTATTTTGACATGTTTTAGCTCTGTCCATAGCCATTTGGGTTGATCTTGGCATGCATCACATAGCCCTTTTGCATTTTAGGCTTGCTAGCCTTTGAGTATGCATGGGTAGCATGTGTTGCTTACCTCGTTTTGATGGTTTGGAACCATTTAGCATGTTATTTCAGACCTTTTGGTGTGCTTGTATGCTCACCTTAGTTGCCTCTCTAATGCTTTAAGAGTATGTGTTAAATGCTCCATGTTTTGGCTTTAATGCATGCCTTTGGATTCATGTCATCTAGACGCCATCTAGGTGGTCCTTTAGGCTTAGTTTTACGTGTTAAAACTCTGTTTTTAAGTGTTTAAGTATTGCCATGTGTGGTTGTGCTAAGTGTGGTTCAAAGCCTCATTGATTTGCTTTGAACCTTAGACCATTTGCATGCTTTGTTTGGCTTGTTTTGTTGCATGATTTGGCATCATGTTTCGCATGATTTTCAGAGCTTTACAATGTGTGTTTATTGTCCTTGTTTGGTATCTCCAAGTGTGCTTGGGGGTTGCCATGTTTATGCCTTGGGTTTGGACCATAACACTTGCATGTGTGTGTGTGTGTGTTTAGTCTCCATTTCTAGGCACCTTGGCCACTGATTTTAGGACTATTTGAGTTGCCTAATTCATGTATAAGACCATCCTTCCATTAGTTTGCATGCTTGCCTTGCATGCTTGTTTGAACCCTTTGCATGAACATATTGCATAGTCCATGTTGCATGCCTAGTTGACATGTTTCGGGTTGCATTTGTATTGTGCATGTTTGGCCTCTTGAAGTGAAGTATGATGGAGGTTGAGCACCTTTGTTTGCTTGTTTGCATTGCATGCGTTTGAAATTAAAGTTGTATTCTTGGTTCTTAGGACCATCATGCATGGAAATGCGCGATTGGTGGTCCGGGAATCGAGACACATGCCCTTTTGAGTCAATAACATGATAAGGGGTGTGTTTAGTGCATAAATACCTTGAATCACATTGCCATGCATGTTGTTGTCCTCTGCTGCTGTGGGTTGCAGGTTCTGCAGGTGTTAAGTGCCGGCCGGCACTATTTAGTGCCGACCGGCAGTCAATTTCCAGCCGATAACTTCATCTAGTGCCGGTGGCCTCCTTCTTCAGCCGGTGGTGCCCTACCCCAGCCGGTGGTACTCCCCAATGCCCTGAGAGGCACTCCTGGGACTTTGGAAATTTTCTGAGGAGGAGAGCAGAGGAAACAGAGGTAAATCATGCATGACAATGCGATTCTAAGCCAGTCCCGAGCGCGTGCTGCATTTGGCCCTCATCCCGAGGCGATTTACTGTTTAATTAGACTAATTATTCTATTTAATTAATTTAGTTGATTTGTAATATTTTAAGTAGCTTGCGTAGTTAATTAATTTGTATATTCTTTCGGTCCTTCTGAGCGAGGGCAAAGTTGTAATAAGTGTGTGTGAGTGGGTGCATGTTTTCCAAACCCCCATTTCTTTCTATCCCTTTTATTTACCCGCTTTCGATGGTAGATTAGGGCATACTTATTTTAGCATACCTTATGCTATCGCATGCATGCATTCATGCATTTGTTTACATGCATCGGGCTCGGTACATCATGCAAACTGCATCTTACTTTCAATTCCAAATTGAATACGTGGTAGTTGCTGCATTTCATGTGCCATGTTTAGGGTTAGCCGAGCCTATTCTAAATTGCATCCTTGCTTGTGTTGCATTAGCCACTTAACATGAACTAGGACATGCATGTTTGCTAACTAGTTTATTGTTTTGGCACGGAGTACGATGTAAGTATTTTACGCTTTAGCATACCACATGCGTGTGAATGTTGCCATGACAGTATGCTTACCATGCGGCTAGTAGCTTATGTGGGATAAACTGATTGAATGCCTGTGGGTGAAGGTTGGATTGCTTGAGTTGGAATAACTCGTTGAAATCAGATTTTAGCCTACTTAAGTAGTAGCAATTTCAAACCTGCTTTTCAAAACGAACGGATATGCAATGTTTATTTCCAAATTAGGCAATCTAGTCTATACTTGTTTATCTTGGCAGATAACTTAGTAATTCTAGCCTAATAGTCGGAATAAGAGCAGGTAATTTTTTCAAAATCAGATATCACGGTTAGTAGAGGCCGGTCTTGGGACCGGGCGAAAGGGGGTGCTCATAGCTGACCTTCCCCGATCGTACCCAAGCTCGAGCCAAGACCACTTTGGTGATGACGGACATTATGGCCTTCGCACGAGTCGGGGTTTCCTAAATTTCCCATTTTAAAATATTTAGGTGGCGACTCAGAATCGCAAAGCATCCATGTTTGGCACTACTTTTCAAAACTGCTTTTTCTTCAGAACGATTTGCCGGATTGGGCCTCTTTGGTTCAGATTTAGTACCGTGACAATCCAGTCCGCTGTAATCAGGTGACTTCGAACGGACTTAACCCTCCCATGTATTAGCGGGACCTGTTACATGTGGTAATGTGCTTATGTTGTTGATTAGTGGAATTCGACAATGGTATAGAGTATTTTTTGTTTGTGGGTTTCAAGTACATATTTGAAGTGTGTCATATGTGACATTTATAATTTGAAAGCATGTGCCTATCCAGGTGTTACTGCATGACTTGATGATGTTTTCTTTCTTTTTTTTTTTTTTGGAGGGAGGAGGGGGGAGGGGGAGGGAAAGGGGTTGGTTATTGTGTTTTTGTGACATTATGTCTGAATGGTTAATTTTGCTGGTCAGGGTGTTTGACGTTTTGCGGCCGTTGTTGCAGGTAGCGAGCGAAGGAAATCACCATGAAAGAGAGCCGCTAATGTACAATGTAGTGTGATGGTTTCTGATTTTTCATCTACAAAATTGGCAATGAAGATACATACCAAGCTACCATTTAAGAACAAAAAGTCAACTACTCCGATGGTTAAAAAATTGGTGGTTGAGGCAGCAAGACTGATGTGTTGCTCGAACATAACTGGGATCATTAAAACTGTTAGTAAGGTTGAATTAGGTGAAGGGCACATACAAGACTTGAAGAGAACACATTTTTGGATGATGATTGACGCGATCCGTAAGCACAATTTGGAGCCAAACTCATTCAAAAAGTGCAATGACACAGTGTCCCATATTATACACACATACAATCGTGTAAATGAGAAGTTCTACATTGGTAGGGAAGGTGTGCCACTTAGAAATAGCGGTATATGTCGTATTTTCAATATTCAATGTGGCACGGACCAATTGGATTTGGCACATGGGTCAAGGCCCCTTTCTGATTTCATTCAATGACGCTGCAGTATTGTTGGGAGGATTTCCTGCAAGAAAACAAAGAAACTGATAGAAGAAGCATTGCAAGGCAGCAGCAAACATGATGAAGCGGACGTTGTGAAGCTGCTTTGTTTGTATATATGTGGAAAGTTATTTTTACACAACCACGAGGAAGGCAATTGGGTGGGCATTTGTTCAAGTTATCAACAAGTTGGACACGTTAAAATTATATGATCGGACTGCGGCTATACGCAACACTCTAATTGCATCATTGAATGAGTTCTACAATAGGCACCAGATGTATTGTCGCCCTACTTGTAAGTTGCTTTGTTGGGTCTTGTAAGACGTTTAAAATTCTAATTTGTTATGCACTTATGTTGGTGAATGTAATACTATTTGTATGTCGTTCGAACACTTTAGTAAATCTTCATTTGTGTTTATAATTATTTTATATTTTTTTGTTTGTGAACACACCAACCTTATAGAATCGAAACGACAAAATGTATTCCCAAGGTTCTGCAGGTGGAACATTGCAACACTTATCCCGAATATGAAAGGCTTAGATTTGGCAGATGAAAGCTTGTTCAAGGTATGATGTTCGTTAATTATACTATGGATAATTTTTGCAAGTTGTTTTGAGATGAAATTGACTTTGTTTTGTTTGCTGACAAGTTAGAAGGGAGAAACTAGCAGGCACGATAATGGAATGTTACAAATTGAATATATCAGTGGTAGAGGAGAAGCATGCTCAACCACAAAGGAATATGCTGGATATGGAGCCGATTTTGATGTTGGATGGGAATGTTGTTAAGGGTGTTGACGGTCTAGGGATTGAGGCTAGTTTTGATTGCTGGAAATCAGATTCACCGTCTGGGGAGCACATCGAAATAGATATAGAAGCAGACACAACAAACACTAACATTGAGGCTACTCGTGCCATTGACAAACATAGCACGTTGGTCATAGGAGAAGGATGGTCAGAACTGTTTCCCGACCTACTAGATTTGTCATTCACACAAGCAGTGGAAGAAAATGAGGACAAACTACATTACGCAAGTCAGCAACTGCGAAAAGCTTTGAAAAAGATTGTGGGAGTTAGAGGCCCAAGCACGTGAGAAATGTATACATGTGTGTAAATTAGAAGCAAAGGTAGTGAATATGGAACATGTAATTAGAATGCAAGCTACAAATCTGTTCACGGGTTTTGATAGTGTCATCACTTCAAAAGACGCTGAAATATCACGCTTAAACAAGCTTGTAACTGAGTTGACACTGACAATTACCTGATTGGAAGACCAGGTCGATGACTTTGAAACCCATGAAGTAACACAGTCAGTGAGGAAAACAAACTCGAGGCAGGGCATGTGATTTGAACATTCTTTTGGGCTAAATTCTAGAACATACTTAAACAATCGCAGTGATAGCCTTCACTATTCAGACTCACCAAATCCAACAACTACTAACATTGTAGACAATATTACGGAGCAGAATCTTTTTGGTAATGAGGGGGATGGCATGAAAGGACGCATTAAATTTACAAGTGTCGATAAACCCACAATGGCTAATGGGACACATCAATAGAAATCGTTGCTGGTATTGGCATTGTGATGTACACCGACAATGAAAGTTGCAGTCCATTTCGTGTGGCATGCACTAGAGCTGCGTCGCATGCGCTTGGTGGAAACATTGCAGAAGACATGAATGGTGAGGCAGGTGGATTGAAGGGGCAAAGTTGTGGGGACATGGTGTATGATGTGGAACCGATGATGACATCGATGGTGAGGCGTTTAAAGAACAAACCAAGACGAGAGTGGAGATTGGAAGATTACTAGAATCCCAAGTTGGTTAGGCTTTCAAAGCAACATAAATTTGTAGGTAACATTTTCTCATCAGTGTGCGACGCTGTAATAAACGTTGATGATGAGGGCGGCCCACGTAGAACTTAGACGAGCTTTGAAATGACCAACCCACACCTTGTATGGAAAATGGTCGATGTGGATGAGAAGAAACAACTAGAAAATGTTTATAGTTTCGACGGTGATGGGCAATTTGATTCTATTGTATTTTTGTTATAATGAATTGTCAGTAGTTTTAAGTTGTTCCTCATGTTTGTAGTTTTTCGGTGCAGAGCTGCTATATGGAGTGCGGTGAAGGACGATATACAAGTCTACTTTAAAGATATTGTCATGACCCGAACCCCCTCTAAAAGTTGGGTCATAATCGGCCGGTAATCATTTGATTACCTTCGGCCTCGAACAAACATACAGAGTAATTATAGTAATGGGGCCCAAAGTGGAAGTATACAACAAAAGAATGAGTCCATCGAACTATTCCAATATGAGCAAAAAGTAACACATCCACGTGATTTACATGCCCATACAAAAAAAATATAAGTATCGAAAGAAATTTGTGCATAACGTTTACAAACCCAAGACCACAATAGCAAAAACAAAATAAAGTCAAAGTATGATGTGAGTCAAAGATGAAACTCCATCTCAGAGGTGTGATTGGATTGGGTCTCAAAAAGAATGGCTCCTGAAGCTGACTCTAGGAGTGTGCTCCATACTGCAGATTACCTACATGTACATATATAAAATTGGGTGAGCGAGGCTCAATGAGTAACAATAAAGCAAAACAGTGTAAATAGATAGTCATAAGATTCTCATTATATCCAAAATCATATAAACAAAACGGCCTTAGGCCCATTCATGCTTCAAAACGGCCTAAAGCCCAATATATAACAAAATGTCTTCGGGCCCAATCATTTATCAAAATGGCCTCGGATCCAACGTATATCAAAATGCCCTCAGGCCCAATGTATATCAAAATGGCCTTGGGCCCAATCATTTTTCAAAACGGCCTTGGGCCCAACATATAACAAAACGGCCTCGGGCCCAACATTGCACATGCTATATAATATTAATGAGGTTTCTCATTTCAAACAAATCACAATGTCGGCACCATTCACCATTCATAGTTTGAGGTACACAATAACGAACATATAAACATGGCATTATTACTCACAGTGGGATCGATCTTGTGCCATTTCCTTCGGCACACGACCTACACCAAACATGTCACACAAATATTCGATAAGTAATTCACTTCAATTTTGTACTATTTTCTTTCATTATACACAACCTTCTTTAATGAGTTTCTATTCATCATTCACTTCCAAAAAGGGCTAAATAAGGTTGGGAACGCATTCCGGAGGTCGGGGGTAGCAAGACAAAACAACACAATTTTTTCCCTATTTGGCCGTCTGTGCGGCCGGTCCAGCCGCTCGAGCAGTCTGGCTCCGCACGTGCAGAAATGGCCGCTGGATGAGTGCACAGTGAGGAGTGGGTTTAGGCTTAAATCTTGGGCGCTCGTGTGGAGCCCAAGGCAGCACGAGCGGTCTGGGCTCACTTAGGTAGTCCAAAAATGAATCAAAGATGCAAACATTTTCCTCTCATTTCCAAGCCCAAATTCATGCAAAAACAACTCAAAAGCATGATATCTAAGCATGATACAAGTGTAATTCCACATTAAATATATCAATCTCACATCAACAACAATTTCATGGTTTACATACATAAGTTCAAAATACATATATTCATGAATGATTTTCCGACAAATCTTGTTTATATGAACCATCTGGGGTTTGTTTCATGGATCAATCATAAAAATGAACTCAAATCAAACAATGGTGTAGAGATTAAGGTCCAATTTTATGCCTTTAGCCCTAGTCACTACACAACTCAAAACCCTAGCTCAAAATTCCTAATTTCTTCATGATTTCTTGACAAAGATGAGTTAGAGACAAAGTTTGTAAGTAAATTAACATACCTCAACTCAAATCTAAGGTTTGCTCCTTTGATTTTCTTCAAATCCTTAGCTTTCTCTTCCACTCTCTCTCTCTCTAACTCCCTCTCTAAGGCTCTTAAGCAACTGTTAGAAATTGAGCGCCCATGTGGCATGGCCCTTTTGTAGACACCCCATTTTTGACCGTCCTCAAGACTCGGACGTCACCGTTTGAACACTCGGTGATTATCCATGTTTGTGTTCGTTTGGAGTTCCCGGAGTTCTCGGCTGTGCGAGCCTTGCCTCAGGACCTCCGAACTCGACCGTTTGTGTTTGGTTCTACACCAAACACTTGTGTTTTTCCTTGGAAGGGCAGGGAATGCTTTGTGAGGCATCCCCACACACCACCGGCTAGGGCTAGAGGCCACCGGCTGGCTGTAGTTGCTATCGGCACTTTATTGTGTCGATCGACACTCTTTTGTGCCGACCGGCACTAAGTTTTGTCAAAATGACACTCTTTGCCGGCCGGGCACTGTTCAGCTGCTTTTTGAGATATTTTCTCACAGCTGTTCAGCCTTTTGCTCCCCTCCATACACGTGTATGGAGGGATGAGCTTGTTTGGTAACTTAACTTGTAAGTTTGGTTGCCTATACAAGAGAACTCTCTTCTCTTGGCTTAGGGTTGGAAATTCTTGAGAGGTTTCAGCCATTTTAGAGAGAAACCAAGCTCTGGTTTTAGGTTAGATCATATATCTATTCTATCTCTCTTTTCCTTGCTTATTTAGTACACTAGGTGCTTTAGTTCACACTTTTGCACACAAGCACCTAGTGTTTCACCTTCCCTTTGCTACTGAAGTTCCAAGAGGTTGTTCTTGAGGTTTGTGGCTGGTTTGAAGCTAAAGGAAGCCATCACACCACCATCTTTGAAGAAGGCTACAAGGGTAAGGATCTAGTCCTCTTTTTACCCCTTTTTTGTACCTTGTTTTTACATAGTTTAAAACAGTTTTTGGGCTTAGTGTTTGGCACATAAAAGTTCTGATTTTTTACCCTCTTTATTGTATATTAAGAGTGTTTTGTGGTTTGGGGAGGTTTGACCCCCTTTAGACCTTGAAAAGGGTCCCTTTTTGTGCTATTTTGGAGAGATCCGGGACTTGTGTTTGTTTTCCACCACTGAAATCTTGAGGATTCCAGTGGTGGAGATGGTGCCATAAAGTCCTAGAAAGGGGAGGGCCACCCCCTCTCATTGATGTCCTTGAAAAGGGCAAGTTTTACCTCTTGAGAGAGCACCATGCTTGAGTATGTATTGAACATGTTTGAGTTGTTTTTCATGCTTATTATGCCATGTTTTAACTTGGTTTTAAGTTGGTTTTGGTCTCCTATGCATGCTTAGCATGGTTTCCTTGTAATGCCCTTTTATGCTCTAACATGCCTAGGTAGTATGCCTTAGTCTTTAACATGTTTTAGGCTTGCATTTGTGAAGATTTTGTGCTTATATTTCCATGTTTTAGGTCTGTCCATAAGTATTTTGGTCAATCTTAGCATGTTTAATATAGCCCCTTTGCATTTGGCTTGTTGGCCTTGAGAGCATGTGAGTGTAGCATGCTTTGCTTACAATGTTTTTGATGGTTTGGAACCATCTAGCATGCTATTTCAGTCCCTTAGAGTTGCTTGTATGTTTACATTGCATGCTTCTTTGTGACTTCTTAAGCTTGTGTTAAATGCTCCATGTTTTGGCCATGTTGCATGCCTTTCATGTTCAAACTTCTTAGATGCCATCTAAGTGGTCCTTTAGGCCTATTTTGACATGCTAAAAATCTGTTTTGAGTTGTTAAGTGCATGCCATAATTGCCTTGCATAGGTGTAGTTCAATGCCCTATTGGCTTGCCTTAGCCTAAGACCATTAGCATGCTTTGTTTGGCATGCTTCATTGCATGATTTGGCATCATGTTTGACATGGATTTCAGAGCTTTTCATGCATGCTATTAGCCCATGTTTGTGCCTCTTAAGTGTGCATGAGAGTTGCTTTTGTATGCCTTGGGTTTGGACCTTGACACTTGCATGTGTGTGAGTTTGTTTAGTCTCCATTTCTAGGCACTTTGGCCACTGATTTTGGGCCCATTTGAGATGCCTAATTCATCTCTAAATCCACCATTTCATTGGTTTGCATGCTTGTCTTGAATGCTTACTTGTATGCTTGCATGAGTGCATCACATTGCCCATATTGCATACTAGTTTGACATGTCTAGGATTGCATCATATGAGCATGCATGCTCTACCTCTTGACTAAGTCATGATGGAGGTTTTAGCACCATTGTTTGATTGATTGCATTGCATGCATTTGACATCAAAGATGCACTCTTGGTTCTTAGGGCCATCATGCATGGAAATGCGTGATTGGTGGTCCGGGAACCGAGGCACATGCCCCCTTGAGTCAATAACATGATAGGGAGTGTGTTTGGTGCATAAATGGCTTGAATTGCATTGCCTTGCATGTTGTTTCCCTCTGCTGCTGTGAGTTGCAGGTTCTGGAGGAATTTTGGGCCGATCGGCACTATTTAGTGCCGACCGGCAGTCATCAATCGACGAGTGAATTGATGGTGTGGCCTCCTCCTTCAGCCGGTGGTGCTCTGCCCCAGCCGGTGGTACTCCCCAGTGCTCTGAGAGGCACTCCTGGGATTTTGGTAATTTTTGAAGAGGAGAGCAGAGGAAGCAGAGGCACACTTGCGGCGAAGTGATTCCGAGCTGCCACGCCGCCCTCATCCCGAGGTGATTTACTGTTTAATTAGATTAATTAATTTAGTTGATTTGTAATATTTAATTAGCTAGAATAGTTAATTATTTATTCAGTTCTGTATTATTATTCGGTCCCTCCGAGTGAGGGCAAAAATGTAATAAGTGTGTGTGAGTGGGTGCATGTCTTCCAATCCCCACTTCTTTCTATCCCTTTTATTTACCTGCTTACGATGGTAGATTAGGGCACACTTATTTTAGCATACCTTATGCAATGCATGCGTGCATTCATGCATTTGTTTACATACATTGGGCTCGGCACATCATGCAAACCGCATCGTACTTTCAATTCCAAATTGAATACGTGATAGTTGTTGCATCTCATGTGCCATGTTCAGGGTTAGCCGAGCCTGTTTAGATTACACTCTTGTATGTGTCGCATTAGCCACTTAACATGAACTAGGTCATGCATGTTTGCTAACTAGTTTACTGTTTTGGCACGGAGTACGATGTAAGTTTTTATGGCTTTAGCATATCGCATGTGTGTGAATGTTTACCATGACAAGATGCTTGCCATGCGCTAAGTGCTTACATGATAAACCGCTTGAATGCTGTGGGTGGAGGTTGGATTGCCCGAGTTGGAACAACTCGTTGAAATCCGAATTTTAGCCTACTTAAGTAGTAGCAAAAACTAACACGTTTTTTGAGACAAAATGGATATGCAATGTTTATTTCCAAATTAGGCAATCTAGTCTATACTTTTGTGTTGTGCGCATCACGTAGTAAATTCTAGGCTAATAATCGGAATAAGAACGCATAAAGTTTTCAAAAACGGATATCACGGTTAGTAGAGGCCGGTCTTCGGACCGGGCGAAAGGGGGTGCTCATAGCTGACCTTTCCTGATCGTACCCAAGCTCCCGAGCCAAGACCACTTTGGTGATGACGGACATGTGGCCTTCGGCACCGAGTCAGGGTTTCCTAAATTTCCCATTTTTAAATATTTAGGTGGCGACTCTGTAATCTGGCAAAGCAGTCCATGTTTGGCACTACTTTTTCAAAATCTGTTTTTCTTCAAAACGATTTGCCAGAGTTGGACTCTTTGGTTCAGATTGAGAACCGTAACACAAACGGGAGTCCGAACTGTAGCCGAGGTCCCCCGCGGACGTGTTACAGTTTCTGGCGACTCTGCTGGGGATTTAGAGAGCTTGACTCGAACTCGTGATATCCTGTTTTGACTACACTTGTGTGTTTTTTTGCATTGCATGTGCATTGGTGCGCCTAGGAACACCGTGTTGGCCATCTGCTATTCCTGAGCGGTTTGCTGGAGGCATGACTTTGTCAAAGCATGCCATAAGGCTGACCGGTTGCGGGCTCTGCCAGTATGGGAACACAAACCCCGGTTTTACCGGGGCCCCCTTCGTGACCATTCGACCTAGTGCATATCCGGATCCATAGTGACCATTCCAAATTAGGACAGGTTGCTTTACCCGATATAGGTTGTTTGAAACTGCTGTGTGCGTAGTGAAACCCTAGCTCCTGACAAAATAGGACAGGGAAACCCTACCCCAACATAGGGGTGTTTTGGCTCTCATTTCTTTGCTATGTGCTTTTAGAGTGTGTCTCTGCAGGAAATATACATATCAGTTTACAAGTGTGAGTATCAGACCCGAGGGGCACCAGTGTCAGTGTTATTGAGGAACCGATTATATCTCATGCGTATCGTCAGCTTTTGGGACCATGGATTCGGGGAACAGTTATCGATAGTAGGGATCGCTTGATTGACTACACCTATGTTTGATCTGTTTTGAACAAACGCTTTGCTTTTCCTTTCAGAGGTTCAGAGAATTCAGAAAATTGAAATAGAATAGTCAGTATTCCCCTTTGCTGAGGCAGGACTAGGGATGACGCAGAGTTCAGAAGAGGTTGTGGTCATGACGGCCGCGTTGAGTCAGGAAGTCACCCCATAGGATGAAACTGCTGTCAGCATACTGCATCCGCCTAGGTCGCCTGCCGCACATCCAATTTGGGCTCCTCAACTGTACCAGGCTCGTGAGCCTACTACTTTCGAACTAATGGGGATGATAGGTGATCTCCAAAGGTCGTGATGATCTCGCCTATGGAATGTCGGGCCACCACCACCGCACCCTATGCCGGAAGCTTGACCCAAGAGCCCCCGCTGTTGGGTCGAATTGTCATCGAACTCAGCCAACCGGAGATGGCCTCCAACTATGGCAACGATGCATTAAACCAAGCTCTAGATCAGGCTGAGGCCAGAGACAAAGACAAAGCAAAGGCCGAGGCCGACCTTATCGAACAACTGCTGTGGGCAATAGAGGCTTTGAAAGTCAGAGGAATGAACAGGCAACAGATATCCGCAGTTTTGTCAAAAGCTGTGGAAGATGCTTCGCCGCCTACCGAGGCGATTCCAACCGTAAAATCGATAAGCCCCGTCATGCCAAAACAGTTCTTCCCTCTCCTAACCTTGCATCTGGGAAGGAGCAGAAATCCAAGGCCGCACCCGCCGATCCATTCGCTAGTGCATCTAGCAAGAGCGCTCAAGCTCCAAAATACCTGCCCCGGGGGCACAGGGCCTTTCACCCTCTCTACATGCCTCTGTCTAGGGCACTTTTGATTTTGGCCAAAAAGGGGCACCTTAAACGCTTGGAGCCCCGACCCCTACCGAAGAACCTCCATGCCACGCATGATGCTTCCCTATACTGTGCGTACCATCAGCAGGCTGGTCATGCTACTGATAATTGCTTCCGCCTCCGTCATGAGGTACAGGATTTGATTGACAACAAGGTCATTCTCCCACCTACCTCAGCCAAATCAGTCACTACAGAGTTCTTGGATTGTGAGGACATAGATACCGAGGATACAGATACTGCAAGTATGTAATCAGAAGGTGAACCGCTCATGGGCGGTTTGGTACATTTTGGATGTGCTGGCACGCATTTTGGGCATCCGTGAATCTTGGCCTTGCACATTCGACTTGGGTGTCGAGTCATTTTTGTTTTGTCTTGAGTCTGTCTCATTGTCTTGAGTCAGTCCTTTTGCTTAAGGGTCTGTCTAATTGTAATGAGTCAGTCCCTCTTTTGTATAGAATACTAGGTGACTTCGGGGTTGTTGCCTCAAGCACCGTTTTGTTTTGTCAATTACTTCTTTTTGCTTTCTTTTTGGGTCCGCCTCCGTTGTGGAGCCAGTTTACACCCGAGAAACTTGAATGAAACAGCCGTGGCTACCGTGTTTCCATGTTTATTGATTGTATTGGGCTAGTTGTGCCAGAGAATTCGAATGTGGTGACAGCGCACTCCACCTGCTCTTGTGTGCCTTAAGAATCATTGTTTTGACCTAAGTTTTTCAAAACCCTTTTCGAACACTGTCGTGATAAAAAACGAAGGGAAAGGAATTCCTCGGGATTTGCAAAACCTTGATCAAATTGAAAGAAAGAGAGACATGCTAAGCCCTTAATGATTCAAATCATGCTTGTCGCTGAGTACCGAGAGGACCACGCTTAATCCGCATGGTTCCACACTGCTTCTTGACGAGCGATTCGTCGCTTCCTTAAAAACTTTCAAAACAAAATGTTTTATGCATCTCGAAGACACGTGGAATCGCTCTTGAGATTGCGCAGCTTAAGATCGCTCTCAGCCTTGAGACTCGACCCTTCATTTTCCAAACCTTGGACCGGCATCCAGATTTTAGTTATTAATGCGAAGCCCGTGAGGCCAGATTCGAAGCAGCCCTCGATCAAGAGGCACCGAAATCGGAGCAAAAGATTAGAGCTCACCGGAAGAAGTTTGCAAAGCAACCATGATGGAATCTCCTGCAAAGCACTGCAACCGTCATTCTCCCGGAAAAGGGGAGGCGTCAATCTCAAAACCATTTGGCATGGATTTGTTACACTTTTACCCTTTGAGAGGCTCGCTGGGCCGAAAACCCGGAAGGGCGGTCCAGGCAAAAGTTAGAGCAAAGAAAAATGCAAAAATGCAAAAAAAAAAAAGAAGAAAGAAAAAATATATAGCAAAAGAAATAAAAAATGAAAATACAAAAGAAAAAGAAGAAAAGAAAGAAGAATATAGCTCGCAAGGTCGAAAACCCGCATCGGGCGCCTTGGCAAAAGTAAGAGCCTAAAAATAGTGAAGGTTAAAATACCCGAGAGTACCTTAACCCGAACTACGTAAGGCTTGATTCCCATGTTTGGGATACGTAGGCAACTTCATCCTGAAGTCCAGCCCTTAACGCTTTCATAGCGTCTCAGTCCATGTAATGGTTTTGATTACCCATGCTTCCTCCGAATCCGATGTCTCGGTTGCAACAATCAGAGCTACGTGATCAACTTCCTTCTGGAACCCAGTCACCAACGCTTTCAAGGCGATTGTGTCCATATATTGTTTGTGGCTGTCTTCGTCCTCTCCGTGCCTGAGAGCCCGGTCGAGCTCAATCATCAATAGGCATGCCGCGGCATCATCCAAACAAGGGGCAACTTTCCGTTGCCATCTATTGCCAAAGTCGCCCTCAGTCGTCATCCAAACTAGGGGCAACTTTCCGTTGCCCTTCCTCTCCCCCTTTTAAGCCAGGGGCAATTTTCCAAATTGCCTCCGATCCGAGGTTGCGCGTCTCGATGGTGAGTTTCGTGCTCGTTGAGCATTGACCGTTTGCAAAAATAGTTTTTGAAAATTTTTACTGAGGTTGACTATTTTCTCGAAAACATTTCCATTTTCCAAATTGGACCATGTTTGGACCCAAAAGGAAAACTTTCAGTGCTTGCAACCTGACTTGCATGATTTTCAAATCAAAAATTGCCCAAGCACGCTAATCTGGCGTTCATTTTGATCAAAACTGTTTTAGAAAGAAAACAAAGAATGGTCAGAGTAATGAACTAGGGACACAGTTAAGCCAGGTATCCTGTCTTCCCCCCACCGTCAGCACGCATTTTCCAGAAAGGCGCTCTATCTACCAGAAGAAATAGCCGCATGAAGTTAGTCAGACGCATGAATCCGCTTCCTATTCATCTATCAACCACTTAGGGGAGGGATGGAAAATGAGAGAATAAAGAATAGAGAGGTGTAAGCCGAGAGAAAAGTGAGAAGAAGGTCTTGTGAGAAAAACCGAGCTCGAGGGCCGAGTGATGCGAGAATCACAAATCAGAGAGGGTGGGAAACCTGCCCGGAAGAATTGGCTCCTCAAGATCTTTTGTTTTCAAACACGTCCGTGTCGTGTCTTTTGGTTTGTTAGTCTCAACTTAGTTTTGAGTCTTTTCCGAGTGTGTCTCGTTGTGTTTAGGTCATGTGCCTTTTACTTTCTGTACTTGAGTTCTCCGGCGGTGTCCAGTTGTAGGCTCAATACCCAGGTTAAAAACCTCTCTTTACCTCAAAATCGTCTGTGCTCAGAATGTCGTGTCATTCTCTACATCCATGCGAGGTAAGAGAAGAAATGGAAAATTTGGGACATCCGAGTGTGTTTCAATTTCAGTCAGTTCCGCCTGCCGTGATCCGGCTTGTCAGATTGGGCTGTTTGTTCAAAGTTTGCCGTGTGCGGAATGAACCGAATGTTGGGTTATGGGCTGTATGCAGATTAATCCCCAGCGGGATGTGGGCTGTGTTCAGTTTGAGCAGTGGTTTGTATGAGTTGTTTGCTGTTAGTTGGTTGGTTATCCGATTATTACAGTGCAAGTGCCCAATTTCCAGGCAGTAAAACAATTTCAGTTACATCGAGATGTAATATGATGCAATGCAGTGCAAAGTACGAGATATGTAAACATAACACTTTTCAGATAAAAAGTTTGTTTTATATAATCTCTCTCAGAGTACAAACTTTTGAAGAAAGCAAAAAAATCTGCCTGCGGCAGTACATAGTACTCTATCTACCAAAAAGAGAAAAGTACAAGAAAAGAAATAAAGAAAAGAAGCAGCAAAATCATCATCATCAGCAGCAGGCCTCATGCCTGAGGATCAGTCCTCGCCCTCTTCCTGGGCAAAAGCACAGGAGCATCGTCGGAGCTGTCACTGTCGGAGCTCGAGCCCGAGCTGTCCCCGACCTCCTCCGCAAATGACTCCGTCCCCGCCTCCGACTCACCATCTCCTGGAACTAGAGCTCATGAGCTGCTCCCCACGTGACCACGTCCCCCTCTGGTGCGAGGGAATATCCTGCCATCCCGAGTAGAGAGGGAGGCCAATGAGCAGCCACCCACCGGAGGGATCGAAAGGAGGTGAAAATACAAAGAACAAACACATCGTGAATGCCGTGAGCGGTTTATCAAGATGAATGCAGGTATGAGTACAGTGTGTGAATGCCGTGAGCGCTTTATCGATGTAATGCACGCAGTATGAGTACAAGATGTGAATGCCGTGAATAAAGTGAATCAGGAGATGCAGATATAAGCTGCAGGCGAAAGCCGTGAGCGGTTTATCGATTTTTGTGCAAGGTAGCAGACAGCGAACAGTAGTATGATTTGAGGTCAGGGTCAAGAGCATACCGCAGTCAGACGACCAAAGCGCCGAGAGTCCGCTGCAGCACCCCCATCAGGGAGGCATTCAGCTCCACAAACTGACGGGTATACTAGGAGGAAGCCTGCAAAAATATTAAATACATCAGTATTTTGTGGGATACTTGAATGAATGAAATGAAATAACAATGCAAGATGCGTAAATAAAGTAATACATACCGGAGGCAAGTGAATGCCGGCCAACTCGTGACCAAATGGAGGAGGAGCAAAGGGATCCGTAGGTCTCCCCACTCCCCCTATAAGTCAACATGGTAGCAGAAGGCCAGCCCGCCCTCGTCCCCTCACAGACTCCCCTCGCCATGAGCTTGACCCTCAGGACGGCCCCACTCGCTCGCTCGCCCTGCCTGGCGCCGCATGGTCTCGGCTGATCACGGAGCCCTCGCCAAAGGTCGCATCAAGAAGGTCCGGACGTACTCGAGTAGTCGCCCGCCTGCTTCGGCATCTACATCCACGCCCCAAGGGTGTAGTCCTCCATCCGCCGAAGTCAGATTCGCCTCCTCATGCGCCGAGGAAGGATCGAACTATTCGCTTCCGCAACCCTAGGGTTCTGCGTATGAAACGCCACCTGTGTACCAGCCCGATGCATCGGGCCCTCCAGAGAATCCCAGCGCGAGGTCTCGATGCGCCGCAGATACCGATCTCGTATCACCGGTAGTGGAGCCCATGGTCGCCAGTGACCAAATGAAATACAGTTGATTATCTACTGATATAGAAATGTACGCTTGAAAGCGAAGCTTAAACGGACTGTAAGTAAAACATACCTCGGTGGGGGTGATGGTGTCGAAGAAACGGCGGAAGAAGCTAAAAGTGTCCCGGGGCCTCCGGACGCATCGCCCGTCGTAACGGCGAGAGAAGGGGACGACCAGAGGGGTCTCCGCCTCTGGCACTGGCTCTAGTCTGGGGAAGTAGGCGTACACCCACAGCTGCAAAACAGACGTCAATATGACTATCGATCAAGCAGATGCGAATAAAGCGTAATCGCGGAGCCATGTGTTGTGTATTGTGTTGTGCAGAGTGTACAGCGTGAACAGTGTGCAGTCAGTGTAAAGCGGAGTATGTGTGTGCCGTGTGTACAGTATACAGACTACAGTGTGTGCAGTGTACAAAATACAGAAAGTATAGAACAGAAATGTAAAGTAGAGAAGAAGACATACCTCCCAGGCTCGCCAGTAACCTCCTAGTAGCTGTCCACTGCCACGAGAGACTGAGCTCATATAACCGTAAAGGGTGGCCAAAGCCGCTACTTCATCTTGCACAATCCTCTTGACGTCCACCAAAGCGCTGAGCAGGCAGAGGGGCACTGTGTTCGCCCGGTCGGCAAACAGGGTGGTCCCCAGCAAGAACATGAGGAAGCCGCGGCGTATCTCGCCGCCTCTGGGTCATCGGAGTCGCTTCACCAAAGACGGATCGCACTCGAATCGCACCTCGAACCAGAGTAGCGGACGAACCTCGACGAGCAAGTGGCGGCGCCTCGAGCAAGTGAATTTGAGCGCAATCCACTCATCCATGTTCAGATCGAAGGGATCGGATCACTTCACCCCGATGTCGGTGAGCATCGAGAAGTCGTAAGGGGTCATCGTCATGTCCCCGCCGAGCAGTGAAATGAATCGGTGGTGTCCCACCACCTCTCGCCAGTATGCAAGAAGAGGTCTGCAGCAGAGAGCCCGGAGAGTCCTCGCAGAAGGTGCCAAAGCCGCCCGATCTACAATGCGTCGAGTACCGGTGTACTGGGCCATGAAGCGACGACGTTCCCATACCCACGGAGAGTATGGGAGTCTCCTTGTAGTCAAGAAATTGCGAAGCCATATGAAGATATGCGATCGGTACAACCGTATGCGCGCATTTTTAAAATTCAAAACGTAAACCGGCGGTGCTTACAAAGAAACTACAAGCGTGTGATGCGTTAGTGTGTTTTGGATGCTCGGTGTAAACTTGGTGCATGTGTGCACATTTTTGATTCAAGCGGATATCGGGTTTGGTTTCAAATTGGGTGGGCTACGGCGTGATATGTCGGTGCTCTATGAGGATCAGTGTAAACAGCATGTGTGCGTGTTTTCCAAAGTTCAAATAGAAGCCAGGTCTCGGTATGTTTCAGTGAACTTCAACGTGTGAGGTGTCCGCGTGCTGGTGTAGTTTTGTGCAAATCTAGCATGTGCGAAGTTTGATTCAAATAAGCACCGGGTGTCGGCGAATTGGCAGTGCAATGTGCCGTGTGTTTGAGTGCTTGAGGCCAGTGCAGTGTGTGTGCATGTGCGTCGGTCCTAAACAGATGTCAGTTATGAGTTTGTCTACAATCAACTACAAGACAAAGACATCGTAATCCAAGTTAATGGGTTCAGTTAGCTACGGCAGTTGACAGGAAATCCTACATTGCAGAAAATAAAAGACGAGAGTGTTACCTCGGCGGCGCCAAAAGACAAGTGGGAGGCCGGCTCGCGCAGCAGAAGCTCCGGGTCCAAAGCCCTGTCGAAGTCGCGGAAGTGGCGGAGTCCATCGGGTGGTAGCACGTGAATCGCCGGGCGGTAGGTCGCCGGGTCAAAGGGACGCTCGCTCAGTGGCAGGAGCTCGACCCCGGGATCCATCTCGTGGTCCGGGGGAGTCCCGACATGTGGAACATCATCGGCCATAGCAATGGAGATGGGAAAAATAGCCGGAAGAAGAAAAATGGGCCGGAATGCGAAAAGTCAACTGGGAAGTCAACCCCGAGAGGGTCGGAAATGGCCGGGAAGGCCGGAAGAGGAAAATGCTCGGAAATGTAGAGAATATCGAGGGGAACAAGTCCCGAAAAGGCGGAAACGGCGAAAAGTGCACCGAAACGAAGTTTTGTTTGGTCGAAAATGTCCGAAACGCGAAGAATATCGC
The DNA here is from genome assembly GCA_025200525.1 of Camellia lanceoleosa. Taxonomy (NCBI): domain Eukaryota; kingdom Viridiplantae; phylum Streptophyta; class Magnoliopsida; order Ericales; family Theaceae; genus Camellia; species Camellia lanceoleosa. The sequence continues at coordinate 66,783,731 of CM045764.1, forward strand.
GAATCCGACGAGAAAATGGGCGTGAAACGCGGAGAAATCGACGAAAAATCGAAAGGAAAACACTCTAGAGAGAGAGGAGGAGTTTTCGGCGGTTTAGAAGTGTGGAAAATAGGGTTTAAAACCCTATTTTATAAAGCCCGGAGTGAAATGGCAGTTCTGCCCCCGATCAGGCATTTTCTGCCGGTCGGCACTATTTTGTGCCGGTCGGCACTTTTTTGTGCTGATGGATGAGTTCAGGCAGCCGGCGGCAGCCGGTGACCTTCCCACCCAGCCGGTGATGTTCCCAAGAATGTTTTTAGGCAAGATAAGGGGTTTTTGGGTCTTCATAGCTCAAGAAAGTGCAAGAAGGTGCATCCCCGATGCTCGACCGGCCTCTGTTTCGACCTCAGACAGTGTCTTCTGTGTGTGGCACTCAGATTCAAGCAGAGATGGTATCCTTTTTGTATCCTTTTGTCTTTTATAAAATTTGAAAGTTGCCCCGTATGCGTTGCATGCATCCCTCGCGTTGTTTAACGCATCGCGCTATCTTGCGCATCATATTGCATTTGGCATGCATTCAATCGCACTGTTTTGTGCACTCGCGTTGTCTAAACGCATCGCACTATTTTGCGCATCATGTTGCATTTGGCATGCATTCATCGCGCTATTTTGCGCATCGCGCCGTTTGGCGCACCCCCCCTTGCATTTCATTGCATCTCGAGGTACGTGTGCCTCGTTTTGCATTCCATTTTGCATCATGAGGTATGTGTGCCTCATTTTGCATTTCATTGCATCTCGAGGTATGTGTGCCTCGTTTTGCATTTCATTTTCCATCAAATGAGGTATGTGTGCCTCATTTTGCATTTCATCGCGTCTCGGGGTACGTGTGCCTCGTTTTGCATTTCATTTTCCATCAAATGAGGTATGTGTGCCTCATTTTGCATTTCATCGCGTCTCGAGGCACGTGTACCTCATTGCACTTCATTTTCCATCCTTTGAGGCACGCACACCTCATTGCAGGCGCGTCTCGTTTGCCCCATTTGCATCCGCATGCGTGTCTCATTCGCATTACACTCACTCAAAGTGTTGTGTAATCATTGCCCCCCTAGTCTGGCGAGACCTTAAACACGCACGGTCTAGGAGACCTTAAATCCTCTGAAGGTGCAATTCCTTCATTGTTTGTCGTGCCCGAACGACTTTCGGTGGTCTGGTAAAGCCACCTGCAGGTTCTTGATAAGTTCTAGAAGACCAACTGGGACGGTGAAAACTATAGTTTAAACGGCTTATGCCTAGAACGCAAAGGTTCGGAATTTCCGAGACTAAAGTCTGGTTTAAATACCCAGGGGGTGTACCCTCGGCTTGAAGCCCCATAGGTTGAGGCGGCGTGTTTACGCCTCAATTCTGGATACTGAACCAACCTAGTATATCGCCCTGTTGGTAAGATAGGGAAAGCTGCAATCGTAGCCATTGCATCATCATGCATCGTCATGCATCATGTAAATACTGCATATGTCATGCATTTCAAAAAAAAAAAAAAAACCCATGCATTTGTCCTGCATTTCATTGTAATATAGTGTATATGTCATGCATTTTCTGTAAAACATCCAATGCATAGTGCATTGTAGCTTGCATGCATCCATTGCATCACCTCCATCTATGGCTTGCACCTTTCCTTGTTGAGCTTGGTCTGGTATGTGCCCATATTTTTCGTGTCGAAACACAGTTGTCGAGCTTTTGTGTCCGAACCTTGAGGGTAGTGGCACCGCTTCTGTGTTAGACATGGTTTGTATGTGTGCATGCCTTTCCTAAGCAAAATACGGTTTGGCCCGCGTGCCATATCCATTGTATCCATATCCATGGCATTGTAGCTTGCATGCATCCATTGCATCACCTCCATCTATGGCTTGCACCTTTCCTTGTTGAGCTTGGTCTGGTATGTGCCCATATTTTTCGTGTCGAAACACAGTTGTCGAGCTTTTGTGTCCGAGCCTTGAGGGTAGCGGCACCGCTTCTGTGTTAGACATGGTTTGTATGTGTGCATGCCTTTCCTAAGCAAAATACGGTTTGGCCCGCGTGCCATATCCATTGTATCCATATCCATTGCATTGTAGCTTGCATGCATCCATTGCATCACCTCCATCTATGGCTTGCACCTTTCCTTGTTGAGCTTGGTCTGGTATGTGCCCATATTTTTCGTGTCGAAACACAGTTGTCGAGCTTTTGTGTCCTAGCCTTGAGGGTAGCGGCACCGCTTCTGTGTTAGATACGGTTCGTATGCGTACATGCCTTTCCTAGGCAAAATACGGTTTGGCCCGCGTGCCGTATCCATTGTATCCATATCCATTGCATCGTAGCTTGCATGCATCCATTGCATCACCTCCATCTATGGCTTGCACCTTTCCTTGTTGAGCTTGGTCTGGTATGTGCCCATATTTTTCCTGTCGAAACACAGTTGTCGAGCTTTTGTGTCCGAGCCTTGAGGGTAGCGGCACCGCTTCTGTGTTAGATACGGTTTGTATGCGTACATGCCTTTCCTAGGCAAAATACGGTTTGGCCCGCGTGCCATATCCATTGTATCCATTTCCATTACATTGTAGTGTAGTTATTGCGTCCGGCATTAGGATCATTATTCTCCCCCCAGCGGGTTGTTTCCCCACTTATGTCATTCCACCCAATACTTGTTCTTGTGTCCGTCTGCGTACTCATAGATCAGACATCGTTCTATGGGAGACGGACTTGTCACCTCCATCAATCTATTTGACATTTGTGCGATTTCGAACCGTTCCGGTTTGAATCATGATTCAATTGCCCTGCATATAGTCCGCATTGCATATAGTTTCAATTGCATTGCATTATTAGTTGCATTATTGTTGTATATATTGCATATCATTTTGCATATCATTTAGCATTCGCATTGCATATGTCATGCATGTACACTAACAATATTGTACCTGTTAAGTTTACTTTCTTTGCAGGCACGATATTGTATGTACGGCTCATTTGAGGCCGGTGCAACCGGACGAGTCGCACAGGTATTGTATCCTCCGCGCGAGACGTTTGAGAATTGCATAATTCTCTTACATCCTTTCTGCATTGTAGTGTAGTCTGGTGTATGCTAGCTTATAACTGTCGCATGTGTGCTTCATTACAACTTCCTTTGCATGATCATAAGTTATGCTCGGCTTATTGCATTGTCTTGCATTTTGCCCCTACCTTGGTATATACCTTATCCGGCTTGTATGCTGCTTTGAACTCTGTTGGTTTGATTCCTAAAGGGATACGTGGCGACTTGCGAGTTCAACCATTTGCGCTTTGTATGTTTGTCCAAGTCTTGACCTTGTCAAAAATGGGTAAATCTCTGGGCTTTGACATTCACTCCCGTCATTATTATGACTTTCGAGTTCTGTCAAAGAGGGGCAACTGTAGACACCCCATTTTTGACCGTCCTCAAGACTCGGACGTCACCGTTTGAACACTCGGTGATTATCCATGTTTGTGTTCGTTTGGAGTTCCCGGAGTTCTCGGCTGTGCGAGCCTTGCCTCAGGACCTCCGAACTCGACCGTTTGTGTTTGGTTCTACACCAAACACTTGTGTTTTGCCTTGGAAGGGCAGGGAATGCTTTGTGAGGCATCCCCACACACCACCGGCTGGGGCTAGAGGCCACCGGCTGGCTGTAGTTGCTATCGGCACTTTATTGTGTCGATCGGCACTCTTTTGTGCCGACCGGCACTAAGTTTTGTCAAAATGACACTCTTTGCCGGCAGAACGCTTTATTTGCTTTTTGAGATATTTTCTCACATTGTTGACCTTTGCTCCCCTCATTGCGTGTATGGAGGGATGAGCTTGTTTGGTAACTTAACTTGTAAGTTTGGTTGCCTATACAAGAGAACTCTCTTCTCTTGGCTTAGGGTTGGAAATTCTTGAGAGGTTTCAACCATTTTAGAGAGAAACCAAGCTCTGGTTTTAGGTTAGATCATATATCTATTCTATCTCTCTTTTCCTTGCTTATTTAGTACACTAGGTGCTTTAGTTCACACTTTTGCACACAAGCACCTAGTGTTTCACCTTCCCTTTGCTACTGAAGTTCCAAGAGGTTGTTCTTGAGGTTTGTGGCTGGTTTGAAGCAAAAGGAAGCCATCACACCACCATCTTTGAAGAAGGCTACAAGGGTAAGGATCTAGTCCTCTTTTTACCCCTTTTTTGTACCTTGTTTTTACATAGTTTAAAACAGTTTTTGGGTTTAGTGTTTGGCACATAAAAGTTCTAATTTTTGACCCTCTTTATTGTATATTAAGAGTGTTTTGTGGTTTGGGGAGGTTTGACCCCCTTTAGACCTTGAAAATGGTCCCTTTTTGTGCTATTTTGGAGAGATCCGGGACTTGTGTGTTTGGGCCTCTCCACCACTGAAATCTTGAGGGATTTCAGTGGTGGAGATGGTGCCATAAAGTCCTAGAAAGGGGAGGGCCACCCCCTCTCCTTGATGTCCTTGAAAAGGGCAAGTTTTACCTCTTGAGAGAGCACCATGCTTGAGTATGTATTGAACATGTTTGAGTTGTTTTTCATGCTTATTATGCCATGTTTTAACTTGGTTTTAAGTTGGTTTTGGTCTCCTATGCATGCTTAGCATGGTTGCCTTGTAATGCCCTTTTATGCTCTAACATGCCTAGGTAGTATGCCTTAGTCTTTAACATGTTTTAGGCTTGCATTTGTGAAGATTTTGTGCTTATATTTCCATGTTTTAGGTCTGTCCATAAGTATTTTGGTCAGTCTTAGCATGTTTAATATAGCCCCTTTGCATTTGGCTTGTTGGCCTTGAGAGCATGTGAGTGTAGCATGCTTTGCTTACAATGTTTTTGATGGTTTGGAACCATCTAGCATACTATTTCAGTCCCTTAGAGTTACTTGTATGTTTACATTGCATGCCTCTTTGTGACTTCTTAAGCTTGTGTTAAATGCTCCATGTTTTGGCCATGTTGCATGCCTTTCATGTTCAAACTTCTTAGATGCCATCTAAGTGGTCCTTTAGGCCTATTTTGACATGCTAAAAATCTGTTTTGAGTTGTTAAGTGCATGCCATAATTGCCTTGCATAGGTGTAGTTCAATGCCCTATTGGCTTGCCTTAGCCTAAGACCATTAGCATGCTTTGTTTGGCATGCTTCATTGCATGATTTGGCATCATGTTTGACATGGATTTCAGAGCTTTTCATGCATGCTATTAGCCCATGTTTGTGCCTCTTAAGTGTGCATGAGAGTTGCTTTTGTATGCCTTGGGTTTGGACCTTGACACTTGCATGTGTGTGAGTTTGTTTAGTCTCCATTTCTAGGCACTTTGGCCACTGATTTTGGGCCCATTTGAGATGCCTAATTCATCTCTAAATCCACCATTTCATTGGTTTGCATGCTTGTCTTGAATGCTTACTTGTATGCTTGCATGAGTGCATCACATTGCCCATATTGCATACTAGTTTGACATGTCTAGGATTGCATCATATGAGCATGCATGCTCTACCTCTTGACTAAGTCATGATGGAGGTTTTAGCACCATTGTTTGATTGATTACATTGCATGCATTTGACATCAAAGATGCACTCTTGGTTCTTAGGGCCATCATGCATGGAAATGCGTGATTGGTGGTCCGGGAACCGAGGCACATGCCCCCTTGAGTCAATAACATGGTAGGGAGTGTGTTTGGTGCATAAATGGCTTGAATTGCATTGTCTTGCATGTTGTTTCCCTCTCTCTTTGTGAGTTGCGAGTTCAAGAAATTTTGTGCCGACCGGCACTATTTAGTGCCGGCCGTGATCAATCAAATGACGAGTGAAGTGAATTCGGTGCGGTGGCCTCCTCCTTGGCCGGTGGTGCTGCTGACGGTGGTACTCCCAGTGCTCGAGAGGCACTCACAGGATTTTGGTAATTTTTGAAGAGGAGAGCAGAGAAGCAGAGGCACACTTGCACGGCAGCGGTTGATTCCGATCCAGGCGCTTGGCTGACCCTCATCTGAGGCGATTCTTTGTTTAATTAGATTAATTAATTAATTTAATTAATTTAGTTGATTTGTAATATTTAATTAGCTAGAATAGTTAATTATTTATTCAGTTCTGTATTATTATTCGGTCCCTCCGAGTGAGGGCAAAAATGTAATAAGTGTGTGTGAGTGGGTGCATGTCTTCCAATCCCCACTTCTTTCTATCCCTTTTATTTACCTGCTTACGACGGTAGATTAGGGCACACTTATTTTAGCATACCTTATGCAATGCATGCGTGCATTCATGCATTTGTTTACATACATTGGGCTCGGCACATCATCCAAACCGCATCGTACTTTCAATTCCAAATTGAATACGTGATAGTTGTTGCATCTCATGTGCCATGTTCAAGGTTAGCCGAGCCTGTTTAGATTACACTCCTGTATGTGTCGCATTAGCCACTTAACATGAACTAGGTCATGCATGTTTGCTAACTAGTTTACTGTTTTGGCACGTAGTACGATGTAAGTTTTTATGGCTTTAGCATATCGCATGCGTGTGAATGTTTACCATGACAGTATGCTTGCCATGCGGCTAAGTGCTTACATGATAAACTGTTTGAATGCCTGTGGGTGGAGGTTGGATTGCCTGAGTTGGAACAACTCGTTGAAATCAATTTTAGCCTACTTGCAGTAGCAAAACTAACACATTTTTGAGACAAAAGCGGATATGCAATGTTTATTTCCAAATTAGGCAATCTAGTCTATACTTTTGTGTTGTCGCATCACGTAGTAAATTCTAGGCTAATAATCGGAATAAGAACGCATAAAGTTTTCAAAAGCGGATATCACGGTTAGTAGAGGCGGTCTTGGACCGGGCGAAGGGTGCTCATAGTGACCTTTCTGATCGTACCCAAGCTCGAGCCAAGACCACTTTGGTGATGGCGGACATGTGGCCTTGACCGAGTCGGGAGTTTCTAAATTTCCCATTTTAAATATTTAGGTGGCGACTCTGTAATCTGGCAAAGCAGTCCATGTTTGGCACTACTTTTTCAAAATCTGTTTTTCTTCAAAACGATTTGCCAGAGTTGGACTCTTTGGTTCAGATTGAGAACCGTAACACAAACGGGAGTCCGAACTGTAGCCGAGGTCCCCCGCGGACGTGTTACACCTTTGAGCTTTTTGAGCCTGAACCTCTTGAACCTTATCCATGTAAGTTTGAATTTTAATTCAAACTTATTTGGATAACCATTCAGGATATCTATATCTATCATATCAATAGATATGGATAGATAGATATTGGTTATATATCAGATTATATGGTTAATCTAATATATTGAATTAGATACGTATATCAGATACGTTATGGGATTTTTACCCATAACCTTTTCTTTTCAAGACTCTCCTCTCTCTCTGACTCTCTCCAAAAAACAACGATCAAGTCTTTTGCACTGTGAATTGTGTGGGTGATATTCATTCTGTAATATCACTCCACTGTTGGGTTGATTAATCATTCAAGAAGCACGTGATTTACCCACGAGGTTCTATCATCTAAAGGTATGATCTAAATATTTTTCATCCGCTGCGTTTTTACTACTTTTTGTTTTACATTGGTATCAGAGCCATAAATATAGGTATTTTCGTGCTTATTTTTATACATTAAAATATGTGTATATTTTTTACATAAATATATATACATGATATATGTATGAATATTAATGCAGGAGGAAGATGAAGTGCACGGTTTTTCGCATTTTAACTCCATTAGATTGAGAGAGTAATATACCTCATTTTTATGTTCTTTAAATTTCATTTTTAATGCCATAAATGTTTTTATTGTGAAAAATGGAGTCCAAAGAAGGCCGCTCTCACGCGCTTAGCACGCTGTAGCCGCCCCCCCTTCCACGCCCAGCGCGTTAGCCACGTCTTTATGCGCGAGCCAGCGCCGCTAAACGATTTTCAGCTAGGTTGGCTCCAAGGGTTTGTTTGTTTTTTTTTTTAATTCTGAATTGCGTTAATTGGCCATAATTTATTCGTTATAGCTTTGTTTTAAGCATGGTTGGTACCGTTAAACTCAGAATTAAATTTTGAAAATTTTACGAAAATAAAAAATATTTTTTCAGTGTTAATAATTCATTTTTTATGCTTTAAAATGATTCTGGTATTGCATAAATAATTTTCTGGGGTTGAAATTTTTATTGTGAACTTCTGAAATGTTTTACTATTTACTGGTATAATTGTTTCAGTTTATCAGTTTATGAATTTTTTTATTTCTAATTTTATGTGTGTTTATTAGTTATTTAAAATTTCAAAAAATTTCAGAAATATTCTAGAAAATTTCAGAATGATATACATTTTAATTATGCCATAATCTGGATATTGTTTCAGTTTATCAGTTTCTGGATTTTTATTTCTAATTTTATGTGTGTTTATTAGTTATTGAAAATTCCAGAAAATTTCAAAAATAATTCCAGAAAATTTCAAAATGATGTACACTTTAATTATGGCATAATCTGAATATTGAATACAACATATTTTTTGGATTTTTAATATGTTGAAATTAGAGGAGCATGATTATTTATTTATTTATTTATTAGAATTCCATTATTAAATGAATATAGCATGAGTTATTTGTAAATTTACATTAAGATGCTATTGTATGGAATTTATCATGCTTTGTATATGCCATAGTCAGTGGGAGGTTATTCGGTTGAGAGAAATCTTTGTAGATTAACTCCCGAAAACCAATATTTTGCGCATAAATTAAATTAAATTTTGGATAATTGTCACCTGTGGCGCAAGAGATGATTACGAGCTTAGCGGATTTTCGATCTTGCGACTTGTGTAATATTATCACTACTTAATTTAGATTTTTGCGGCAAAATTATATTATGCTAATCAAATTAATCCCAATGCGAATTTCTCTCTAAATTGACTTAGCTTATGGAAGTTAATTTGGTTGACCTAGACTTAGTAGAGATATTCAAATGTGAACAAACTAATCCCATTCTTTAGATGAGTAAAAGTCTTGGAGACTTTAGGTCAAACCTTAATTGGCCAAAGTGAGGAAATATGACTCAAAGTCACCATGTTTTTGTTGCCTTGTTTGGCACAATAAAACTAATGTGTGCGCTATGGTTAGCGGCATGCTATGTAGTTTTGGTTGGCGAGTTTTGGAGTTATGAAATTAGTAAGCCCTCAATAGATCTGTATATGATCTTGACTATTGAGCTGCACGGATTGACTTTGTAATTTGACTTGTTAATAATGTTACATCATTGGATGAAGTAACATTCAAGAGTCACGTCATTCAAGAAATGCGAGCTTAAATAAATTAGTCATTAAGTGTAAGACGAGTAGCCAGTATGAGCAGTGTTTTGCTCTCTACCCAATTATTGGGAGTGGATGGAGCAAAAAATTTCATGCACTATTACAGTGTGCATTGAAATATCACATGAAGTTAAAAGATTAGCGCTTAGAAGATGCAAAATCTTTAACACTAAGTGAAAAGATTAGCGCTTAGAAGCTGCAAAATCTATTAACACTAAGTGAAAAGATTAGCGCTTAGTGGCTGCAAAATCTATGAGCATTGCTAACTTGTCTAAGTCAGGACACTTACTGTTTCCACACTTAGATGTGAGACATGAAGAGGGGCTTCTTTGTATGATTCCTTAGCTAGGCTAACGTTTTTGAATAACATTTACCACTAAGCGCAAACGTTGCAGCATAGTAATGAAAAGGTCAAGGCCGACAAGGTTGTTATGACTCTAAGAATTTGACGCATCGCTTGTGAGAGCATTGTGTTGAATTAGACTCTTTAGCCTAATTCCCGCTTAAGTTACTTCAAGATTTTTCAAATATTGATAGCTTATTCTCTCCTTCTTGTGGACGGTAGAATTAATTGCAAGTAACTATGAAGCGAAAATAGATATGGCAAGAGGTATATCATTTTTCAACTAGATGCATTAAAGTGTATGGAGAATAAAATTGACTTGAAGGTGCAGGGGATTAGCACTTACTAGTTAAATTTGCGATTTAGGCGCACTTGAAATCTCCATGACATCCTTTTATGATCTAGTAAATATGAGTTAGTTGTGAGTCATTACCTAGTTGGGCCTAAACATTTAAAACTTGTTTTCGAGAACTCACACATAAAGACGATTGGAATTAGTTTATGACATTGGTCATGAACCGGTGGCTTATTATACTTAATCACATTAATGAGATGATGACACGATGGTTTGAGTAGGCCTTCTCGGGCCCACTTGCTTATGACATCCTGTTCTCATGTGAATATGTAACTTTGTTCGCAATGGTTGCGCACAAGTAAGTAGGAAAGCCATAGAAGGTCATTTGTATTGGCGCATTTAGTCCACTATGATTTTTGTGACTAGATATGTGTAAGGGTAAGCCTCAATCTCGACACATTTATAGATTACGATACGCATCTGAGTCAAGACTATTTGATCTTCCATAAGTCAAAAAGTTTTGAGATGATTTTTTGACATTGCACATATGAGGTTGAGATCAATTAGATAACAGCTTTTGTGCTTTTAGTTTTGACCAAGGTGGCGAGTATCTATTTGAGTTATTTTAGAAAACTCTGTGAAGAGAAATGGATGCTTAGAAAATTGATTATTCCTAGTACTCAACAACACAATGGTGTAGTAGAGATAAGGAATTAAATATTGTTAATGTTAGGTGGATAATGGCACAAATGTTTCCCAATTGAGAATTGCACTAGTTTATTGCCTATATCCCTAAATCAGTGCCCTTCATATCAGATTTTACACTCCATTTTGAGTAATGGGTTAGCAGAGAGCCATCTATGGGCGATCTGTCACCGTTAAGCAGCTTATCTTTATTCTACTTCTCATAAGATTGCGAAGTTAAGACCTAAGGTTCTATAGCGCATTATTGTATCTTTGTCTTGTAAACACATAGGGTTATGTGGCGCATTATTGTATTTGTCATGTAAATCCTCCGGGTCATATGCATATAGGTAGCGACTTTGTGGCAGTGTAACTAAGTCACATAAAGTTTTCTTAGTAAAGGTGACGTAAATAGAGTTTTGGAACTCTATAAGATAGAGAATTCTAAGCATAGCGCTTTATGTAGCCTAGTTGAGAATGGAAAGAAATTTCCAATATCCTAGGGGCAGTGGGAGTGATATGCCTACTAATGGATTAATCCATTAGAGGAGAATACTCTACATTCTTAATTGCGTGGTAGCGAATGTGAAAATTTCCATGTCATCACTGGGTGATTGAGAGGAAAACATTCATGATTGCTCCGCAAGATGATAAAGAGCCTAGGATAATGCCAAAGGCTCTAGTCTCCTGTTTTTAGAAAGTGGATTAATGTTGCGCAGTTTAAGACAAAGTCTTTGAGGATTAACCATTTCTATAATTTGGTTGACTTTCCATTATGATTGGCTTGTTCTAAAGTTATGCGTAATTTGGATAGTCATTGTTGAGGCATAAGGCTCGCTAGACACTGAAAAGTCGCACCATTGAGGAAAGTGTAGACCATGAGAAGACTTCCTCCTGGGGAGTGAGGTTATTTTGACTTCCTCTTAGGGAGTGAGATTATTTTGACTTCGGCTATGATTGACATAAGTTCGGAACATTAATTTGTGGACATTGTGCCCCAAGGGGTACCCAAGTGTTTTAGAACGAAAATGAAGAACAATTGGGCTAAACACACATATATGACCGAACTCATAAAATATGATTAAATTATTACGAATCATAATTTTAAAAAATTTCACCGTAAGCTCTATAAATCATGCTAACCATAGATATGAAGTTGGTTTTTGTTTAATTAATTTTACAAATCTCAAATATTTTATTGTGAATCCTTAAGTGCGAATTAAATATTATTGGAGGGTCTTTTAATTAATTTTTAAACTTAAAATAAATTTATAGTGAAAGTATTTAATTTAGAGGCAAGATTTATTATTTAAAAAAAAATAGAGGGTAAGTTTGTAAGTATATTTTGTTATATTAATAGTTATATTTTATTTAAATTAATGGGTTAGAAAATAAAATAATATAAAGAGATAATAAACTAGAGCATTTTGTTTAGATACATAACCCTAGGTTGCCTAATACATTCTATAGCAGCAGCAGGAGGAAGCCACGGGGAGAGAGAGAGATTGAGAGAAAAGAAGAAGAAAAAAAAAAGGGGTTGCAAACAATGATGGATTTTTGGGTGTGTACTAGGTCTTTATCTTTCTTCTTCCTTAAGGTTTTGTTCTTTATCCTTACTCTATGATTATTTAGTTCATTGATGGAGTGGTTGTAGGTTTATGTATTGTGTATGTAGATATCCTATTAAGAAACTTGAGGAGTTAAATTCATGTATAAAGAATGGGTATTATTTTTAGTTTAAAAATTCTGCACAGAATCGCAAATTTTAAAAATCAAGAAATCATATCAAACGAGTGAATTTTAAACTGAAATTTTTACAGTAGATCAATTACATATTGAATTGCATATCTGAATTTTTTCATAATTTTTGGGAGTCAAAATCCATATAAATTGAGGTATTCAAATCTATCCAGGAAACCAGTCCGAAACAGTAAATTCGGGAGTGTTGTTCTCTTTGGGTATAAATCCAAAAATTATCAAATTAGTGTCATTAGAACCGGTTACGAGTCTAGTTTCGTACGTTTTTTTCCTTGCATTGATTGCTCATGTATATTAAGAGAACCGTTAATTTCTTTAAAGTGCTGCAGAAAACAACCTGTTTGGATATAATAAATTGTAGATAATTATTTTGATAAGCAAATCAAGTGAAACCAATTGGGTTTGAAACTTAGGATATATTAGATCATATCTGGAGGTTATTGGAATTTTTCGAATAGCGTGGAGTGGGTTTTGTAATTTTCAAAGTTGGCGAATAGGTTGGGAAGGCTTGTTTGAAATTTTGTTTTATCTTAAAGTCGCAATTAATTAAGTTTTGACCGGAACCCATGTCTTGGGTGATTTTAAACCTTGAAGAACATGAACTTAGGTAATATTTAAGAGTAACGGTGAGTTGGGTTGAGCCGTGTTAGTGCGCTTTAGTTGAGGTTACTTAGTTCCTATTTTTTTTTAGTATTTTTAAATTAGTTGTGACGTGTAGTTTTTATACTTGGTTCAGGGCACTAGTTGGACTTTTACACTCTATTCGATTCAAGGATTATATTATTTCATTTCAGGTGAGTAGTTTCATGCTACATATTTTTATAAATGTTCTACCTAACTGTTGTAAAATTAAATTGTTGTTTCATGATTAAACTGCTTTGATAAATTATTATATTATCAATTGAATCAAATTATTTCTGAAACATGTGTGAACTTGGCATACTGTAAACTATTTATTTTGGTCTCATGTTTATAATGATGAGCTACCACGTTTTATGGCCCGATGTGTATTGATTATTGGGACCATGTGTGTATTTAGTCCAGGGAAATTATTCCACTGTGTGTGGTGACTCTGGCCACTAGGGAACAGATCCGGGTTGGGCCGTGATGACTCTAGTGCTCAACGATTGTAAGGAAAAGACCTTTAAAAACAACTAGGTGACCTTCAATCGGATCGTCTTTGAGAAAAAGCCCAGGTGCCTCCCTGAGGATGACTCTTAGCTCGGTATTGGATCCAACGGGGCTTATAGCCTGAGAAATGTGAGGCATATTATTTGTTTTTCTTGGTACCCAGAAAATTATTGGTGTTCATGTTATAATATGTTTTAAGTGGAAAATGTCGTTTATCATGTTCTTGTGAGACATAAGTATTTTAAGTGTTGAACTGTGAAACCTTCTTTTTGAAACAGATTGTATTTACCAAACTGTATGCCAATCTAGCTTCTGTAATATATATCTTATTTTGGAATTGAACCCTGTTTTCAAAACGGTATTTACTATCCATGTTGCTACTCACTGAGCTATCAGCTGATTTAGTTTTTTTATCACTTCCAGGTGTTAGAAGGACTTAGAGTGGATTTATGGCATAGCGGGGACTCAATTGCATGGACCTCTAGGACATTCATTTATTTTGTTTTAGATTTTCATGTCTAGTTTGTGCATACTTCTTTTTATTTTTATTGAGGTTCATTTAGGATTATTTTGATATGTGGGCTGTTTATATCCCATAAGTTTGGATGCTTTTGATTACGGTTGATTTTGCTGTTTATAATTGTGGTATGTTTGGATTGAGTTTTGGTTATTTATTATTAGACTAGTGCTTAGTTGTTCAATGTGATTATGGATTCGTGTTTAGGCTTACGTGTGCCTTGGGCTAAGTCCCTGTGGGCCACGGCCGGTCATGCCCGGATTTGGGGTGTGACATATATGACCGAACTCATAAAACATGATTAAATTATTACGAATCATAATTTTTAAAAATTTCACCGTAAGCTCAATAAATCATGCTAACCATAGATATGAAGTTGGTTTTTGTTTATCGCGCCTCTAAGGTTTCAATTTTGGTTCAAAGTCTCAATTGCAATAGATATTCCTACTTTCAATAGATATTTTTTCAAATTCACATAATTCACATACGTAAATTTGCAAATTCATATCAACCACATAATCAAATGCATGATTAAGTATAGTACAGGTTGGTTTATCACAGATATTCAATCGCTCGTACAAGGGAGTGCAACGATCGGTAATGTAAGTGATATGTACAACGAAACGTTTCGTAGCTGTGATCCTTCTAAAGTTATACGAAAAAGTCTGACCAATGTATAGAATGTGGTACTGTAGGTTATTGATGCATATGCTGATGTGCTAGCGGATTTGCAGACCATTTCATGTGCAAGCACAATGAATGTTGACAAATCATATTTGTACAACAGTGTATGTTCAGTATGGAAAAGGAAAAACATACAAAGCCACCCTCGCATTTCCCAATTTTTTTTTTTTTTAATGGTGACTGTGGTGATGTATAACTTGTTTGTTTTCTAACAATTTTTTTTAGGTGCATGTGTGCAAGACATGATACGGAATCCTAGTGTCTCGTTGAAGGATCGTTACTTGAAAGTACATGTGATGCCCGCAACTTGACAGAGATGCATACATTTCCCAATATACCATGCTAACCATTGGACAATCATGGTTCACGATTCACAGCTGGGTATGTGGACATGTTACAATTCTATTAAACAACGGAGGGGATGTTTGGACGATCATTTCTATGAGTCCATGAAAGTGGTAAGTGATATTTATTTATTTATTTATTTATTGAACTTGTGTTCTTCAGTAAGCTATATACTTCTGAATGTGACCGAAATACATATGAAATTTTTGGAATGTCTTTATGAAATTACAACTTAATTTTGGCACGTGTCCACGTTAAGGCACGATGCATGAATGACGGATTGACTGTAATAGTGATGATGTGGTTCCAGAAACAGTCTATGATTGAGTATATAAAGCATTCGTTGAGTGCATTGAGTGTAGTTGGTGGGTCGTCAACCCATACCAATGATGGTTCATTAGCGTCTGTGGTAGATTGCCTCCAATAATACCTAGAATTGTAAGTCACAACTATTTTGCAATAAATAGTATGAATGAAATCTAGTGTTGTATTAATTGTGGGTTAACATTGAAGCGTGTGTTGCATGTGCAGGCTTGATTATGCGATTGTGGTATGTTTCATCATGAGGCAATATGTCAACAAGATTGAAATTGACAGCTCAATGAATGGTATGACACCAGCCGTATTCAGGGCAACATTCGTGAAAAATTTCATCAACGACCCGAAAAGGGGGCTATCAGCCGGCCTATGTGATGCAACTAGTTAATGTTCTTCTGATATTATATATGTTTTGTTCGCATGTTTTGGTTGGGACAATTTTGTTCATATTGCTTGACTTTATTTTTTGACGGCATAACAATATGCGTGTCATTTTGCTATGAATATGATTTAACATTATTATTATTATTAGTATTATTTTTTTTCTTTGTTACGATTATGTTATGAGTTTTGATCGTATTAAGACTTGCTGTAGTACTTATAATTTATATTGCTGTTGGTATACCTTTACCATGTAGCATGGATCTTGTGTGTGTTTGTTGTGTATGAAATGGTTCAAAATTTGATTAAGACAAGTATGTGGTTATATCAATAAATAAACCGGTTGTGTAATGTATGATGGAAGGCCTGTTGTGTCATGCTACCTTTGCATAAGCACTTGCACGTGGAAACATGTCAAGAAATCTATGTTGTCGTTGCAGATGAAGGAAATTTTAGTAGATTGGGTGTGTTGATTATATTTAATTTAATCACATGTTTGTTATGTTTGCACTTATTGTACGATGTTTGACATTTGAAATTCAAATTCCTAACAATGTGTTGAACAAATTTATGCAATTAGTTGTGGTGATATCGTGGATGAAATTATATGTTTTACAAATGTAGCATGTCGTATAGGGTAAGCACTTTGTTCAAACCCGTGCATAGACATTAAGTCATGGACGCACACTATGTATATGCGAGCATGAAGACAATATAGGCGCGTATTGTACTGTTAGTCATGGTAATAATAACAATGTGATGTCCAAAAACAAATCAAATCCATGCCCAGTTAAGCCGTAGGATGTTAATGTCCCATTTTGTACTGCATGACTTTCTTGGAGTCAAACAAACATGGTACTGTGTAGCGCAAAAGAATAAAATAAAAAAAATAAAAAAAAGCAAAGTGTCAATGTTATACCGAGATGAGTCGGAGTTCTTGCCATTGTGTACTGGTCGATATGCTAGAACATACATTGCAAAATTGGAAGACATACAAACCGAATTCCCATAATCATTAACAAAACAAGTGAATGACATAATATGTAGCAGAATGTAATTGGGTTGGGAACATCCTAATGAGACGAAAAGCAAAAGTAATCAACGAATTGTTTATTCAAATTGAAATGTCGTAAAATACGTATTATTGATTAATAAGGTATTTCAATCCTAAACATAAATTAAATCTTGAGGAATGAAAATTTGGCGTAACAATGCATGAAATCCAATCAACAACTAAAGCCGACAACCCAATAAAATGAACATATCGTACCACACTTTGATCGGTTCTTTACATGTCTTCTTGTTATGGTTACCCAACTTCCTGCAATGGTTATAAAAAATATGCTACACCACCTCGCCCTTCAAAGGAATTCTCTTCCATTTGGGTCTTTTAGGCGGACGCTTCATGGTTGGTGGTGCGATCATGTAATCATCCAATGTGAACGTCGGTTTCCCAATGGTTGGTATTGGGAATATAGTTATGCTATACGTCACCTTGAACTTGTCAATGTGGTAGTACGGTTCAATTGAGTCAAATATGCTTGCTCACTATTACGAAATGCGACAGTAGTATGGGAGCACGGGAACCCATGTAACTACCACTGAAAACATGAGCATGTTTGCCTACCAAGGTCAACCAACACCAACGGGTGCAAGTGGACCTTGTAAACATTTTGATTTGCCTGACTAACACTCCATGACCTGTTGTTGTTATATGCTACCACCAATTTCTTCTTCATTTTCGAACATATTATGCCAGCTCATGTGGTACGTTTCACCCTATGCTTTGTCATCTTTTCATCATTTTACCTCTAATTGTATCGACCAACCTAGTAATTGGAAGATGATGAGCGTCATGTATCCAGTTGTGGAATGACTAGGCTACATTCGACCACATTTCATCGTATCGTTGCCCCCTAGAAAACGTTCAACAATGAAACCTACGCGAGAAAACAATTAGATGGGAAAAAAAAAAAGAACCAGGCATAATATGGTAGCTAAAAAAAGACCAAACAACATACAAGCATGCATTATGTGGGCAAAAAATAAGCACAATAACGAAATTGGGTCCCACCAAATAGAAAAATACTAAGCGAATATTGTTCTAGTGTCACTTACCTAAAGTATGTGTTATCCCACTACTTTGGATGCAAGTCTTTAAAGAAATCTTCAATCACCATTAGGCTGAAACTGCTTTAATGCCTCCAGCTTTTGGTTGAGACTTGCTACAGTCGACTCATATGCACATTCTCGTAGCTTGCGCATCAACCAAATTTTATGTGACAAGTTAATATATTTCATCCGATCTCTCAAATACATCTGAAGATGTAACAAACAAAATGCATGATGTGCCGATAGGAATATGGTTGGCATGGATTGTCGAAGCTCGGCGTGACAGTCGGACATGAATGTCAACACCCGATCTCTACCAACAATTTCAGATAGATGACATAGAAACCACTCCCAATTAGTGTAATTTTGTGAATCATCAATTGCGAATTCTAATGGAAACAACCATGTGGAGAAAATAATCCATGTTTAGTAAGTTCACAAACAATGTATGCCACATTGTTGATGTGTGTTTTAGCGGGAAGAAACTTGTAGATTGTTCGTGTGTTACATACTTTAACATGAGTGTAATGGAGATGTTGACGTGTGTTCTGTATGAAAATAAAAGTAGGACATCCCCTTACCTTGATTGATATCCTTAGTCGTTGCTGCAAGTAAATTCTTCATGAACCTGCCTTTTAAGAACATCCCATCCAAGAAAAGTAATGGCCAACAATGCTTGAACCCATTTGTAACGCCCCCAAAATCTAATAACAATAAGGTTGACATGAATAAATATACCCAATACACAACCCTTCTTCTACAAACCAATTTACCTCAATTAGTATTTCATTTCATAGAAGAAGTATACAAAAGTGTTCACATGCAATACATATTCAACCTTCTAAAAAGATGAATCCATAGGATATGTAACCAAATAAAAGTGACGAAAATAATAACAAGGTAAATACCTAATGGCTACAAATTCCAAGGCTTAAGCCTAGTTACACAAAAGGGTGTTGACCAAACATATTAAGCCTTGGCTTGCCACATTCACACAAAAAGGACAGCCACTTGCCCTCAATATACTCCACACCTTTAACTAGATGGGATCACTGCATCATTTCCTGCACAAATCCACTAGGGGTGAGTAGATAGCCCTATAGAGAATTCTTAACGAAATATATATGTTTAAGCAGTCCATATACATGAATGCAATGCCATGCCATGTCCAAATGTCAACGTTTTCCATTTCTTTTGAAACAACATGCAATGTCTCTTTCAAAAATTCACTTTCTTCATGAAATTCAAATTTAGACAATGAGGTGGTAAATACGACTCAGGTAATCCCTAAGTTGGTGTCTGCAAGTAGGCATAACAAGCACTACTAAGTCCCCACTTTACAGGCTTTTAACTGGAAGGCATGTGATACCTCCTCCGTGCGTGTTTTCAATCGTTCACCTTAGACACTTAGGTCAACTAAAACAATACCAATTACACCCCCTATCCATACTTACCAAATGTATTTACCCTAAAAAGTTTCCATAACAATAATTGTTTCCTCAAAACAATAGGTTTAATTATCAAAATATAACCATGAGTGAAACAATATTCAAGATGATGCAAATGAATGAAATAAGAGATAATTAGATAAAGTATCTCCAAAATCCCAACACATGTTCTAGTAAAAACTTCCATTGTTCAATAGTTTTCAAAAAAGAAATCATAATATAACACAAATCCATGTGACATATGACGTTCACTTATATTCACAATCAACATTCATTTTCATCTTCCATACGCTAAACATATGTACAACATATTATCAAAATTACCCAATCTCACCTCTTACCCCTTTCATGAGTATCTCAATTACACAACAGCATGAGTAAATGTTTCTTCAATTTCTTGAAGGTTTTAGCATAAATTCCATAGATGTTTCGTAGATTTCACTTTTTCCCAAATTGCCCCAAAATCTAGGGTTTGTTCAAAAGAAGGTTTTTCCTTTGTCTTTAAAATGTCCTCTTGCATGCATCCCCAAATATGGTTCATAATTCACAGGATAATTTATCTCAGGTCAAATTCATGAGAAAGAAATCCCTTCTCTAACATCTCCTAGATTCAACACTTTAAAACCCAAAATCCAAACTTGAAATTGTAAAGGAATGAACAAGACATGCTAAAATCATATATATAACTCAAAGAAACTCCCTACCCTCAACACTTTGAGAGAAAAGATGAAAAGCTTTGAAATCAATTGTGTTAAAATTCGATCTCCAGCATACACAATGTAGCCTTTGATGAGCTTTCCCAAATTAAAGACACTAAGGTCAAAATCTCAATGGATAATGAGAGATCAAGGAGTAAATGAAGTGGATGGAGGGTTTCTAGAGAGATGAGAGAAAAGAGAGTGAGAGTTAATGTGGAGAGATAATGTGAAGTGAAAAGTGAGAGAAAAGTGTGTAAGGCTGAACTTTTGAAGTGATTTGGCATAATTTTTGGAGTAGACTGCAGACAGACCACTCGAGCGACCAAACTTGTGCTCCAGCGAACAATTCAAATTTGAAAGGCTGCTTGAGCGACCAAACCTGCCCGAGTGGAAAATACCAACTCCTAGAAACTCCGTTCCACTTTATAATAGACCGCTCAAGCGAAATCGCTCAAGCGTAAAACAACTGCTCCCAGAATTTCAGACTGCAAAATAAGATATTGGAAAGTCGATTTCACCACTCAAGTGACCAAAAGACTACTCAAGTGGTCTCAACCTGGAATGAGACAAGGCAGCCTTAAAACAAAACCCACCTTATCGATTTCACTCTAACACCCAAAAGTACAAGAAGACATCTCAGAACTCACAATAATACACCAACTGAAATAACCACAAGGAAGAATTGATAACCACACAAAACTCAAATGGTTCAACGATGACGAAGACAACATAAGAAACAAAATTTACCAGTTAATGCACTCAATTTACTTTAAAAAGACTCAGGACATCACAGCCTCCCCACCTTAGGAAATTTTGTCCCCGAAATTAAACCGATCTTTTCTGTAAGAACAAATTTTAACTCAACAATCCCTTATCGCAAGATTTATGCCGAATATTAACAACAAGATCATTTAATACAATTTAAATGATTCATAATTCCATTATCTTCGATGATTTTACAAAACCCTTGTTTTCACAATTATAAGGAGTTTAACAATTGATAAGCAATGGAACGCCCAATTTTCACAACAACATTCAATTACACAACGATCTCAAATAAACTAAATATCTTTAAACAAATCTGGATAATTGGAGTGGACTTCTGCCTCTCGCTCCCAAGTTTCCCCCTCAACCCTGTGATGCCTCCACAACGCCATTACTAAGGGTATGGTCTTGCCTCTCAACACTTGTTCTCGGGTATTTAGGATTTGAACTGGTCGCTCTTCATATGAGGCATTCTCAACCACCTCTAAATCAACCCAATCAAGCACATGCGAAAGGTCAGGTTCATCATTCTTAAGCACAGAAACATGAAACATATCATGAACCCTGTAAAGTAGTGGTGGTAAGGCCAAACGGTATGCTACCTCTGTGATACGCTCTAAGATCTCGAAAGTTCCAATGAACCTTAGAGTTAGTTTCCCACTCTTCCCAAATCTCATCAAATCTCGCCTCGATGAGATCTTCAGAAATACATGGTCACTGATCTCAAAGGATAGAGGTTGTCTCCTGTTGTTGGCTTAACTCTTTTGTCAGCTTTGAGCTATAATCAATATCTTATGAATAAGGGAAACTTTATGAGTTGTCTCTCGGACTAACTCTAAGCCTAACATTGGTACATCACCTACCTCGGCCCAACAAACCAGTGATCTATAAGGTCGACCATACAAGGCCTCAAATGGTGCCATCCCAATACTAGCATGGTAATTATTATTATAGGCAAACTCAATCAACGATAGGTGTGTCTCCCATGACCCCTTCAAATATAAGACACGAGCCCTATGCAAATATTGCAAAATTTGTATAGTACATTTGGATTGCTCATCGGTTTGAGGATGATAGGCTATGCTAAATGTTAGTTTAGTTCGCAATGCCTCTTGAACGGTTTGCCACAATTGGGCGATGAAACGAGGATCCCTATCTGAAATAATTGTCACGGGGACCTCATGAAGTCAAACTATGTCTCTAATGTAATATTCTACCCAATAGTCAACTAAGTCACCTGTGCGCATAGGAAGTAAGTGTGTAGACTTGGTTAACCTATCAATAATCACCCAAAAGACATCGTTACCATGTTGTGTCCTTGGAATCCAACCACAAAATCCATGGTGACATGTTCCTACTTCCACTCAACTACGGATAGAGGTTGTAACAAACCCATTGGTTTTTTATGTTTGGCCTTCACTTGTTGACAAGTAAGGCATTTTGATACAAATGAAGTGACATCTCATTTCATGCCTCTCCAGCAAAATTGACAACTAAGATCATTGTACATTTTTGTGCCCCACAGATGTATCACATGGCGTGAATGATGAAACTCCCAAAGTACCACCTCTCTACAAGATTCTGGCATGAAGAAATGGTCTAAATACCTTACACTCAAATCCAAGTGGATGTTCAAACCCTTCTTTTCCTTCCCATTGGAGATTTTCTCGTCGATTGTCTCCACCTCACGGTCATCTTGTTGTGCTTCTATTACTTCGCTAATCAATGTGGGTTATGCAATCAAGGTAAACAAGGTAGCACCCTCACCAGACTCACCAAGATGCAAGTCATACTCATAGATATCATCCAACATAATCCATTCTTGAATGGCCACACTTGCCACAGTACCCACAAACTTTTGACTAAGGGCATCAGCTACAACATTGGCCTTCTCCAGGTGACAGTACAACTCAAAATTGTAGTCCTCCATAAACTTCATCCACCTACGTTGGCCTAAGTTTACATATTTTTAGAGAATAAGTATTTTAAACTTTTGTGATCAAAATAGATGTCAAACTTCTCATTATATAAATAATGTCTCCAAAATTTTAAGGCAAAAATTACCCCTACTAGCTCTAAGTCATGGGTGGGGTAATTTCTCTCGTGGGTTTGTAATTGTCGTGACCCATAAGCTACAAGCTTCCCATCTTGCATCAACACACATTCAAGCCCATCCCAAGACGCATTGCAATACATGGTATAACCCAAACCCGTTTACGGAATTATCAAAACTGGAACGGTAGTTAACCTAGTCTTAAGTTCTTGAAATGATTTCTCACAAGTCTCATTCCATACATACTTAATACCCTTTTCTAGTCAACCTAGTCAACGGTGTAGCTAACCTAGAGAAGTCCCTTACAAAATGGTGGTAATACCGGTTAACCCTAAGAAACTTTGAATTTCAAAAGTATTCTTAGGTTGTTCCCAATCTTGCACGAGATCTATCTTGGAGGAATCAACGATTACCCCTTCTCTCGATATAACATGTCCAACATATTTCACCTCTGTTAACCAAAACTCACACTTTTCAAATTTAGCAAACAATTTGTGCACTCTAAATAAGCCAAGTACTATATGTAAATGTTCATCGTGTTCTTTCTCAAAGGTTGAATATATCAAAATGTTGTCCACAAAAATGACTATGAACCGATCTAAGAAATCCCGGAAGATCCGATTCAATCAAGTCCATGAACGATGTTGTGGAATTGGTTGTTAACCCGAGTTACATAATAAGAAATTCATAATGGCCATAACGTGTATGAAAGTCTATTTTTTGAATATCTCCCTGCTTAACCCTCAACTGATGGTACCCCAACCTCAAGTCTATCTTTGAAAAGCAACAAAACCCCTTAAGTTGGTCAAATAAGTCATCTATTCTGGGTAGAGGATACTTGTTCTTAATGGTAACTTGATTCATCTCACGATAATCTATACACAACCGCAATGGCCCATCATTCTTCTTTGGAAAAAGGGCCGACGCTCCTCAAACCGATGTACTAGGGTGAATAAAGCCCTTATCTAAGAGGTCTTGGAGTTAGATATTCAATTCATACAACTCGGCGTGTCACGATCCAAACCCGCCCCTAAAATTTTGGTTCATGATCGGCCTGTACATAGGCCCCAAACAGAATTTAGAATAATATTTAAACACATACGGGGCCTTAAGCGGAAGCAGTATCAATAAAAGACAACATCCATTAAGCTTGTGCATACATGATGGTTTAATTAGATTCAAGCATTTAAATACATTCACAGAATTTATATAGATCTCACACACACTTACATAAGACCTAATAATTTATATGACTCCCAACACAAATTAAGGCCTCAACATAGAGGCATACCCCAGGTGGCTTGGCAGACAGGTAGACCTCAAGACCTTTCTAGTGTTAATCTCTAATGGCTCACTTACAAAAAAATATACATAAAAATAGGTGAGCAAGGCTCAATGAATAATAGTTGTGTAAAGAGGTGAGTTAAACATGCATATCAAACCATACACAGATCTTATTCATAATCATATTTTAAAACAGCCTTAGACCCATGTGTAACACAAAACGGCCTCAGGCCCATATATAATACAGAGCGTCTGTAAGCCTAGATATGATCTGACTACAGTAAACCGGATATGATCTGGGACATTGTAAGCCCATATATATCTGAAGCGGCTATAAGCCGGATATAAGGCAGAGCTGTGAGCGGATATATCTGGTCGGTTGTGAGCCTAGATATAATACAAAACGGCTGTAAGCCCAGATATAATACAGATCGGCTGTAAGTCCACAGATAATACAGAACGGCTTTAAGCCCAGATATCAACAGATTGGCCTCAGGCCCATCATTAGCAAAACAGAATGATTCCAGATACACCAAGATATCATTGTTCTATAATATACATATGTTCCATTTGTTCATCATCAATTCAGATAGTTAACTTGAAGATAACAGAACGTCAGTATTAATTATTAACAGTAAGCAAAACATACTACTACAGTACTATTACTCAATAGTGCACAAAGATTTTCCCATGGTTTATTATAAGTCGACATAGTTGTTTTGCGGATAACAGAACATTACTAATAACTACTAACAGAAGGCAAATGTGTCACTGCATTAATAGGGACAGAATAATTCACATCATAACGGCCTTAGGCCCACTTCTATTAATAGGGACAGAACGGCCTTAGGTCCATACCAATGTTATTATTCAATCATATCCATTAATTTAAGCAAAGCACAATATTAATGGAATAGGCCATTCACAAATGACAATACATAAATCATAGTCACAGGAAGTAAGTGAAACATATCGTTACACTACTATTACTCACAGTGATTGGCTCCTGGTAGTAATGGGACGGTGTCCTCGTCTCGACCTACAAGTACAGTGCACAACACATAATATGAGATTATAATCGATCCTTTACTTATTCTCTTTGATCATTTAATCAATTAGCCATGGTGGTACCAAGCTCATTATTCCTTAATCAGTTATAATCCATGTCACAGAAGATAGGAGGAATCGATAGGAAAATGGTTCAGACGAAGAAACGATACAAACCGGTAAATAGAAAGTGAACAATCGTCACTAATTTAGGCATAACTATTTATATATTTAGAATTAGGGGCTGAGACCACCACCATTGGAAACTAGACTTCCGAGGCTTGATTTTAGGTTCAAGAATCACTCAAAATGGAGTACGGATGCAAAAGATATGCCTGTTTGAAGTTACCGGATATAAGCTGAAACAGGGTTGGCCGCTCGTGCTGCCCAAATCTGTTCGAGCGAAAAAACCGGCCGCTCGAGCGCCTAAAGAGCAGAATGAAAACCTCATTTTTTCTTCATGTTCTGCTCGTGCGGTGCTCATGGCCACTCGTCTTGATGCAGGCAAAATCGAACCGGTCAAAATGGCTTTTGCTCCAACACTTGGTTTTTTTCATTTCTAAGCTTGGCTTCTAACATAAATCACTCAAAACACATGTAAAATTGCCTCATAACATGATAAACTAACATCAACCAAGTGTAATTTCATCTCAAACAAATCAATCTTTGTCTTAAAGTTCAAGATTAATGCTTAATCTTTAATGATCTTCATGGTTCTTAAAACACAACTCACAAACCCACAAATTCACTTGATTCTTGCATAATCTAAAATTCATTTCATGATATCCATGAGTTTGAGCTTCACTCATAAACAAAATTAGAGAACACAATTTCTAATTTCTCAAATTAGCTCAAGCAAATACATACATAAAATCTTAACCCCAAATGGGTTTAAATCTTCCAAGATCTTTATAGTTTCACCAAATTGATACTTTAAACACAAGGTTTCAAGATAGATTATCATACCTAGCTTAATCTTTTTCTATCTCGTAGCTCTCTTCAATTTCCCCCAAGTTTCCATGGGTGATCTTCCGTTGCTTTCTTCAATTCCCTTCAATCATCTTCAAACCCCCATGATTGTTGAGCTTTTCTTCAAGAATCTTGGTCTCTCTTCTCTCTTTCTCTCTCGCGGTTCTTTTCTCTCTTTTTTTAGATATTTTGGGCTCCCAAAAGATGAGATCAACCACTCAAAGGCACATCTATATATAAAAATAAACACACACATGGCTTAACACAATAGGGAGGGCCAAATGTGGCCTTACGAATCGCACGAAAACAAATTTCAATTAAAGTTCCCAGGTGACTTTATAAATTGTCTTGATCATAAATATGTTCTCTGTTACGGTTTACGAAGCCTCTAAGGCCTTCAATTGGCGACATAAAGTTAACCACCCAAAGCGTGCATTAACGAATCGAGACAAATTGGTTTTCAATTAGTTTTCCCAAATAGT
Organism: Camellia lanceoleosa; assembly: GCA_025200525.1. Classification (NCBI taxonomy): domain Eukaryota; kingdom Viridiplantae; phylum Streptophyta; class Magnoliopsida; order Ericales; family Theaceae; genus Camellia; species Camellia lanceoleosa. Next base: position 66,810,321 of record CM045764.1, read on the forward strand.
TCTAAAATTCCCATTAACATACCCAAGTACTCAATTTTGCTTTACGAACTAGTAAAGGTCGGTAATTTCAATTCTAAAGTCAGTAACTCAATAGATAATGCTTCAATTCAAGCAGATATCATTAAATTAAATTGCATTAACCCACAAGGACATAAGGGTAATTTAAATCTGATTTTGGGGTCGTTACAATGGTGCAAATCTATATGGGGCCATAGAAATTGGTGTCGTGCTAAGCACTAAGTTAATGGAGAATTCAATTTCTTGATGGGGTGGTAAACCAATGAAATCTTTAAGGAAAACATTTGGGTATTCACAAACTACCCTCGGCAAGTCACTACGGATCACACTAACTTCATTAGTTAAAGAAAGGGAAAAAAGAAAGCTAAGTCCTTTGTCAGAATGGAGCTATCACCCCGGTCATATAGGAAATAAAAGCAATCCCCAGTAGGTGTGCATACAGACATAGGGTGGCACTAACAATCTATCATGGACCGAAAATGTGACAACCAATCCAAAACCAATATAACATCAAAAGCGTACATGTCTAAGATAATGAAATCAAAAGAGTTGGTGATCTGCGACCTCAATCTTGCAAGAGCGGCACATTCGTCCCAATGCCACTCTATCCCCAGCCGGTGACTCAACCCACAATGAAGATTCTAGCTGATCAATCTCTAATCCTAAAGTAGAAACAAAAGCAATAGATATAAATGAATGTGATACACCTATATCAATCAACACACTAACCATAGAATTGAACACAACAAAATTACCTCTTACAACAAAGGTTCCCGATAACTATTCTAGCACTGTAACAGTGTACATGCGCCCTTGTGGCCTCTAATCAATCTGCTTATCTCTTGGAGCATAGGCTTGCTGTACTGACTGAGTCGAGGTAGCTCCTTGAATAGCTCATCAGGTCTGGACTGAATAAGCCTTCTGGTGGCTCTGAGTTTTCGTCGACCCCGATGTGGCTCCCAACTGTGGGCATGCTCTCCTCATGTGCCTGATTGATTACGGTGAATGCAAGTAGGTCTTTTCCCCTTATTCTAGGATTGACTCTGAGATTGGTTAGGTGGCAGTGATGGTAGCTGTTATCCTCCTCCATTTTGTGGACAAGCATTGGCCTTGTGACCAGATTGGCCACATCTAAAATAAGCAAAACTGCCTTGAGCACTCTTTCCTAGGCCTGAACTAGGCAATGGAAAAGCATATTTGGTCTAATGTGAGTGAGACTGACATAAGGTAGAGCCCCTATGCTTCTTACTAGGCCTGAAGTCCCCATGTGACTCCTACCCTCTAGATCTTGTACCTCAAATCCTCTCCTCGTTGGCCTGCACTGTGATTTCCACATGCGCTGTCATTTCCACTAAATGGTCATAGTTTTGAATCATATTCTCGGCAACCTTGAACAAAATTTTGGTCCTGAGTCTCTTCTCAAATTCGATATAACGGCGTTCGTCTGGTGCCACCAATTTCGGTGCAAACCGGGATAACCAAGTAAAGGCTGCTTCAAATTCGACCATCGACATCCTCATCTACTTAAGGTCTAAAAACTCTTGCCTTAGTCTCTCCCTAGTAGTAGGAGGTTGGTACTTGTCTTGGAAAGTAATAACAAAGGCTTCCCATGTTGGCTCATTTAAGAACCCCGTTACGTATTATGCTTTTAATCATTAATTTTGAATATTATCTTAGTGCTTAGTGTGAATTTGAAGGCTAATTATGTGTTTATATGGTTTTTAGATTCATATCTGCTAATCGTAAGAATATCTGTTGTGATTTCTATTATAATCTAAAATTGAAGGTCTTAATGGCGTTAGAAATTGAAATTGGTTAGTTTATTGAGATTGGCATCATGTTTAGAGCCTATTGGGAGGTTTGATTAAAATTTGATTTAGTTCAAAATTATGTTTTGATTAATTAACCTAAGCTTGATTAGCTAGTTGGAGCTCTAATTAGCAACCTATGCTAATCTAATGTATATATGATAATTTGAGGCTAATTAGAGGAACAACTCAAAATCGTAATGTAACATTTTATAGAGGCGAGAATTAAATTGTAGAGAGAAAGAGCTTGATTTGAAGAAATTGCTTGGAGAATTGAAGGATTGTGTAGTAGAGCTCAAGTTTTTGCTAGAATTTGTGTTGTTGAAGACTCTAGGTATGAGATTACACCTTAACTTAAGAATTAAATTCATCAAATATGTGAATCCAAGAAGATTGTGTGATTAAATGTGAGAATTGAGCTTAGAATGAAGGAATTGGTGTTAATTCATACTTGCAAGGACAATTTTGTTTAGTTTCATGATTTAGAACATGATTCATGTCATCCATGTTGAAAATAAAAGTTATATTAGACATGCACGCATGATTCATAAGAGTTTGAAGGTTGAATTTCATGAATATATGAATTAAAGAGCATGTGGTTGTAAAGCAAGAAAAGAAGGAGTTGAAGTTCATACATGTATGAAGAGTAAAGGTTAATTTTGGTAAATTCATGAAGTTTTGAGCATAAGATTTGCAAATCATCAAGTGTTTATGTTTAATTACATGTTTTCAAGTTTTTGGACAAGTCTTGCATGAGTCCATACTTTGAACATGTGTTTTGAAGTTCAAACTCAGTTATGGAAATTCTAGAATTCTGACTCACCGCTCAAGTGAACAATCGGTCACTCAAGCGCACATTTCATGCATCCAATATTTTTGCAGACATTTGCAGCTGGCTCGAGCAACCAAGTCACTATTTGAGTGATCGCCTTTTATTTTATATCTTGGCTCGAGTGAACATCGAGTCTAGATTCAGACCATCCAGTACTTTTGCAGACCATGTGGTCCACTCGAGCGGATTGTCTTGTTTCAACACATTTTGAAAAGTCATGTTTTACTCATTTTGGCATTCTTATTCCCTTCTGAGTATTCTTAGGCATATATTGTGCATCCCAAATGAATTAATGAGTTAATGAGACTTAAAAGAATTGAAAAAGTTAAAGAACTATCTGGTTGAGCAATGAGATTCAATTTGTGTATATTTATGATTGTATAGGACTATCTGTGTGGACGTGCCAGCAACCGAATCATAGTGAGTAATATCTTAGTAAAGATATTTTCTTAATTACTCTATTTTCTGAATGTCCTAATGTGGTAATTTATTTATTTATTTATTTATTCCGAATGTATGATTTTGCTAGTATGAAAGAGTTTCTATCGGTCTGAACAACATGATATTTGCAAATAAGTTTGATGTTGGTCGTTTGCACAACAAAATATTCTAATTAAAACCAAGTTTTTTTTTTTTTATCAGCTTCTAATTAAAACCAAGTAAAAACTACTAATCCATAAAAGAGTAGTTAATACCAGATGTCGATTTTCAGGGATTAATCGGGTTGTGTTGATTCAAAAATAATAATTAAAGTAATTTGAAAAGGTTGATTTTGGAAATTGGTTTTGAAAATAATAAAACTAAACTTAATAAAATATAAAAATAAGTAAAATAAAATAAGAAATATCTCAGGATTTTGAATCAACCACTAACCTCATAATCAGGGGGTTATTACATTAGTTTTCAAAAGATCGTTAATTTGGATAAAATGATATAAATTTATTACAAATATCGAGAAGATTTGCATATTAAAGCCTGAAAGTCACAAATCATCTTCGCTTAAGATGAACCATCACCACTAAACTAAATTAAACTATTGTTAATACACGACCCGTCTTATTAGGTATGAGTCGTCTAACAATTTTAATATACAACAACAAAAATAATTGTATTACATGATTTGAATAAACATTTGTTGTACAAAAAATTTTAAAAGTTATATAACTTATCCAAATCAAATTAAAACTAAAAATATCAAATACAATTCACCATAATTATTCCTTAGGATTTCATCTCTATCCTAAAAAAAATATTAGTTCCACATAATTATAGACACACTACTCTAATATATGCAAACTACTCTACCACTTTATTTTTATTTTTTTTTTGGGCTGAAGCCTCTACCTCGCCGAGCTCCATCTTCTCTGCTGCATATGCTCTTCTTTTTATAAGAAAAACAAACAAACAAACATAATTAGTACCATAATATAATATATACAGTTAGTATCATAATATAATATGCATATATATATATATATATATTATTTGTTTCATTGAGGGGGGCGGCTCTGCTGACACCGTCTCAAATTTTATATATATATATATATATATTTTATTTTATAATATATAATATAATAAATAAAATATCTAAAATGTATCATTTATATTAATCTTTGTACAAAAATTTAAAATAAATAAAAGCACATGAAAATATGTAAAATTATAAAATAATAAAAAAAAAAAGGTTAATAAAATATATTTTAGTAGGCCAAATGTGTAATATTTAGGCTTTGATCACATCCTCCAACTTACATTTTGCTAGTCTTCGAGCAAACAAATTAAAAATAAAATAAATTAAAATCTATTTAAGTCATTTTCGTAGGGAACACAATTGTATTTAGCATATACAACTAGGCTTTGAACCCCCAGGTTATCCCTAGTGGACGAATTGTAGTCTCATAAGGTTTTACAAAAGATATACCCACCAAATTCAGAATTTTTTATTTTTTATTTATTTTTTAAGAAAATATTCACAGAGATAATTGTTAAGTCTAATATGTTAGCAAAATAATTATCATAATTCAGAATACTAGCAATTGGTAAAAAATAATTTATCTATCTCTACATTCAGTGTGTATGTGTGTAAATTATAATCAACAAAAATATTAGTTAATCTCTTAATGAAAGAAGACGTTAATTCTATCAGAAGAATGTTTTGACTCAAAGCTCACAGATTTTGCACTCAACAAATGAATCACTAGATATGGTACATGTCACGCCCCAAACCTGCCCCTAAAAGTTTGGGCATGACCTATTCATAAATGGACATGTAACCTGGTATACAAACCTACGGGGCCTTATCGGAAGCATAAAACTACGGACATAACATAGATACAACATACTCCATTGAGCTATTTTTAATATGCCAGGATCTCATACATCATATACTTCATCAAAAGCAGACAAAGTTTAAAACTAAATCCCTGAATGTCGGCTACATACACATACATTTACAGTCCCAGCCCCATGATTGGGCATATACAAAAAAACTTGAAAGTTATGCACATCAACCTTAGATAGCACTCAAAAAGTGAACCCACATTTTAATAGTTTCACAAAATTAATGGCTGGAATGGTGCCTGGACTTGTAAAGGTTGACAAAAGAAAACGGCGTCGTGAGCTAGGGCTGACCTCCTGATTGGTGACCTACAGAAACAGACATAATGGAGAGTGAGCCGGGCTCAGTGAATAGTAATACATAAATAAAATGTTGCTTAACGTGAAACATATTACATATCGATACATTAGTCTGATTCTGTGCTAAGTATATGATGGCCTTAGGCCCAATTTTGCAACATAAACTTGGTGGCTATAAGCCCTTGAAATGTGGTGGCACGAAGCCCTTGAAATGTGGTGGCACAAGGCCCTTGAAACATGTGGCACGAGGCCCTTGAAACATATGGCATTAAGCCCTTGAATCTTGTGGCATTAAGCCCTTGAAACATATGGCATTAAGCACTTGAAACTTGCTTTTCTTTACATACTTTAAACATTAACATAATTGCATAACATTTACACAACATAACATAGTTGTCTTACATGTCTTGAACCATTAACATAATTGCATAACATTTACATAACATGGTTGCCTTACATATCCCGAAACATTACCATAATTGCATAACATTCACATAGGTACTACTACTCACAGTGCTGGGATGACGTGTTACTTCCTTCTGGGGTGTGTCCTGCATACATCCAAACTTGCACATTAGTTCTTCCTTTTTCCTTGTTCAAGTAATTCCCGAGTCATTACACTTCCAAGGAATTTATAACCACTTTAAAATCATCAGAAAAATATTCTAAAAATACCGGAGGGTTAAGCATGCAAAACAGAAAAAATATTTTTTTCGGACCTGGGCTGCACGTGCAGCCAGACCCTCCGCTCGTACGGCCATGCACCGCACGTGCGGTCCTCCCCCTCCACTCGAGCGGCCATAGACAGTATGCATTTTCAGATTTTTCTTCTTCCTCCGCTCGAGCGGCCATGTCCTTGTTTTGTGGCAGCTCGGTTTCAACTCAATTTCAAGCCTCACCACTTCATTTTTCATACAACCCAAGATGAAATTAAAGCAATACTTGAACCCAACTTCACTATAACATAATTTACCATTTGAATATCACAAAGTAAACATGATTCAAAGCTTGATCAAGTCCCTATTTGTTTTTCAAATTCCATCTTTTCACTTAAGTTCTTTATGTTCATAAATCATAACACATGATACATGGCATAAAACCAAAGATTGAAGCATAACTTTCACCATAGCATGTACTAGAACTTGAGCATCATAAAATACACATGAGTGGAAGCTTATTCAAGTTACAAACCCTCTAAATTCTATTTTTAAATCAAGTTCCTTATGCTTATTAAAACATCATACATTACATATATTTTCATGGGTTTTACATGAGAAACAAAGATTGAGGCATAATTTCATGTCGAAACAACCAATTGATGAGTATCCTCTTCAATCAAACATGAATCATGAACAATTCTCCCTTACAACCCTAAATCATCAAACATAAATCATAACAACCCTTCTTCACAATTAAAAGGATAATTCTCATATATACTAAATTTAACATACCTTAAGCTTTAAAAAAATGGCAAGGATCTCCTAATTTAATCCCAATTCTCTTCCTTGTTGAACCTTGTCTTTGTTTTCTTTTTCTCTTCTTTCCAAACCCTTATTCTTTCACAAAGGCACTTCACGTTTTTGATCAAGGCTCAAGAGGTTTAGGTGTATATATTCATAAACAATGACATATAAGACAAAATTTAATCGTTTAATCAGTCCAAAATTAAAATTTATAAACATGCTTAATATTACTTAAAAATTATGCTGATCACAGATATATAATCAATTTCAGATAATTAAGCCATTAAGGCTCCCAATTTCTAATTCAAACGTGTTAATGGTAACAGATAGTTTCCTTATGCAACAAATAGGCATTCATAAACATGGATTTCGCTTCCTTAACCGTAATTTTTCATGGAATTTTACAGCAAGCGTTTAAAAGTACCAATCAAGGACTAAGAGTATATCAGAAATCATGTGCGAGGGTCGGGTTATTACAGTACAACTTTGTGTACTCTCAACATATGCGAGTGAAATTAATATAAATAAATCAAAATATCTCGCATATAATTGATGAAAGATGCTAGCTTAAAGAATGCTAAATGCTAAAATTATGCTAACACCTTTATCCATCATGTCTGCATCTAAATTTTTAGCAATTATGGGATCAAATAGGACTTTTATTGGGTTAGTCAAACAGGGTTAGGGATAGATAAGAAAATGAGTAAGAATTAGTATCTCCTTTTTGAGTGTAAGAGAACAATAAAAATTATTATTTCATGGTTTTGACATTCTCTTTCAACAATATTTATCGGTGTAGACTCTTTTTCATAATCTTACTTTCTTTTTTCTTTCTTTTTTGTTTTTGTTTTTGATTTTTTTCCCTCTTCTCTAGCATCCTCCTTATCAATTCCTCCATTTTTTTTTTTGGGGCTCTCAAGACAATGGCCAGTTATCACCAGGGGTTTACTGAATGAAAGGTTTGGAATGTAGGCTCAAATTGGTTTCTAAAGGATTTTTGAGTATAGAGAAGGAAATGTTAAAATTCAAATAATACAAAAATGGCCTAAATCACTTTCCAAAATTTGGTACAATTTTTCAACTTTCATGATTTTTAAAGGATGTAAATGCAAAATGATTTCTCAACATTCAAGCAAATTGAAAAATATGAGACTGAACAACGAAACACTACGCTTCCAAATGAATAGTTAAGAGTAAATTTAATAACCATCGAAAAAGAATGATAGATTCAAAATCTCACATGGGTTATAGTCTGTACATTAATCATCAAAATGTTCAAGTCTAAGTCCAAAAATTAATCAAAAAATATTTAAGCGACTATGTGCATATGCAGATTCGAGATGAGATAAAAAAATATTTTTAATCAAAAGATAGTATGATAAACTAAAATATAATTAAAATATTAAGGCAACAAAATTAACAAGTAATTGCAAAACTTTTTAACACAACGCACACACAACACAATATTTTATTTTTTTAATTTTTTTTAATAAAACTACACACAACGGCACACACAATGAAAAACGGTTTGTTTGTTTGTTTGCTGTTTTTTTTTTTTTTGGTTGAAAACATGAACAGCAGCAAACAAATTTTTTGTTTTTAATTTTTTTTTTCAAAACACAACTAAAAATAAAAATAACTGAAAATAAAAATCAAAATAAACACACAAAATAAATAAATAAAAATAAAAATAAATACACAAAATATACACAAACCGTTTCTCTCCAACTTAAATGACATTGTCCTCAATGGCACGTGCCAGAAAGGACTGAGAAGGAAAACACAATAAAATAAAAATAAAAATTGCTATTTTCACGTCAGATTCCAAGACATTTTAGGGCTACAAATTTTATTCTCTTTTAAGTAACCCATCTTAGACCAAATTTCTTTAGTCCTACTCAGTGGTTCCCTTCAAAGGTATACTTGTCTATTTTTCCCTGACACACAAAACTTAAAAAAAAAAAATAAAAAAAATAAAAAAATAATCTATTTTACTTGAGTGCAACAAGTCTACTTTTTCTGCTTTTTATGATTTATGAGATATGGGTCATTCCGGTAAAAATTATTTGACCTGTCCAAAAGTAGACAAAAGTGAGCTAAAAATTCATTGTTTAACAAAACATGACTAATATATGCAAACTTAGGGTATTTATCTTTTAGTAGGAAATCATGTAAGCAGACCCTAGGAACAGAGATCAAAAGATCATTACCAATCACGAAGTCCCAGTCCAAATCACTATCAAATCCACTCAGCTCACTCATTATTTTTCAAACACTAGATAAACAAGTGGAGGGGTACCTATGGAGATAGTCTCGACCCTACCTAAAAACTCATCAGTATTATTCGAGAGTAAAGGTTCTAACTCCAAATGGGTACTTTTATACAAGATGAAAAAGATGGTGTTGAGAGTGGATCATCCTCAATGGAAGAAAAATGTGATTCTCCGAAAGGGATAGACAATGACTCATCCATATCACTATCATCAAAATCAAAATGAGCCAGAGACTCTTCTAAAGAATTTTCTAGGAGACAGTCTCTCCTTCCCTATCAAGAATGTTAATTATTTTCCCTAAATGGGCTTCTATTTTGGCAATCTATTGACCCTGGATATGCAACAACTTATTGGCAGAATCTAAGGTGTTTTGAAGAAATGTTAACATTCTATCCTCGTGATCTGAATCTTGTTGAGGTAGGATTTGAGAGTGCAATAATTGTGTAATGGGTACCATATTTTAAAGAATTTGCAACACCATCTCTTCAAAATAGGAAGAATATTGAGATGGTAGAGTATAATGTTGATATTAATAATAATCAGAAGGGGTTTCAAAATAATTGTCATCCTGACTCTCATATCCCCAAAAATTATTTCCAAAATATGCCATAACTTCATTATATACAAGGCTCAAAAAAAAAAAAAAAAGAAAAGAAAAGAAAAGAAAAGAAAAGAAAAGAAAAAACGCCTACAAATTAGTACAAATAAAACAACATTTTACAAAATAAAATAAATGTACAACATGTAGGGAGTCTCAGACTACCCTTTAAGTAAAATTAAATTACTTTACAAAATAAAATGAATATACAACATGTAGGGAGTCTCAAAACTACCTTTTAAGTAAAATTAAATTGTAGGAAGTAAATTGCGATAAAGAAAAATGCAATAAAAACAAAACAAAATTTTACCAGATAATCAGGTGGTAATCCACTCCGAAAATCATGAAAAATTACAACAACAACAATAGTAATATTAGTTTTCTACATTAGTCCAAATATCATTTGTCCGGCATAGGTAATGATAATTTTCCAATGTCAAGGTATGAATTTTATATATATATATATTTTGTTTTTTTTTTTTTTTTTTAAATATTTGTCTGCACAAGACAATCTGTACACAAAAGAGAGAGAGAGAGAGAGAGAGAGAGAGAGAGAGAGAGAGAGAGAGAGAGAGAAAACTAGTAACACATGCACAAGAAAAAAAAAAAAAAAAAGAATATATACCCAAAAAAATGAATTACAATAAAAATTACCACTAAATCGAACAACTTACCTTTAGTCCTCGACAATGGCGCCAAAAATTGATGCTGGTCGTTTGCACACCAAAATATTCTAATTAAAACCAATTAATAACTACTACTCCGTAGAACAACTGTTAAGATCAGGTATCAATCCTCAAGGACTAATCGAGTTGTGTTTACTTAAAAATAATAATGAAAGTAATTTAAAAAGATTGATTTTGGAAATTGGTTTTGAAAATACTAAAACTAAACCTAACAAAATATAAATTAAGTAAAATAAAATAAGAAATATCTCATGATTTTGAATCCATCACTAACCTTATAATTGCGGGGTTATTGTATTAATTTTCAGAAAATCATTAATTTGTATAAAATGATGTAAATTGATTAGAAATACATCGTCAAGAAGATTTGTATATTAAAACCCGAAAGCCACAAATCATCTTCGCTTAGCATGGACCGTCAACACTAAACTATGGTTGATGCACTACCCATCATAGTAGGTATGACTCGTCTAATAATTTTAATATACAACAATGTGAAAATAATTGTATAATATGATTTGAATAAAACATTTATTGCACAAAAAGATCTAAAAGTTATACAATTTATCCAAATCAAATTAAAAGTAAAAATATAAAATTCAATTCACCATAATTATTTGGTTAGGATTTCATCTCTATTCTAAAAAAAACATTAATTTCACATAATTATAGACACACTACTCTAATATATACAAACTACTCTCTCACGTTTCCTTTCTTTTTATTTTCTCTCTTTATTTCCTTGACTTCCGTAGCTGAAACCTCTGCCTCGCTGAGCTCCCTCATTCTCTGCTACATATGCTCCTTTGTTTGTTTGTTATTTATTTATTTATTTATTTATTTTTTATTTTTTATTTTTTATTTTTTTAGGAAAAGAAAACAAACAAAAATAGTTACTATAATAATATAATATATGTATATATATTATTTGTTTGAATGAAAGGGCAGCTTTGTCGGTACCCTCTCAAATTCTTTTTCTTTTATTTATTTATTTATTTTGTAATATATAATATAATAAATAAAATATATAAAAACACATAAAAATATGTAAAATTATAAAATAGTAAAAATAAATAGACTAATAAAATATATTGTAACGGGCCAAATGTGTAATATTTAAGCTCTGACCAAAGTTTGATGAAATACGAACGCATATGACGGACCAAAGGCCATTCTGTATATCAGAAATGAATCCAAGGTCGTTCTGTATATTTGACATGATGGATCCAAGGACATTCTAAATATTTGATAAGTCTGATTATTTGTTATGAGTTAACTGAATGGTCATTATATAGTTATAAATGATTGGACCCGAGGTCATTTTATTAAGATATGATTTGTTCTGTTTTGTACATCTGTTATACGTTGGACTCGAGGTCATTCTGCTATCTGTTGGACCCAAGGTCGTTTGTTATGACAATAATTTATTACGATGAGTATGATTTTATTTAAACATCAGAACACATTCTTATAATCACTTTACTTTGTTGTTATTCACTGCTTCCGGCCACTCCGTTATATATATATATATATATGTAGATGAGCAGCCAAGAAGTGCATTGTAACGCCCTACCTTTTTATTACTAGGATTCCATTACCAAACCATTATTATAGATTCAATTTCAAAGATAACATGCAAAAACTCTATATTTACAAGAACACATAAATAAAGATTCTCTCATATATTATGAATGCAACACGAGTTGTATTTAAATAAATTGGCCGTAGGCTTACATCTTTTAAACTAAGAGGAAGGGTTTAACCCTTTTACATCAATGGCATTCCGCCCACAAATAAAAGGTCCCGTGGCCAACAAGTAAAGAAGATCCATGACCTTGAAATACTTCTTGACGTTCACCTGAAAAAGGATTAGCTACGTGGGATGAACATAAAGTCTATTAGGGATCTCAACATGAGCCTAAACAATAACAACTTACAGATAGCTATGATCATTAATGTGTAGACTCATACTATAATAATAATGTGATTGTTTGTACAAAAATATACGTATATAACAACTTTTCTCAAAATCATTCATTTCATTCAATAATGTAAGCAATTCACTTTTCTTTATGCTTGTTACCTTTTTCCAAAATTCATATGTGTAGACACCCCATTTTTGACTGTCCTCAAGACTTGGACGTCATCGTTTGAACACTCGATGATCATCCATGTTCGTGTTCGTTTTGAGTTCCCAGAGGTCTCGGCCGCGCGCCTTGCCTCAAGATCTCTCAACTTGTCTATTTTGTACTTGGTTGTGGACCAAACACTTGTGTTTTTGCTTCGAAAGGAAGAGGGTGGCTTGTTTGCCATACCCTCAACCCACCGGCCAAGGCTTGAGGCCATCGGCCAAAAGTTTTGGCCGATCGGCACTATATTTGGTCGGTCGGCACTTATGTTGGTCGATCGGCCATTTTTGGTGGCCGAACCCTGTTCATCTGCTTTATGCATATATTTTGTGCCAGTTGGCACAGCTGGCATCCACAATTAACCCCCTACATACACGTGTATGGAGGGATTTGCCCTTTGCTTAGCTTCTCCAAGAAGCTTTGCAAAGGCCCTCCTCCCTTCTCAGAGGTTCTGAAATTAGGGTTAGAAAAAGTTGTATCTCTCTATCTCTATATCTCCCTATCTCTATCATTTGTGTGTGTATTTGTGACCTAAAGTGATTTTTATTCACACTATTGCACACAAACACCTAGCATTACACCATTCTTGGTTGCTGAGGTTCTAAGGAGTTGTTGTTAGGATTCTTAGAGTGGTTTTGATCAGAGAAAGATGCTGGTGTTGTATTCTTTAAGGTGTTCTTCAAGGGTGAGCATTTTTGCTTTAGATACCCCTTTCTTGCTTAGGCTTTTAGCCCTTCTTGCTTATTGTTTTAAGCTTAGCTATTAACTGATAAAAGTTCTATTTTTACTTTCTTTTGAACTTTGTTTAAGGTCATTTTGAGGTTTTAGGGTTGTTTACCCCCTCTAAGGCCTTGTTAGGCCTTGTTTTAGGCCATCCCTTTTGGCCCTTTCTTTGAGCTTTGCATGGCCTCCCTACCACTGAAATCCAGAGGATTTTTAGTGGTGGAGAGGTGGTTTCGGTGTCCTAAATAGGAGAGGGTCATCCCCTCTCCTTGTTGTCTTGAATACTAGCATAAGTGGCTTATGTTGGTGGCATGTGTGCTTAGCTTGTTTTAGCTTCATTTCAGCAAGTATTTGGTGTTGTTTTGCCATTATTTACCTTTGTTTAAAGTTGGTTTAGTGGTCTCTTGCATGCACCATATACTTGCCTTGCAATCCCCTCATTTGCCTTAACATGTATCTAGCATTTAGACTACCATGCTTGCATGTTTTGGCTTAACTCCATGAATCTTTTAGCCTTGTTTTACCATGCTAAAGCTCTATTTTTCATTGTTTTGGTCATGCTTGCATTGTTTTGTATAGCTACCATGCAATCTAGCTTGTTAGCTTTGGGTGTTTGAGTCACTAGCATGCTCTATTCAAATTATTCCGGTGGTTTGGCATCACTTGTAATGTTATCTCAGTCCATGTTTCATGCTCAAACACTTGCACTTATTACTCCTTTAATGTTTTAAAGGGTTTTTGTTTTTAGGCCTCTTGAATGGGTCATTGTGTATGCTTCCATGCTTAGGTCATTTGGATGCCATTTCAATGTGTTTTTGGGCTCATTCTAACATGCCATAACTCTGATTTTGGTTGCTTAAATCATACCATGTTTGGTTGTGTTAGGTGTAGTGTAACATCTCTTTTGTGGCCTTGCATGCCTCATGTTTTGGCATTATGTTCTAGCTTGTGTTGGCTAGTGTTGGGCTCATTTTTGGTCTTGTTTAGACCTGCCTTGATACTGTTTTAGGTCCCCTTGGCCCTTTGGGGCTTGCTTTATGTAGCCATGGTTCGAGCCCCTTCACTAGTTTCAAGCTTTAAGCTTTCTTGCATGCGTTGCTTGTGTATTTTGGTTGATTTGGCATCATCCCTTGCATGATTTCAGAGCTCAACATGTTTGTCACCTGTCCATGTTTATCCTCTTTTAAGTGTGTTTAAGAGTTGCTCTACTATGCTCAAGTGTTAGGCCAATAGGCATGCATGTTTGTATGTGTTTTTTGTCCTTATTTCCATTGCATTGAGGCCACCAATTTGGGCCTATTTGAGAGCTGTCCATTTTGGTTTAAGTCCATCATTTGCATGTTGTTGCATGCTTGCCTTGCATGTTGTTGTTGCATGTTGTCGCATGCTTGAGTTATATCGCATTTGGCATGCCTTTTGTTAAGTTGCTTTGCATATTTGCATGCATTGTCCCTTATATGTTGTTGCATGCTTGCCCCACATATTGTTACATGCTTACCTATCATTGAATGTTGTCACAGGCCTTGCATGTTTGCATGCTTGCCTAGGTTGCATTGCATTTGGCATGCTTATTACCATTAGCCTTGTATGGCATTGTTCTTAACATGCTCATGTTGCATTAGTTTTGCTTGCATGATTGCATCCCTTGCCCCTTGATCAACCATGATAGAGGTTGGGCCTCCTTATATGTTTTTGTGCATTTCATCCCATATTGAATTGCATATTCAGCCCCTTTGGCCTTTGTAGACGTCCCCGAACGCCATGGGAAAATCCCGTTTTGTTCATTGGGCTCACTACAGTTCGGACTCAAATGTCACGGTTCTTAATCTGATCTCGCAAAGTGCAATATGAGAATGATAAATCACCAAAGAGTCCAAATCTGGCAAATCGTTTTGAAAAACTAATTTTTAGAAAGAAGTGCCAAACATGGACTGCTTTTCCAGATACAGAGTCGCTACTTAAATATTTTATTTTGGAGGGATTTAGGAAACCGTGACTCGTGCCTAAGGCCACGTGTTCGTCATTACCAAAGTTGCCTCGGCTCGGGAACTTGGGTACAATTGCGGAAGGTCATGCAATGAGCACCCTCGCTCGCCCGATCAAAGATCGGCCACTACTAAACATGATATCTTGTTTTTGAAAACACATGTGCTCTTATCCCAATTATTAACCTAGAATTACTATGTGATGCGCACAGCATACAAGTATAGACTAGATTGCCTAAGTTGGAACAAAGCATCGCATATCCATTTGTTTTGAAAATGGATTGAAGTTTGCTACTCGCAAGTAGGCTAAAACACGGGTTTCGACGAATTATTCCAATTCAAGGAACCCAACCTTCACTCACAGGCATTCAAGCAGTTATATCACATAAGCACATAGTCTCATGGTAAGCATGCTATTATGGCAGTCACTCACATGCATGCAAGGATGCTAAAACATAAATACTTACCGAGTACTTCGAGCCAAAGAAAGAAGCTAATTAGAAAACTTGCATGAATCCTAACTATGCTGAGATGCCTAATGCAACACATGCAAGAATGCAACTAAGATAGGCTTGGCTATTCTAAGATGGCATATGAGATGCAACAATCGATACATGTATTCAACTTGGAATTGAAATACAATGCAGTTAGCATGATGCGCCGAGCCCGGTGCATGCAAAACAAATGAATGGATGCAAACATACGAGCGTAAGGATGCTAATTGAAACATGCCCTAAAACTAACCATTATAAGCTAGTAAATAAAAGGGAGAAAGACATGGGGTTGGAAGACATACATCACACAAACGCACTCGGAGGGTTCGAATAAATAATACAGAATCGAATTAACTAATTATTACATAACACTAGATAATTAACAAATTAACTAAGTAAGCAAATAAACTAGCATGCAAATGGACTGCCCTAGCTCTGTTTTGGATGACAAAGAATGCATGCGTGCTCGAGTCACCTTGTCGGGAAATCCATCGCGATGCCTTGACTCGCCCATGTTTGCAATTGATTTCAAAAACTTGCACAAGGCTCCAGAAGGCTGAAACTCCACATTGGGAAGCTGTAGGAAGGCTGTCGACCAGCCAATGGCATTGGAGACCACCTACCGACCAACTTTTGTAGGAGAATCCCAAAAGGGTGGTCGGCCTGCCAGAAAAGATGGTCGGCCGACCAGTTTCTGCCTCTGGTTTTTTTTATAGCAACAAAGGCAAGAGAGAGAGAAGGCAAAGTATTTTCAACATATGTGTGCCCGACCACTCTCCCCATCATTGCATAAGCTCTAGGGAGTGTAGTCCTCGATCCTCGTGCCATTAATCATGCATCCCGATGCATGATGGCCGAGGAGTCAGATTGCATGACTCAATGTGAAATGAATGCACATATAAGCAACTAAAACCAACAACTCCATCATGGATGGTCAAAAGTGTCGGGGACTAGGAATCGAGGCACATTTCATCACTTGGAGTATGAAACGTTCCTCGTTTCCCGTGTTTGGACTGACTCCTATTCCAAACACAATGCAACAAGTGGAATGGCATGGCATGTACAAATGCAACTCTAGTATGCAATCCTAAATGTAATGCGACTAAGTGATGCAAACATGCAATGGATGACATGCAAGCATGCAACTAGCATACACAATGCTATGGACTAATCAAGGGCATACTCCATGCACATGGATTATATGGCATGCATACGCAATGCACTAACATACACAATGTTATGAACGACGCATACGCAATGCAATGATCGAACATGCGATAACATGGACTAGATGGCATAGACAATGCAAGATGGACTTAAACAAAGATGGATAAGCCTCGGCCACACCCAAATCAGTGGCCAAATGTGATGAAAACAAGGCAATGACACACACAAAAGCATGCACAACGCAAGGGCTTCAAGCCAAGGCATAAGATGTAACTCTACAAGAGCATGGCAAGGATGAAACAATGAACACAATGGCATACATTCTAGCTTTGAAATGGCATACAAGATGGTCCCGAATCATGTAAACAACTCCCCTGATGCATGTTGGATGGCACAATTACCGAAACTAGCGAAGTGCGTTACACTAGAGGTATGCAAAGCGATGACCAAATGACCAAAACAACCCCAAACAGTCCCTATGCAGACCCAAAATAGTGGCAAAATAGACTAAAATGATGGCTTGAAGTGCACAAAAATGAAGCTCATGCAATGCCTCATAAATAGGGTATAATGGTTCAACTCTCAAACACATTGAAAGAGTGAAAAGCATGAGAATATGGCTGCCCTATATGCTTCGAAATCATGGTAGGAATGATGCTAAATCATGTCAAAGGCCCAAACAACGCATGCTAGTGGACCCGATATACAAAGCTAGTAAGCTTAATTGAACCATGACCATATACAACAAAGCATGCATGACCCAAAACACTTCAAACAGAGCCAAGGTAGCCCAAAATATGAATAAAATTAGTTCGGACCATGGCCAAAATATGCTAGAATGAAGGGCCAAAACAACATGCATTATAAGCTAGTGAACCATGATTTACACTACAACCATATGAAGCATTCAAGAGGCCATTAAACCAGCAAAAGTCAGAGCTATTATGTGCCAAATAGAGCCCAAAAACCCACTAAAACATGATCAATGCATGCAAGAATGAAATGCTCCTTTGATAGGCTATAAGAGGGGTTATTCTACACATGCAAGAGACACACCCAAGGTGACAAAACCAACTCTGGACAGAGCCTAGGCAGGCCCTAAAAGTCACTGAAAAGGGCCTGAAACAAGGCTTGGAGGTGTACAAATGGAGGTTCCTTTGTAAGGCCAAATATGCTAGTAAACAAGACAACAAGAGAGAGGGTCACCCCTCTTTGATTTAGGCCGTCAAAACTAGACTCTCACCACTAAAAATCCACTGGATTTCAGTGGTAGGAAGGCCAAGAAAAGATTAAATCAAAGGCCTTATAGCATGGCACAAAACAAGGCTAAAACAAGCATGCAAGAGTGTAAATGACCTCCAACAGGAAAATGGCCTTAAACAAACATGAAAAGGATCTCAAAAAAAGAATTTTTTCAGTTGACAACAAAGCTCAAATATGCATGCAAATAAGGCTAGGATAAGGATCAAAATAAAGCTTAAAAAGGGAGAAAGTGTATTACCCTTGAAGCTCAAGAAGACTAGCAACTTCTAGACCAAAGACACAGCTCCTCAACCTTTGAAAATGGCCTCCAAGATCCTTAGGTTGATGGTGGAAGTATTAGGCTAAGAGGTGATGTGCAAAGGGCCAAGAACAAGACCCTTTTGAACCCAAAATATAGAGACAAAGAGAGAGATATATGTGTGTGCCTTAGACAAAATCTGAACCTTAAACAAAGAAGAGGAGGGCCTCTCTTATAGAGATACAAGGGCAAAGATTCTTCAAGAAGCTAAAAAGCTAGGCTCAAGATCCTTCATACATGTGTATGGAGGATACAGTCTGTGCCTTCCAGCTGGCACACACTCAGAGAGACAGAATTGAGGGAGGCGGGCAGACCAGTTCAGGTGGTCGGCCGACCACTTCCCCTGGTCGGCTGACCAGTTCAAAAGGTTTTACTCCAAGAAAGGTGGTCAGCTAGCCCATTTGGTGGTCTCCCAACTGAATGCAAGCCAATGGTATGGTGGGAGACCAGTAAATGTGGCTCAAAGACTAGGGAGACCAGCTTCCTGACAAGAAAATCGGCTGGTGGGAGAAAAGTAGTCTCCAAGGAGAAAAGGTGGTCTCCCACCCTTGTACCATCTCCCAAACAATGAAAACAAAGTCCATGCCAAAAAAGAACCAAGATGGATGCAAAACGAGGGTTCGGGGGTCAAAACGCGCAGCCAGGTGCCCCAAAAACAGGCTGTTAAGCATTGAAAGTGGTGTGCGACCACAAAGGTGGTCTCCCGGGCCACAATGTCCCTCTAGATAGAGGAAACAAGGTGTGTGCCAAAAACCATGCCAAACGGAGAAAGCTAAGCGGTCTCGAACTAAGGCGCACGGCCGACGTCTCTGAAAACCGGAAACAGGTCTCCAAACGGGAAAAGTGGCCTACAACCACGAAAAGTAGCCTATGGCCACTGAGAGATAGTCTACGAGACCTCTCCCTCCCTTCAGGAAGAGAAAACAAGACCTGATTCGCAAACCGAGGCAAAGCACAAAAGGGTTTTGAGGTCCGGGGGTAAGGCTCTTAGCCGAAACTCCGCAACTTCAGAACGAGCACAACATGCACCATCACCGAATGCTTAATCAATGACGTATGAGTCTTAAGGTCGGTCAAAAATGGGATGTCTACAGTTGCCCCTCTTTGACAGAACTCGAAAGTCATAAGTGATGGGAGTGAATGTCAAAGCCCAGAGATGACCCATTTTTGACAAGGTCGAAGACTTAGACAAACAAACGAGATAAACAAAGAGATGTGCCCGCAGGCAGGGGCAAAATGTAAAGGGGTATACACAGAGCCGAATATAACTCATGATTATGCAAAGCGAGCTGTAATGAAGCAAATATTCACAATAAATGCAATAGTTTTAAGTAAGAATGCCATACAAATCAAACTACATTTCATACAGTAAAAATCATGCAAAGAAAGTTGTAATGAAGCAAATATTCACAATAAATGCGACAGTTTTAAGCAAGGAGGCAAATCAAACTACATTTCATGCAGTTATGATGTATGAGAATTATACAACTCTCATTACGTCTCACACGGAGAATACAATACCATCCGGTTCGTCTGGTCGCACCAGCTTCAAATGAACTGTACATACAATATCGTGCCTGCAAAAGAGAGAAACTTAACAGGCACAACATAGTTAGCAACATATGTTCAATGCTATATCGAACGTGGACAGACATGATGCCGATGGAAAAGTGCATCGTAATGCAAGGGAAACATGCGTGACGACGCAAGTTAAGTATGGATGTATGACAATGCCAATGAAATGTGCACAACAATGCAAGCGATGTGCAAAACAATGCAGGATAAGTGCAATCTCAATAGCAGGTTTGAGACAAAACGCTAAGTAAAGAAATGCAAGCTTTAAAGAGAGCACCTCAGATGCGACCTTTGACTTACCTCTTGGAGGAGTCGCAACGTACTCAAAAAGGATACACCTCGCACTTGGTGAGTAACGATAAGCCACACGTCGAAGACTGGAATTGAAGTTCTGGTGGAGGTATTTTGCGCCGAAAAGGGCACTTTTCTTGTACTTTCCTGAGAGCCGGGGACTCCAATCATCACCAAAATTCATAGGGAGAACAAAGGGGACTGGGAGACCACCCAGGAGAGGTGGCCGACCACCTAGAATAGCCACCGACCAGCTTTTGTTCAAGGGGTGGTCGGCCTGCCAGAAAAGCTGGTCGGCCGACCACTTTGCTAAATCCGGGGCAGTTTTGTCTTTTTATGCTTAGATCTTTAAGTACACACATCCCAAACACTATTGCGCACAACTCCAATTCTGAAATTAGTCCCTCTTCCTTCGTAGACCATTTTCTCCCTCAGATCTGTGCTTTATACGCATTTTCCAATGCCCCACGCAAAGTTGTTTCGCGAAAACTTTCAGTTCTCTTCACTTTGAACCGATTAAAATTTGATTTCGGAGCTTCTTTCTCCATTTTCATCGCTTGAGGTAAGTTTGTCTCGAAATTTGGAACATTTTCTCAGGAGTTGACTTTTGTTGACCTTTTCATTTCCCGAGAGTTGACTTTTGTTGACTATTTCCAATTTTGGCTCATTTTGCTCATTTTTGTAGATTTCTTCAAATGATGGGTCATTTTCATCATGGTGGTGGTGCTCTAGATATTGGGGATGAGCCAGACATCATGTCCTTGCCTCCGAGAGTTTAGCCTTTCGATCCCGAGAGTTATCGTCCTCAAGAGCACATCCTACATCCCGCTACTTTCTACCATTTTACTGAGTTTGATCGACGAGCACCCGGGGATCTACTGCTATGGAAGCAGGAGTCTCACCTCTCTCACCAGGCACGAGAGGTATGTACTTCATTTTCACATTCTCTGCAATGTATTCTGCATTTCTTGCGCATTTCCCGTTTTCGCTATATATGTTCATCTGCTCATTCTGAACACATTCACACACCATTCAGTCCACCTGGCACACAGCTTATGTATAACTGAACTTTGCTCGTTTTAGCACACAGCTCACAACATAGAATTCTGTTGAGTTGGCACACAGCTTGTTCAGAACACTCAATCTATAACATAGCATTCTGTTTGCATTTTTGAACACACAGCTCAAGCTATTGAATTTCTGAACACGCAGCTCATGCTTTTGGTTGTGAACACGCAGCGCACATTTTTGAAATTTGAACATGCAGCTCAAACTTTTTGTCATGAACACGTAGCCCACAATTTTGAAATCTAAACACACAGCCCATAGTCTTTGAAGGTTGAACATGTAGCCGAAACTTTTTGTCGGCGAACACACAGCCCACATTTTTTGAAATCTGAACACACTGCTCAAACTTTTTGCCGGTGAACACACAACCCACAGTTTTTGAAATCTGAACACATAGCTCAAACTTTTTGTTGGTGAACACACAACCCACAGTTTTTGAAATCTGAACACACAGCTCAAACTTTTTGTCGGTGAACACATAGCCCACAGTTTTTGAAAGTTGAATGCGTAGCCTAAACTCTTGTAATCTGAACACACAGCTCAAACTTTTCACTTCTAAACACGTAGCTCATACTGAACACACAGTCCATTTACTTCATTTGCCCGCAGCTCATACTGAACACACAGTTCATCTACTTCATTTCTGAACACACAGCTCATACATTTCATTTGCAAACTGAATACATCTGTTAATTCTAAATGTAGGTATCTTCTCGTTCTGCACGAGGCTATGGCTCGGTTATCGCTAGAGAGTGGTATGCGGAGCTCCCAGAGACCGTTCATCATATGGTTGACAAGGCAAGGTTTGGACCCTTCTGCGTAGGGCTATCACGTTACCCGATGAGCAGGACCTTGATGGGGGCACTTGTGGAGAGATGGTGGGATACCACCAACTCGTTCCACTTTGCAGCTACCGGGGACATGACGATGACCCCGTTTGACTTTGCCATGCTGACGGGCTTGATGTGGTCGGCTGACCGGTTCCCTACGACGCAGACATGGGCGAGTGGGAGGCGGCTTGGATTCATCTGCTGGGAGCCCGCCTTCCGATTGACAGATCTTCGGGTAGAGTTAGGTACACCTGGTTTTCCACGTAGTATAGGGGGACTATGCCCGAGACTCTCGAGGAGATAGAGCAGTACGCTCGAGGGTTTTTGATGTTCCTCCTTGGGACCACTTTGTTCTCCGACAGGGGGAACACAGTTGGATTGTAACTGCTCAGTGCTTTAGTGGACCTATCACAGGTTAGACAGTATGACTGGGGTGGCGCCGGCCTTGCTACCCTTTACTGTTACATGAGTGCGACCTCTCGCGGGCGGGGGAACATAGTTGGTGGCTATTGGAGAGCCTGGGAGGTACTTTCTGCCCACTTGATTTACATTCTTGTTTTTCATTAGTTATACACTGCACACGGCACACCTTACATTCGGTATCCTACATTCTGTATTCTCCATTCTGTATTTTGATTACTATTGCCCTATTTTCCACAGCTATGGGTTTACGCATACTTTCCGACGCTAGCCCCGGAGCTCGAGGTGGAGGTGCCTCTTATGATTCTTTACTCTCACGTATTTGAGGACCGGTGCCAGCCGAGGGCTCGGGAGACTCTACCCTATCTGCGGTAGTTCTTTGATACGGTGTGGGCGACCGAGGTAATTCAGAACTCTCAGTTCTTCATGTTTTCAACTTTGATTGATCTTGCATATTTACGATATCTAATCAGCATATGCACTGGTTATCCGCAGATCACTTGGCGGCCCTGGACGCGCTTAGGAGGAGATATCCATTTCTGATTCCCTGGGGGGTGGGCCTCTTCTCTATGCAAGACTTTGTTTGAGGGGCTGGTTAGCAGGGCCTGGTTTCTGGGGGACCACTTCATGCGTCAGACGATGGGCGTCCCTAATCAGAGTATCCCCTCAGCACCTCTAGAGGACATGCGGTCCACTGAGGGACTCACTCTTGAGGAGGTCGACATCGCTATGTTGGGTACTGATGCGATCCTGCACATGGAAGAGGGGAAGTACGCGACTTACCGCCATACGTACCTGATGCCCCCACTGACAGGTATCCGTACTCCTAGGAGGAGGGCTACCGGTGCATCATCGAGTCGAGTCTGGGCTGCAGATATTCCTTCAACTAGCAGGGCCGACACATCGAGAGGTGGGGATGGACTGATTCCCCCGATTCCTCCGACCTATCAGCACGCTGGATGGCTAGATCTTCCGACCGAGTTGACAGGATGGTGATACGAGACATCTTACCCGATCCCATTAGAGCCTCCATTGCCTGATCACCGTTACGTCAGAGACCCTGACTCGCCATCAGTGTGCTTTACAGTTTTGATTTATCACTAAGATATTTGGACATTCATTCATTCACTGATTACTTGTACTTGCATCTGCAGCCTCCCAGCGAGTACATGAATAGGATGCTTGGAGTGATGGCCTTGCTCGAGGGCATGGTTCTGCGGAGGAAGACACAGATGTTCATCGCCGGCGTCTCGGTATTTTTCAATTTTCTTGCATTCATTATACTTCTGATGACATGCTGAATTTGACCATTTCACTGCATTGATTGACTGTATGTGTAGAGCACATCTGACACACACCTCATTCATACACCGTATCTGCATACACCCACTCTATGTAGCTTTCTTGTTTCTGCATCTGATATACATATCGGCTAATGTATTCAAATTGCCCCCCTTCTTTTGTTTCAGATGCCACCGCTACAGGCTGGGCCGTCTAGGCCTTCTCGAGGAGCCGAGAGAGGGGATTCGACTCGCAGCCGAGGCAGGCATAGAGCATCTATCAGAGATGATGAGGAGTCTAGCGAGGAGGAGGAGTCTGCGCATCCTCAGTCGGAGACATTCGCAGGCAGAGAGGAGGACTCTGGTTCCGGCTCTGAGAGTGGAGGTGATGCCGGAGAGGATCCTGAGGACAACAACTCTGATTTAGATGATAGTGCTAGTGCAGAGGTTGCTCAGCCAACGAGGACGAAGAGGGCCTCTCAGTCTTGCACTTGATAGCACTGATGCAGATGTTCTTGCTTTATTTTCTCTTATTACTAGTAGTTGTAGCACATCAGCTTTTAGGCAGTTTTATTTTCTTCAAAACTGGTACCCTGTTGTAAGATGTTGTAACAAAAGGATCATGATGAAATGAAACAACTTTTTGTTCAAAAAGTGTTGTATTTTGTATTCTTAGCATTGCATCGCATCATTTTGCACAAAAATGAGATTGAATGAAAATTGAGCATTGTATATCACCAAGTCAGGTAGTGAACCGATGCAACAAATTAAACAATTTAACTTACTAAGAAACAACAAAACCTTAGTAAGTTTACAACTCGATAAGCAAAACATGACAATGTTGATTTAAACAAAGAGTAACAACTCGATGCACAAGACTCGACAACTCGATAAGCAAACTTAACAACTCGATAAACAAAACTTAACAACTCGATAAGCAAAACTTAACAACTCGATAAGCAAAACTCAACAACAACTCGACAAGAAAAGAACAACAACTCGATAAGCAAATGCACTTCGGACAAACCAGGCGACGGAACGCACCTGAAACAGAGGTAGACTCGGACCTTCAATACTCCCAACACATGAAAGTGCTAGGAGCTCCCTTCTAGAGACTAGGAGAAGACCAAAGACCAACTTTCCTCCATGGTCGACCACCAGAGAAGGGTGGCCGACCAGCTTTCTGCCTTGGAGACCAATGGGGTGGTCGGCCGACCAGGAAAACAAGTTGGTCGACCAGAAAAAGTGGTCGGCCGACCACTTAGCTCGGCGACCTCCAGATTTTTGACCCATGTCATCCAAACAGTGTCTTATCCTCTATAAAGGTTCTGGCTTCGTGGTTTTTTCATTCCATCTTAGTTTTGCATCAAAATGGAGGCATTTCTCATCCAAAATCTCACAGCTTGGATTGCTACCTTAGACGGCTCGGGAAAGTTGAACTTCTAGGGCTTTGGCATAAATGCACTATTCACGCTAAGTCGTACTCGGCTACATCTTCCATTCTTCGATGCCGCGGCAAAGTTTTGGAATCTGGTAACATATGTCTTTGGCTTTGGCGGGCAAGAGGTGTGTCCTACCTTCGAAGATTTCCAAGCTTTGACGGAATCCGAGCGCAACGAAGAAATCTTGCCGCAACTTCGCTTTGGCCATGCCCAAGCCTTAGGGCGAATGTGTGGGCTTACTATGCACGACGCTCGGTCTCTGATCCGCGACAGAGAATTGGACATCCTCAGCCTAATTCACCGCTTTTCTGATGCTGGTGACCGCGATGCTCACCACTAGCAAGGTTTTCGGCGACATGCCCTTTTCTTGTGCATGCTAGCTCACTTTTTGCTTGCCCCAGGCTTCAGCGAGTCTAGCATTCGTCTGATCGAAGTTGTTCGAGGCTTTAAAGATGGAAAGAGCTGCTCTGCCATGACATTGGCCAAGACATTGATGGGCTTGGATGCTTTCCATCGCTGAGAGACGACCAGATTTGCGGGGAGTCCACTACTACTGCAGGTAATGTTTCCCACCCTATCTCACATGTGTGTTGCCCACATCACTCGGCCCTCAAGCTCGGTTTTTCTCACAAAACCTGTTTCTCACTTTTCTCTCAACATACACCTCTCTATTCTTTAATCTCTCATTTTTATCCCTTCCCAGGTGTGGTTAATGGACAAATTGCAGGTTGTGGACTCTTGTCCAGCATACTTGGCTCGCGGCTACTTCTTCCGGCGTTGTCTAGTCGATGCCCCGGATGAGGGATGGTGGTTCGATTGGATGTGCAATTTGTCCGCAGACCGCATTGCTTGGCGCTATCCTTGGCTCAATCTACCGGCAATGAGCTACATCATGTCTCGCCAGCCCGAGATTTAGTTGATTGGCTTGACACACTGTGTGTTCTACTTTCCTTTCCGATTCCAGCGCTAGTTCGGCCATGATCAGATTTGCCCGGCAGAGGGGATAGAGTATCCAGCTGCATTTTCGGTCCGAGGCACATAGCTTTCTTGGTATGCCACAGCATAGAGGACTAGAGAGCACTTGGCCCCCGCTCCCACTTTCAATTGCACTTTGTCTGATGAGTGCGTAGATTGGCTCAATGAAGAGGCACAGGTTGGGCCCAGCTTGGCATCAGAGGCTTCAACCAGCTCTGGGAGGGGGCGCAGGAACACCTGACTTATCTATGCCTCGAATTTATTATTTTAATCAGTACTTTCAAGTTTTCTTTATGAATGTAATAAAAGGCAACTTCAATTTGTATTCAAGAGTAGGAGAACTCTGTATTGAAATCAATGAAATTGAAGGTTGTTGGTACTGAAAATTTTTCGTTTGGTCCAAAAATGGTCTAAGTTGTAAAAAGATTAATTTGAGCAAAATCAACTTTTATTAAAACTTTTCAAAACCATTTTCGATATGGATCAGAACTGGACACGCCTAAGATCTGTCACTGAGATGCACAACCCCGGATCCCAGCAACTGGAAAGTTGCCTCTAGTCCGAATAGCACTGCAGCGGAGATCACAACCGAAGCTCTTGAATGTTGAATAGACAAAGATGACCGAGATGATCAAATAGACGAAGTTGATCAGGGAAAAGTTCATGGCTAGACTTCAAGATGAAGTTGCCTATGTATCCAAAAGATGGGAATCAAGCCTTACGTAGTTCGGCTCAGGTTCACTCGTGTATTAACCCTTACCTTTTACGCTCTAACTTTTGCCAAAGCCGCCCTTTGCGGGTTTTCAACCTTGCGAGCTCAGTTTTTGTAATTTCAAATTTTTCATGCTCTAACTTTTGCCTAGGTTGCCCTTTCGGGTTTTCGGCCTAATGAGCCTCTCAAGGGTAATATTTCTTTAACTTGTCCATATTGATCGGCTGTGAGAACTCTAGGCCATCTAGGTCCATCGAGCCATGTACTCCACCTGACCAGATAGACTTGATGATGTAAGGACCAATCCAATTAGGTCTGAACTTGCCCCTAGGGCCGTGAATGGGAGCTCGGTTGTCTTTGAGCACCAAATCTCCTTCCTTCAAATTCCTGGACTTAACTTTCTTGTTGAAAGCCCTGGTAATTCTACGATGATAACCCTGAACATGGTACAATGCTGTCAGTCTTCTTTCATCAAAGAGCATGAGTTCTTCAAATCTGCTCTGCTGCCAATCTGCTTTGGCTATCTGACACTCAGCCAGCACTCTCAATGACAGAACCTCAATTTCGATAGGTAGAACAGCCTCCATCCCATAAACTAATGAATATAGAGTCGCCCCAGTAGAAGTCCTAATTGACGTCCGGTAGCCCCACAGAGCAAATGGCAACTTATCTGGCCAGTCCTAGTAGGTTTCCACCATCTTCTGCCAAATGTGTTTGATGTTCTTGTTGGCGGCCTTGACTGCTCCGTTGGTCTGCGGCCGATATGTGGATGACTTATGAAAAGCCACATTGTATTTTTCCAACAAGTCAATCACTTCCTTCTTGAAGTGGGAACCGTTATCTGAAATAATCTCGTTTGGGACTCACTAGCGACAGATGATGTTGTTCCTGATGAACTTCGCAACGTGTGAAGCTTTCAACACCGCATAAGATTGGGCCTCAACCCACTCCGTGAAATAATCTATCGCGACCAGAATGAACTTATGCCCATTAGGCCCCTTTGGAGTGACAGCCCCGATCACATCAATTCCCCAAACTGAAAATGGCCATGGCGAAGTCATATTGTACAGCTTCGACGACGGGATATTAATGTCGTTTTCATGGACTTGACACTTGTGGCATCGCCGCACAAAGCCGATACAATCCTCCTCTATGGTGGACCAGTAGTAACCTTGTCTCAGGATTTTTCGGGCTAGCATCACCCCGTTCATATGTGCTCCACATCCTCCTCCATGGATAGCCTCCATCAGGCACTTTGATTCTTCAGCGTTGACACACAGTTTATGCATTCCTAGATGACCTCTCTTGTACAGTTTTCCTCCGCAGACGATGAACTGAGCAGCCATTCTTCTAATTGCCTTTTTGTCCTTGGCATTTGCCCTTGGTGGGTACGCCTCTTTCTCTAAGAAGTTCCAGACATCATAATACCAGGGGTTCTCATCTTGAACCTCTTCTATGGCAGCAATTGACTTGTAGGCCGGTGCAAACTTCTGGCCAATGATAATCGGACGCATCCAGACTCCGAAAGGGATGTCTATCATGGAAGATAGAGTTGCTAGTGAATCTGTGAACCTGTTGTTTTCTCTTAGTAGATGAGCGAAGTTCAGCTTCTCAAACCGAGGAATCAGCAAGTCCAAGGTTTGGTGGTACATTCTCATCTTTTCTTCTTTGACTTTCCAATCTCCCTTAGCTTGGAATACAACAAGGTTTGAGTCCCCGATGATGTCCAACCGTTTTGCTCCTAGTTCTAGGGCTGCTTCTAAACCAGCAATGCATGCTTCATACTCTGCTTCGTTGTTCGAGACTTTGAACCAGAGCTTAAATGCTAGAGGGATACGGGAATTGTCGGGTGCTATCAGCAACACCCTTATCCCATACCCATATTGGTTTGATGCTCCGTCAAAGTAAATCGTCCAAGTTTCATCGTCGACATACAGAATAGCCTCGTCTGGGAATAAGTACTCCACTGCTTCATCCCCTTCAACTGGGTGATCGGCTAGGAACTCCGCTACCGCTCTCCCCTTTACTAACTTGCGAGTCATATACTTCAGATCGAATTTGGAAAGCAGAAGCAACCAACGAGCTAGCCTACCCGTAAGTGCCGGTTTCTCGAAGAGATATTTGATGGGATCTAATCTTGAAACAAACATTACGGAGTGAGCTAACAGGTAGTGCCGCAGCTTCTTGGTAGTCCATACCAAGGCCAAACAAGCCTTCTCGAGTGGAGTGTAGGGGGTCTCGTAGTTCAACATCTTCTTGCTTAGATAGTAGATAGTTTTCTCCACTTTATCCTCTAATTCTTGCGCAAGCATGTAGCTCATCGTAGTTTTGGCCATTGAAAGGTACAAAATCAACAGTTTTCCTGGCTCAGGCGGGGACAACACGGGTGGGTTCTGTAAGTATTCCTTGATCTGGTCAAAAGTAGCTTGGCATCGGCCGTCCCATTGGAACTTCTTTCCTTTCTTCAGGAGAGCAAAAAGTGGTTCACAAGTCAAGGTTAATTTTGAGATAAACCGTCTTATGAATTGCACTTTACCCAGAAAGCCTTTCACCTCCTTTTCATTCCTTAGTGGTGGCATTTCTAAGATGGCCTTGATTTTGGAAGGGTCAACCTCAATACCTCTCTGTGTAATCAAGAACCCCAGCATTTTCCCTGCTGTAACATCAAACGTGCACTTCTGAGGGTTTAGCTGCAACCGAAATTCCCTAATCCTTTGGAAAAATTTCTGTAAGGCGGTGTAATGGCCCTCTCTTTCTTTAGACTTGACAATCATGTCGTCCACGTACACCTCAACCTCTTTGAGGATCATGGCATGCAATATCGTGGTTGCGACCCGTTGATATGTAGCTCCAGCAGTGTTCAACCCAAATGGTATCACCCTATAGTAGTAAGTCCCCCGCGAAGTGGTGAAAGCAGTCTTCTCCTGGTCTTCGGGTGCCATTACAATCTGGTTGTAGCATGAGAAGCCATCCATGAACGAAAGTAAAGCATGCCCGCTGTGAAGTCTACTAACTCGTTGATATGCGGCAAAGGAAAGTCGTCCTCTATTCAAATCCCTAAAATCCAAGCATACCCAGATCCTGCCATCCTTCTTCGGTACCGGAATGATGTTGGCCAACCAAGTTGGGTACTCAGATACCAGCAGGAACCCTGCGTCAATTTGCTTGGTGACCTCTTCTTTAATCTTGAGAGCCCAGTCCGGGAAGATCCTTCTGAGTTTCTGTTTAACGGGTTGGGCCTCTGGGTTAAGAGAGATCCGGTGCTGTATAATCTTAGGATTGATTCCAGGCATGTCATCGTAGGACCACGCGAAACATCTTTGAAATCTTTTAATAAAGCGACTAAGCGCTTGCGCTCCTCCGAAGACAACGTGGACTCGATCTGGACCAGCTACGGGTCCTTCTCAGTACCTATATTAACTGTAGTGATTTCATCAACCAAGGGTTTAACTAATCTCTCCTGCTCTTGATCAATTAGACGTTATAAAATCGGAGGAATTTCTTCCTCGTCGTTTTCGTCAAAATTTTGAAAGTCCTGATTAATACAATAAATCAAAGGCACAGAAAAGTACTCAGAAACCACAGCCATTCCACTCTCATTAAGCACATCCAAATTTTCCGATTCCTCTGTTACAACAGACTCAAAAGAGAAAGAAAAAGACGACCTGCACAAGATTGTGGTATCTGGGTTATCACCCCCAAGATTATCGGACTCAGACTCAGACGAGCTGGAACCTGATTCTGACTCTGTAGACTCGATGGAATCAGATTCCGCCTCACTACTTGACCCGGTGCTGCTTGACAAAAATCCCTCCTCGTACTGCCAGATAAGAGAGGGTGCGATGGATGCATCCAAATTGCTTGACGGTGGGCTCGCAGCCATTTCATTCCCAATCATGGACACCGAGAAGTTATCCCCCAAGCACTTCTATATGATCGGAGGATCTGAAAGTAGACAAGCCAGCGCTACCCCCATTTTGATTTCGGCATTCTTGGAATCCACTTTCTTATACTGCTCAACCTCAGCTGATGGGTCTGTCTGCTCTTCGGCAACATCATCCCCCGATAACTGTAGGTCAAAGAAGATCTCAAACCCCAGCAGGCGCCTCCTCTCGACATTCAGCCATGGCTCTGGGAAGCCACAAAATGGAAAGTCCTCCCCCTCCCGGATGAAGCGTCCGTTTAGGGTACCGCGGATGGGTCGGTGCATCAACTCACAAGGCTTCCCCGCCTGCTTTGCTCTGGTTCTCCCAGCCATCTCCTTACCTTTCCTCACCCAATCCTCTTTGGTGGGCAAATAACCCAAGCCAAAGGTATGTGGGTTGTGCGGCACTTCGGCTGATACTGCAATGCCCTTCCGGCCACTCTTCCCTAATCCCATGTCGGGGATGTGTTGGAGCTTGTTCATGAGATACACTAATTGAGCATTAACATACAACCCCTCATCAATAGCCAAGATGTTCTGTACAACCCAAGCCTCGGCGAAGGTAAAACCCGACAAGAACACATTCTCTATACCATGCTCGATTTCCAAAATCGGCGTAGATACTTCTGGCGGTGGATGAATAATGAATTTCGAAAAAAAATGGTCATCCCCTTCCTGTGGGGGTATTTCAACATCTGGTGCAAGGTGGATGAAACTGCCTTCACCTGGTGCAGCCACGGCTGCCCCAAGAGTAGATTGAAGGTTGCAGGGACTTCCAAAACATGAAAGTCAATCTGATGCTGTCTTGGACCGACTTGGGTCTGAATTTTCACCGTCCCCATTACTTCTCTGCTTGTGTTATCATATGCCCTTATCATCTAAGCTGTCTGCACAAAGTCTGTGGGCTTCAACCTGATTGCATACGCTGTCCTTGCCGGGCACACGTTGATGGCGGATCCAGTATCGACAAGAACCACCGGTATCCATTTGTTTCTACACTGCACAGAGATATAGAGAGGTTTGTTGTGATCTGAGCCCTCAGGCGGTAGTTCTTTGTCAGAAAAAGTTAACGTGGGGAACCTCCTCCCGGAAAAACCAAGCCCACCAGTTGTTCAGGCGTGGTGTCTATCGAGGGTTTGGCCTTGTCCATTGCTGATAGGACAGCCTGTCTATGCACACGTGAAGCCATAAGCAGTCCCCAGATGAAGATGTCTGCTTGTATATTTTTCAACTATTTCAGTACGACCTCTTGTTCAAGTAGCTTCTCTTTCTGTTTTTCCGCCTCCTTGTCCTTCCCAGACACCTCTGGCTGATCTAGGTGCGGGGGCTTAAAATACCACCCACCCCTAGTCATATGGTCAACTTTGCCAATATACCAGGTATCGTTCTGTTGATTGCTCCCCCAATCCTCATCTGTGTGGGCAAGACATAGATCATCGTCCTCCTACCACATTCCATCGGCAGCCGACAGACACCTGTCCAGCTCCATTGTAACTGTCCTTGTACTCGCAGTACTTTCCATCCAGGTGCTCGCAGCACGTTCTATCTTTGTGCACATAGTAGGTTCAGTCGCCACAGGGGCCTTGGCTTTTCTGGCTCTCTCAGAGTCTTCGATTCCTTTTTGTTCCAACTGCGTTAGTACAATTTGCTGTCAACATTCCCTGTATTCAAAAGGCCCAAATCCTGAGCGAAATTCTTGGCACTAGCGCTCTCCAGCGATGTATTCTGATCCCCGGCCCTTCTGGCCACAATTGATGTCCTTGCCCCTGATGGGCCCTTTTCCAGTTGAGATTCTTTAACAATATCTGGTTAGTCGTGAAGCCACCCTGTGACCTCTCCTGACTCCTCAAAATTGAACCAGTTGACTGTCATGTCCCCAGGATCTTGTTCATTGAAAATCTAAAGGTCAACAATGTCCCCTTCCAAAACTGCTAAGTCATGTATCCTCTGATCAAATCCATTCCCCCGTAGTACACAAATTTCTACTCCCACCGGCAATTTCACGTTTGGCCTAATCTGACCCGTTGACACAATGTAGCCACTCAGATTATACACCTACTTAGCAAAGCTCCCCAATTCCTCAGTCCCTGAATCCACTGTACCACTTTCCTCCGAAATCATCCCTATTCTATCTTCGACAGTCACCACCATTGGTTCGAGTTGGGTTTGGGAGATGTCCAACATGCACAAGTCAGTGCTGTGAGGAAGGAACACCTCTGCCTTGGGTAGGTGAGATGGGGTGATACATATGCTGGGGTTGTATGACATGACCCCGATCTGGATAAAGTTGATACGTTTTGGAGGTGGAGCTTGCTTGTGTGGTGGGAGAGGGTTGGTTTTGACATTGGGTTTCTCTGGAGGCACAACCCCCCTATTATCAACAAGATCTTGAATCTCATGACGTAATCGGAAGCATTGGTCGGTGTCACGACCATGCTGTTGGTAAAAGACGCAGTATTTGGCTGGATTATGGGAGGGGGGAAGTGGATTCGGCAATGGCCGCGGCTCCAGGGGCTTCAAGTGCCCTTTCCTGATTAAAACCCCTAGAGTTTTGGACAGGGGCATGTATAATGGAGTGAAGGTTCTTTGGCCTCAGGGGGCGAATTTGGTTGTTAGCAGGTTGCTTCTGGACGCACCAGTGAATGGTGTAGCCTCAAGGGCTCTTGGGGGGAGGGGGGAAGTGGTGGTGACCACGCTTACTTCTGAAGCTCTGGCAGCTGTAGCACTGCTTGTGCCTGTATTTGTACTACGGTTGTTGAAAGTCCTCCTAGGCTGTTCTTTGTCTTGGTCAATCAGACCCTGTTTCATAGCATCCTCAATTTGTACCTCCATCTCATGTAAATCTGAAAAGGTGGGGAAGGGGAGAACAACCATTTTCTACATAAGCTTGGGCTAGAGATTGTGCACAATCATCCTAATTTGATCTTTGTCAGTGGGCCTAGTGGTCATCATTGAGGCCTTGGCGCTCTAACGGGTTACGAAGTTAGAAAAACAATCCTTAGGCTCCTGCCTAGTCATCTCAAGATTATGAGTTGTGATCTCGATATGTGTGTTATAGGAGTACTGAGCGACAAAAGCCTCGGCCATCTCATCCCAATTCCTCTTAACATCATCTTCTAGTTTTGCGTACCAGATGGCCGCCACACCCGATAGGGTCCGGCCGAATAAAGAAAGCTTCTATAGTCTGGTGAGGCCCATCGGCCTCAATATGTCTAAAAACAGCCGTAAATGCACCATGGGATCCCCGAACCTCTCAAAGCGGTCAATATGTGGCATCTTAAATCTGTCCAACAGCGTCACGGCTGCGTCGGTATATCCATCCTCAATGTCCGGGATGGACTTCACGCCCTGAGATTTCTTGAATAGCTTTTCAAGCTTGCTCACTTTTAATGCCGTGGGGTCTACTTCGAATTCGAAGGGAGAATCCGATTGATTGATGGGGGTGGGTACCTTGGATAGTTGAGGTAGAATCGGGGGTGGAGCCGGCCCTGTCAGGTTGTCTGTATCCTCCTGGACATTCTGGATATTCACCGTCTCCCCGGGTATTGGAACTCTTGGTGAGGGAGGAGCTTGGTGTGAAGCTGATGCTCCGGCTTGCTGCTGTAGCCGGGTAATTAGCTCTGTCTGTTGGGCCATGACGACGGCTTGCTGTTTGGCAAATTCTACTTAACGAGCAGCGTCCTCCTGCATGGTTCTCATGCTGTCCTGGAGCTGACGCACCATTTCTTCCATTCCTGCCATACTTCCCTGATCTATCTGAACTACCGGTATGTCTATCTCTCGAGTAGCCTCGGGAATCCCAAATGAACTATTCAAAGAGCACTGATCTGGCAATCTCGGTACCGATACACTGCGTCTTCTCAACCTCCGCCTGACAACCGGGGGTAAGGAATAGAACACTGGTTGTCCGTCTACCAGATCCTCAGATCGATGCAGTCGACAACCTCTAGTCCAGAGTGCTTGGGGAATATCTACTTGGTCGGAAGCAATTGTGCTAAACTACCTAGCAAAAAGATAAATAAAGCATAATAAGGAAATAAACAACCAGAAAACGGAGAGCATAACTGCCCCAAATCTGAATATGATACCCGCGGATATACTGATTCTCAAAATACCGATACTGGTACCCTCAGGCCTGATACCCAAACTTGTAAACTGATACATGCGTTCCTGTAGAGACGTACTCTAAAAGCACATAGCAAACAAGTGAGAGCCAAAAACACCCCTTTGTTGGGGGAGGGTTTTCCTGTCCTATTTTGTCGGGAACTAGGGTTTCACTACGCACGCAGCGGTTTCACACAACCTACAATCGGGTAAGCAACCTGTCCTAGCTTGGAATGGTCACTATGGATTCCGAATGTGCACTAGGTCAAATGGTCAAAAAGGGTGCCCCGGTAAAAACCGGGGTTTGTGTTCCTTTCGTGGCAGAGCTTCGAACGGTCGACCTTATGGCACATGACCTCCCAAGAAACCGTTCAGGAATAGCAGATGGCAAACACGGTGTCTTAGGCGCACCACTGCAAATGCAATGCAAAGAAACACATAAGTGTAGTCAAAACAAGATATCATGAGTTCGAGTCAAGTTTTCTAAATCCCCAGCAGAGTCGCCAGAAACTGTACACGTCCCCGAACGCCTCGGGAAAATCCCATTTTGTTCATTGGGCTCACTACAGTTCGGACTCAAATGTTACGGTTCTTAATCTGATCTCGCAAAGTGCAATACGAGATTGATAAATCACCAAAGAGTCCAAATTCGGCAAATCGTTTTGAAAAATTGATTTTTAGAAAGAAGTGCCAAACATGGACTGCTTTGCCAGATACAGAGTCGCCACCTAAATATTTTATTTTGGGGGGATTTAGGAAACCCTGACTCGTGCCTAAGGCCACGTGTCCGTCATCACCAAAGTTGCCTCGGCTCGGGAACTTGGGTACAATTGGGGAAGGTCATGCAGTGAGCACCCCTGCTCGCCTGATCAAAGATCGACAACTACTAAACATGATATCTTGTTTTTGAAAACACATGTGCTCTTATCCTAGCTATTAACCTAGAATTACTATGTGATGCGCACAGCATACAAGTATAGACTGGATTGCCTAAGTTGGAACAAAGTATTGCATATCCATTTGTTTTGAAAATGGATTGAAGTTTGCTACTCGCAAGTAGGCTAAAACACGGGTTTCGACGAATTATTCCAATTCAAGCAACCCAACCTTCACCCATAGGCATTTAGGCAGCTATATCACATAAGCACATAGTCTCATGGTAAGCATGCTATCATGGCAGTCACTCACGCGCATGGAAGGATGCTAAAGTATAAACACTTACCGAGTACTCCGAGCTAAAGAAAGAAGCTAATTAGAAAACATGCATGAATCCTAACTATGCTGAGATGCCTAATGCAACACATGCAAGAATGCAACTAAGATAGGCTTGGCTATTCTAAGATGGCCTATGAGATGCAACAATCGATATATGTATTCAACTTGGAATTGAAATACAATATAGTTAGCATGATGCGCCGAGCCCGGTGCATGCAAAACCGATGAATGGATGCAAACATACGAGCGTAAGGATGCTAATTGAAATGTACCCTAAAACTAACCATCATAAGCTGGTAAATAAAAACGAGAAAGATGTGGGGTTGGAAGACATACATCACACACACGCACACTTATTACAACATTGCCCTCTCTCGGAGGGTCCGAATAAATAATACAGAATTGAATTAACTAATTATTACACAATACTAGCTAATTAACAAATTAACTAAGTAAGCAAATAAACTAGCATGCAAATGGACTGCCCCACTTCTGTTTTGGATGACAAAGAATGCATGCGTGCTCGAGTCACCTTGTCGGGAAATCCATCGCGATGCGTCGAGTTGCCCTTGTTTGCAATTGATTTCAGAAACTTGCACAAGGCTCCAGAAGGCTGAAACTCCACCTTGGGAAGCTGTGGGAAGGCTGCTGACCAGCCAATCGCATTGGAGACCACCTACCGACCACCTTTTGTAAGAGAAACCCAAAAGGGTTGTCGGCCTGCCAGAAAAGATGGTTGATCGAACAGTTTCTACCTCTGGTTTCAGGTTTTTTTGCAACAAAGGCAAGAGAGAGAGAAGGCAAAGTATTTTCAACATATGTGTGCCCGACCACTCTCCCCATCATTGCATAAGCTCTAGGGAGTGTAGTCCTCGATTCTCCTGCCATCAATCACACATCTCGACGCATGATGGCCGAGGAGTCGGATTGCACGACTCAATGTGAAATGAATGCACATATAAGCAACTAAAACCAACAACGCCATCATGGATGGTCAAGAGTGTCAACGACCGGGAATCGAGGCACATTTCATCACTTCGAGTATGAAACGTTCCTCGTTTCCCGTGTTTAGACTGACTCCTATTCCAAACACAATGTAACAAGTGGAACGGCATGGCATGTACAAATGCAACTCTAGTATGCAATCCTAAATGTAATGCGACTAAGTGATGCAAACATGCAATGGATGACATGCAAGCATGCAACTAGCATACACAATGCTATGGACTAATCAGGGGCATACTCCATGCACATGGATTATATGGCATGCATACACAATGCACTAACATACGCAATGTTATGAATGAGGCATACGCAATGCAATGATCGAACATGCGATAACATGGACTATATGGCATAGACAATGCAAGATAGACTTAGACCAAGATGGATGGGCCTCGGCCACACCCAAATCAGTGGCCAAACGTGATGAAAACAAGGCAATGACACACACAAAAGCATGC
Organism: Camellia lanceoleosa; assembly: GCA_025200525.1. Classification (NCBI taxonomy): domain Eukaryota; kingdom Viridiplantae; phylum Streptophyta; class Magnoliopsida; order Ericales; family Theaceae; genus Camellia; species Camellia lanceoleosa. Next base: position 66,847,995 of record CM045764.1, read on the forward strand.
ACAACGCAAGGGCTTCAAGCCAAGGCATAAGATGTAACTCTATGAGAGCATGGCAAGGATGAAACAATGAACACAATGGCATACATTCCAGCTTTGAAATGGCATACAAGATGGTCCCGAATCATGTAAACAACTCCCTTGATGCATGTTGGATGGCACAAATACCGAAACTAGCGAAGTACGTTACACTAGAGGTATGCAAAGTGATGACCAAATGACCAAAACAACCCCAAACAGTCCCTATGCAGACCCAAAATAGTGGCAAAATAGACTAAAATGATGGCTTGAAGTGCACAAAAATGAAGCTCATGCAATGCCTCATAAATAGGGTATAATGGTTCAACTCTCAAACACATTGAAAGAGTGAAAAGCATGAGAATATGGCTGCCCTATATGCTTCGAAATCATGGTAGGAATGATGCTAAATCATGTCAAAGGCCCAAACAACGCATGCTAGTGGACCCGATATACGAAGCTAGTAAGCTTAATTGAACCATGACCATATACAACAAAGCATGCATGACCCAAAACACTTCAAACAGAGCCAAGGTAGCCCAAAATATGAATAAAATTAGTTCGGACCATGGCCAAAATATGCTAGAATGAAGGGCCAAAACAACATGCATTATAAGCTAGTGAACCATGATTTACACTACAACCATATGAAGCATTCAAGAGGCCATTAAACCAGCAAAAGTCAGAGCTATTATGTGCCAAATAGAGCCCAAAAACCCACTAAAACATGATCAATGCATGCAAGAATGACATGCTCCTTTGATAGGCTATAAGAGGGGTTATTCTACACATGCAAGAGACACACCCAAGGTGACAAAACCAACTCTAGACAGAGCCTAGGCAGGCCCTAAAAGTCACTGAAAAGGGCCTGAAACAAGGCTTGGAGGTGTGCAAATGGAGGCTCCTTTGTAAGGCCAAATATGCTAGTAAACAAGACAACAAGAGAGAGGGTCACCCCTCTTTGATTTAGGCCGTCAAAACTAGACTCTCACCACTAAAAATCCACTGGATTTCAGTGGTAGGAAGGCCAAGAAAAGATTAAATCAAAGGCCTTATAGCATGGCACAAAACAAGGCTAAAACAAGCATGCAAGAGTGTAAATGACCTCCAACAGGAAAATGGCCTTAAACAAACATGAAAAGGATCTCAAAAAAAGAATTTTTTCAGTTGACAACAAAGCTCAAATATGCATGCAAATAAGGCTAGGATAAGGATCAAAATAAAGCTTAAAAAGGGAGAAAGTGTATTACCCTTGAAGCTCAAGAAGACTAGCAACTTCTAGACCAAAGACACAGCTCCTCAACCTCTGAAAATGGCCTCCAAGATCCTTAGGTTGATGGTGGAAGTATTAGGCTAAGAGGTGATGTGCAAAGGGCCAAGAACAAGACCCTTTTGAACACAAAATATAGAGACAAAGAGAGATATATGTGTGTGCCTTAGAAAAAATCTGAACCTTAAACAAAGAAGAGGAGGGCCTCTCTTATAGAGATACAAGGCCAAAACTTCTTCAAGAGGCAAAAAATCTATGCTCATGTGTGTGGAGGATATAGTCTGTGCCTTCCAGCTGGCACAGCTAGCACACAGTCAGAGTGACAGAATTGAGGGAGGCAGGCCGACCAGCTAAGGTGATCGGCCGACCAGCTAAGGTGATCGGCCGACCATTTCCCCTGGTCGGTCAACCAGTTCAAAAGGTTCCACTCCAAGAAAGGTGGTCGGCTAGCCCATTTGGTGGTCTCCCAACTGAATGCAAGCCAGTGGTATGATGGGAGACAAGTAAATGTGGCTCAAGCTTCCTGACAAGAAAATCGACTAGCGGGAGAAAAGTAGTCTCCAAGGAGAAAAGGTGGTTTCCCACCCTTGTACCACCTCCCAAACAATGAAAACAAGGTCCATGCCAAAAAAGAACCAAGACGGATGCAAAACGAGGGTTCGGGGGTCAAAACGCACAGTCGGGTGCCCCGAATATAGGCTGTTAAGCATCGAAAGTGGCATGTGACCACAAAGGTGGTCTTCTGGGCCACAGTGTCCCTCTAGACAGAGGAAACAAGGTGTGTGCCAAAAACCATGCCAAACGGAGAAAGCTAAGCGGTCCCGAACCAAGGCGCACGGCCGACAGCTTTGAAAATTGAAAACTAGTCTCCAAATGGGAAAAGTGGGCTATGACCATGAAAAGTAGCCTACGGCCACTGAGAGATGGTCTACGAGACCTCTCCCTCCAGGAAGAGAAAACAAGACCTGGTTCGCAAACCAAGGCAAAGCACAAAGGGGTCCCGAGGTCCGGGGGTAAGGCTCTCAGTTGAAACTCCGCAACTTCAGAACGAGCACAACATGCACCATCATCGAGTGCTCAATCGATGACGTCTGAGTCTTAAGGTCGGTAAAAAATGGGGTGCCTATAGCCATCATGCGTTGAAATGCGTGATTGATGGCTCGAGGGTCAAGAACCATACTCCCTTGAGTCCATGACATGATAGGGAGGGTGGTTGTGCACACATTGCTTTGAAAATGCATTGCCATGCTTTGTTTGTCCTCTGCTACAATAAAATAGCATCCTGAAGGAAGAGATGGCCGATCGGCCATCTTCAGTGCCGGTCGACTACAAATTTATGGCTGAGAGACTTACATTTGGTCGATGACCAATTTGCCATGGCTGATGGTCCTGTCTTTTGGCCGATGGACTCTCAGAAGTCCCCAAGGTGGTTCAGAAGTGTCATAGAAGTTTTCAGAGGTACAAAGCAGTGTAAACAGAGGCAACATGTGACATGGCGATAGATTTCCGAGCAAAGCCGTCGGAGCACGCACGCATCCCTCTTCCCAAGGCTGTTTTTATTGTTTTCATAGCTTAATTGATTTGATTAATTAGTTAAGTGTTGTGTAATAATTAATTAGCTAGTTAGTTAGTTAATTAGTCAATTTGTATTATTCTTTCGGACCCTCCATCGAGAGGGCAAATTTTGTATTAAGTGTGCATGCGTGTGTGAATGTCTTCCAACCCCACATCTTTCTCCCTTTTACTTACTTGCTTTCGATGGTTAGTTCTAGGACACGTTTCAATTAGCATCCTTATGCTATGCAAGTTTGCATCATTCATCTGTATTGCATGCACCGGGCTCGGCGCATCATACTAACTGCATTGTATTTCAATTCTAAGTTGAATACATGTATCGAATTGTCACACCTCACATGCCATTTTAGACTAGTTGAGCCTATTCTAGTTGCATTTTGTATGTGATGCATTAGCCATCTTAACATGGACTTGGATCATGCATTGATTACTAACATGTTCTTTATTTTGGCTCGGAGTACACTGTGAGTGTTTATGCTTTATCATCTCGCATGTCTGTGAGTGTTAACATGATAGTATGCTTGCCATGAGGCTAAGTGCTTATGTGATATAACTGCTTGAATGCCTATGGGTGAAGGTTGGATTGCTTGAATTAGGACAATTCATTGAAATCTGCATTTTTAGCCTACTTGCGAGTAGCAAACTTCAAACCATTTCCAAACAAACGGATATGCAATGCTTTGTTCCAAATTAGGCGATCTAGGCTATACTTGTGTATTGTGCGCATCAGATAGTAATTCTAGCTAATTAAGCGGAATAAGAACACATGTGTTTTCAAAAAAAGATATCATGCTTAGTACAGGCCGATCTTCGGATCGGGCGAGTGGGGGTGCTCATAGATGACCTTCTCGAATCGTACCCAAGTTCCTGAGCCGAGGTAACTTTGGTGATGATGGACACGTGGCCTTTGGCAATGAGTCTGGGTTTCATAAATTCCCCCAAAACAAAATATTTAGGTGGCAACTCTGTATCTGGGAAAGCAATCCATGTTTGGCACTTCTTTCTTAAAAATCAGTTTTCGAAAACGATTTGCCAGATTTGGACTCTTTGGTGATTTATCGGTCTCGCATTGCACTTTGCGGGATTAGATTCAGAACTGTGACATTTTGAGTCCGAATTGTAGAAGCATGAGGCCCTCGGGGTGCGTCTACAGTTTTTGGCGATTCTGTTGGGGATTTAGAGAACTTGACTCGAACTCATGATATCTTGTTTTGATTACACTTATGTGTTTCTTTGCATTGCATTTTGCATTGGTGCGCCTAAGACACCGTGTTTTCCGTATGCTATTCCTGAGTAGTTTGTCGAAGGCTTGCTTTGGGAAGCGTGCCATAAGGTTGGCTGGTTGCGGACTCTGCCACGACGGGAACATAAACCCCGATTTTACCGGGGCACCCTTTTTGGGCATTCGACCTAGTGCATATTCGGAATCCATAGTGACTATTCCAATCTAGGATAGGTTCCTACCCGATTATAGGTTGTTTGAAACCGTTGTGTGCGTAGCGAAACCCTAGTTCCTGACAAAATAGGACAGGGAAACCCTACCCCAACATAGGGGTGTTTTGGCTCTCATTTGCTTACTATGTGCTTTTAGAGTGTGTCTCTGCAGGGAATGCACGTATCAGGTTGCAAGTTTGAGTATCAGGTCTACGAACATCAGTATTTTGAGAATCAGTTATATCTGCAGGTATTAGATTCAGTTTTGGGGCAGTAATTTGGGAAACAATGATCAGTGATCGAATACAGTTATGCAGCTATGCTTATGTCTATTATGGTGAAATTGGGCTGAGATGCTACCTGTTTTCTCTTTCAGTTCAGAGATTCGGTTCTAAACAACCAGTGTTCTCCTTCGCTGTGGCAAGGCATAAAAGGGCCAGTCAAGGCTTACCGGTTCATTAGATCCGTCAGCCACCAGTCACATCGCCTCTGTTCAGTAGACTCGTGATGACACAGAATTCAGAAGAAATTGTGGTCATGGCAGCGACACTAAACCAAGGAATCACCATACAGGGTAAGACTGATATTGAAGTACAACACCCACCTAGGTCACCGGCCGCACGTCCAATTTAGGAGCCCTAGTTATTTCAAACCCGTGAGCCCACCACTTTTGAGTTGATGGGAATGATTGGCGATCTCCAGAGATCTGTGGCTGATTTAACCTACGAAATGTCGGCTCCGCCACCGACTGCATCGTATGCCGGGAATTTCATGCCGGAAGAGCCCCCGCTATTGGGGCGAATTGTGATTGAGCTTAGCCAACCTGAAGCCATCCCAAGTTCCGGCAATGGCATGTCGACAACAACGGGGCTCCGCTTTGATGTAGCAACCCAAACCTTCCACCAAGCTGAGGCGAGTGGTAAGGACAAGGTGAAGGTGGACACCGATCCCTATGAACAACTCCTATGGGTTGTTGAGGCTTTGAAAGCCGGAGGACTGAATAGACAGTAGGTGCTCGCTGTTGCTATAAAAACTGTGGATGACTCTTTTTCCACTCAGAGTGAGAGTAGTTCAAGCCAAGGGGGAAATCAGGACAAGGACCGTCGTACCAGAACCGTTCCTTCCAACCCTAACCTTGCACCCAGAAAAGATCAGAAAACCAAGTCAGCGTCTGCCGACCCTTTTGCCAGTGCATCCGGCAAAAGTTTGCAAACCTCGAAGTATCTACCCTGAGGTCACAGGGTCTTCCATGCCCTCTATATGCCTTTGTCCGAGGCACTTCAAATTCTTGCTGAAAAGGGGCATCTCAAACCCCTCGAGCCTTGCCCCCTCCCGAATCCCCTTCCAGCTAAGCATGATGGTACCCAGTACTATGCATACCATCAACAAACCGGTCACAGCACCGATAATTGCTTTCGTCTTCGCCACGAAGTGCAAGATTTGATTGATGACGAGGTTATCATCCCACCAAGCTCAACAAAGTCTATCATCACTGGATCAGTGGACTTGGGGGATAGTACGAGTATGTGATCAGGGGACGAACCAACTACGGGCATCGTTAAGTTTACTCCAGATGTTGTGTATGGAACGCATTGTTTTGAGCATTTGCGAATGCTGTTTATTTTGCATTCTGGCTTGGGCATTGAGTCAGTTCTGTTGTGTTGTTTTGAGTCTGTCTTCCTGCTTTAAGTCAGTCTTTTTGTACTATGTTAGTCGAGTCTACCTGTAACAATGCCCGTGGGGCCTCTATGCTACAGTTCGGACTCCCCTTTTTTGTGTTGCGGTTCTAAATCTGAACCAAAGAGTCCAACTCTGGCAAATCGTTTTGAACAAAAACAGATTTTGAAAAAGTAGTGCCAAACATGGACTGCTTTGCCAGATTACAGAGTCGCTACCTAAATATTTTAAAACGGGGAATGTAGGAAACCCTGACTTGATGCCGAAGGCCATGTGTCTGTCATCACCAAAGTGGCCTTGGCTCGGGAGCTTGGGTACGATCGGGGAAGGTCAGCTATGAGCACCCCCTTTCGCCCGGTCCGAAGACCAGCCTTTACTAACCGTGATATCCGTTTTTGAAAACATTATATGCTCTTATTCCAATTATTAGCCTAGAATTACTATGTTATGCGCGCAGCAAACAAGTATAGACTAGATTGCCTAATTTGGAAATAAACATTGCATATCCGTTCGTTTTGAAAATGCTTTGGATTTGCTACTCGCAAGTAGGCTAAAACACGGATTTCAACGAGTTATGCCAACTCAAGCAATCCAACCTCCACCCACAGGCATTCAAACAGTTTATCTCACATAAGCACTTAGCCGCATGGTAAGCATACTGTCATGGCAACACTCACACGCATGTGGTATGCTAAAGCATAAAATACTTACATCGTACTCCGCGCCAAAACAAGAAACTAGTTAGCAGACATGCATGTCCCTAGGTCATGTTAAGTGGCTAATGCAATGCACGCAACATGTAATTAGGATAGGCTCGGCTAATCCTAAAAGATGGCATGTGGAATGCACTTTATTCGATGCACGTATTCAAGTTAGATTTGAAATACAATGCAGTTCGTATGATGTACCGAGCTCGGTGCATGTCAACAAATGCATGGATGCACGCATGCATTGTATAAGGTATGCTAAAATAAACGTGCTCTAATCTACCATCGTAAGCAGGTAAGTAAAAGGGAGAAAGAAATGGGGGTCGGGAGACATACACACCACTCACCCACACTTATTACAATTATGCCCTCGTTCGGAGGGACCAAAAGAATAATACAAATAATTAACTACGCAAGCTAATTAAATATTACAAATTCACTAAATTAATTAACAAATTAACTAAGTTAATTAAAGCAGTAAATGCCTCGGGAAGAGGGCAAGATGCATCACACGTCGGGAACTCGCTCGGAATCGCACTGCCATGCCTGATTGCCTCTGTTTTCCCTGCTTTCCATCTCAGAAGACTGCCAAAACTTCAGGAATACTTCCTTAGGCACTGGAGATCACCACCGGCTGGGGTAGAACACCACCGGCTGAAGGACGTGGCCACCGGCACTGTTTTTGTCCATCGGCTGCAAGTAGATTGCCGGTCGGCACTAAACAAAGGCCGGCACAAAAATGCTCAGTAACACGCAACTCACAAAGAGAGGACACAACTTGCATGGCAATGTAATTCAAAGCATGTATGCACCAAACACACTCCTTATCATGTTTTTGACTCAAAGGAAGATGTGCCTCGGTTCTCGGACCACCAATCACGCATTTCGATGCGTGATGGCCCAAAGAACCAAGAATGCAATTTTGATTTCAAATGCATGTAATGCAAACAAACAAACAAGGGTGCTAAACCTCTATCACACTCACTTCAAGAGGCTTAGCATGCATGTCAATGAAATGAAGCCCTAAGCATGTTACCTAGGCATGCAACATGGCAATGCAATGCAAGGATGCTAGCATGAAAACACACATTCAAAACAAGCATGCAAACTAGTCAATGGGGTGGACTTAAACATGGATTAGGCAGCCCCAAATAGGCCTAAAACCAATGGCCAAGATGCTAAGTCATGAGGGCCAAACACACATGCACACATGCACAAGTTAAGGCACCAACACTTGAGCATAACAAACAACCCTTAAGCACACTTAAAGGGGCACAACAATGGACAACTAGCATGCAATTTAGGCTCCGAAAACCAATGCTATGAAATGATGCCAAATCATGTTAAGCAAGATAAACAAATGCATGCAACATAGGTTCAACACTTGAGGCAAGTCATGGAAGCATTGAACTACACTTATGCAAAACAAATATGGCATGCATTGAACAACCTAAAACAGAGTTTTAGCATGTTAAAACAAAGCCAAATGGCTACTTAGATGGCATCTAAGAGGCTTAAGCACAAAGGCATGCAACATGACCAATACATGGAGCATTCAACACATGCTTTCAAAGCATTAAAGAGGCAACTAAGGTAAGCATACAAGCACAACAAAGGGACTAAAATGACATGCTAAATGTTTCCAAACCATTGAAAAGATGCAAACAAAGGCATGCTACACATTCGTGCTCTTAAGGCCAACAAGCCAAATACAAAGAGGCTATGAGATACAAGTCATGGTCGACCAAAACAAGCATGGACAGACCTCATACATGGCAAAATAAGCATACAAGCTTCATGAATCTAAGCCTAAAACATGCTAGAAATAAAGGCATACAACCTAGGCATGTTAAGGGACCAATAAGGCATTACATGATAGGTATGCAAGGCATGCAAGATATATCAAAACCAACTTAAAATCATGTTATATCATGGCAATATAAGCATGAAAAACAGTCCAAACATGCTCAACACACACTCAAGCATAGGCTTCCTCAAGAGGCCAAAACTTGCCCTTTTCAAGGACATCAAGGAGAGGGGGTGGCCCTCTCCTTCTTAGGACTTTAAGGCATCATCTACACCACTGAAATCTTTCAAGATTTCAGTGGTGAAGAGACCCCAACACCAAAATCCCGGAGCTCTCACAAAATAGCCCAAAAATGAGGCCTTTCAAGGCCTAAGAGGGGCCAAACTTCCCCGAAGAACAAAGTACCCTTAATAAACTATCAAGAGGACTAAAAAATAGAACTTTTATGTGTTATAGACTAAGCACAAAAACTGTTTTAAACTAGGCAAAAATGGAGTGCAAAAATGGGGTAAAAAGGGGAAGTTTTGTTACCCTTGAAGACCACCTTCACCAAGGTTGAAGTTGTTGGTTCCTTGAGCTCCAAACCAGTTAAAAACTTCAAGAACAAGCCTCTGCACCCTCAGCAACCAAAGGAAGGTGAAACACTAGGTGTTGATGTGCAATAGTAAGACACAAACACCTAGTGACACAAACAAGAGTGCAAGAGAGAGATAGAATAGATATGGAATTTCTAACCTAAAACCAGAGCTTCTTCTCACCTTTTCCTCTAAAAATGTCTAAGTTTGCTAACCCTTGAGCCAAGAGAAGAAGGGTTCTCTTATAGGCAACAAGGCTTACAAGCTAAGCCAAAACAAAGGCTCATCCCTCCATACACGTGTATGGAGGGGAAACAAGTGCAAGAAAGCTGTCTCAAAATATCTCCAAAAATAGCTGTAAAGTGATCGGCAGAGCAAAATGGTTATTTTGCCAAAAAGAGTGCCGACCGGGACAAAATAGTGCCGACCGGCACAATATAGTGCCGATGGCAACCTCAACCAGCCAGTGGCCTCTAGCCACTGCCGGTGGTGTGTGGGGATGCCTCAAAAGGCATTCCCTGCCCCTCAAAGGCAAAGCACAAGTGTTTGGTGCAAAACCAAATACAAAACGGTCAAATTCGGAGGTCCTGAGGCAAGGCGCGTAGCCGAGAACTCCGGGAACTCCAAACAAACACGAACATGGATAATCACCGAGCGTTCAAACGGTGACGTCCAAGTCTTGAGGACGGTCAAAAATGGGGTGTCTACACTACCTTGTTGTATCGAGTCAGTCCTGTTTTGTTTGAGTCAGGTGATTTTGGGGGTGTTACCTCAGACATCACTATTTTGTTTTGTGTTTGTCTTTTTGCTTTCTTTTGAGTCTGTTTCTGCCATTGAGCCAGTTGTGCCAACAGTTCTGAATGAAATAGCAGTGATTTTCACACTCTTGTGTTTGCTTCTGCCTTGTGCCAGTTGTGCAAGAAGTTTGAATGAAACGGCTGTGCTTTTCACCTGCTTTTTTGCGCCTTGACATTATTGCATTGACCTAAGTTTTTCAAAATTTTTTGAACATTGTGATGAAAACAAAGAGGATGGAATTCCTCGGGATTTGCAAAAATTTGATCATCTGAGAGAAAAAGAGGCATGCTAAGCCCTTAATGAATGAAACCATGCTTGTCAATATGAGTACTAAGAAGGATCCTGGCTTGATCCAGTTTGGTCCTACACTATCTTTAGCGTGAGTGACTTGTCGCTTTCTTAAAAGATTTCAAAAAATGTTTTGCGCAGTCCTGCGAGGACCTGTGTGGAATCGCTCTTGAGATTGTGCAGCTTAGGATCACTCTCAGCCTTGAGACTCGACCTCTTATTTTCAAACCTTGAACTTAGCTTCAAAATGTTAAATGGTCAACCACAATGTGAGGCCTGTGTGGCCAGATTTGAAGCAGCCCATGAACTAGGGGCAATAAAGTCAGATCAAGAAGGTCAGATGTCATCAAAAGAAGCTTGCAAAGTTAGATCAGAAGCACCCCTCGAACTGGGGGCAAAAATATTAGATGTGCTCGAAGAGCCAAAGATGGACCATTTTGCAAATCATTGAAGATTGGCAAGAATGCCAAATCCCAGAAGAGAGGAAAGGAGAAAGTATTGCTGAAGGACAATCGAGTTCCTATCCACAACACTAGGGGCAAATTTAGCCCCCATTGGATGGACTCCAACATCATCAATAAACAGCAGCCATTCTTCTAGATTCAGATGGCTTCGAGACCTTAAAACCATTCGGCATGGACAAAGCTACACTTTTACCCTTGAGAGGCTCGCTGGGCCGAAAACCCATAAGGACGACCCAGGAAAAAGTTAGAGCAAATGAAAAGAAAAGAAAAAGAACAAAAAGAAATGAAAAGAAAAGAAAAATAGAGCTCGCAAGGTTGAAAACACAGAAGGGCGGTCTTGGCAAAAGTTAGAGTGCAAAAGGAGAGGTTAAATACCCGAGTGTACCTTAACCCGAACTACGTCAGGCTTGATTCCGATGTTTGGGATACGTAGGCAACTTCATTTTGAGGCCCAGCCATAAACACTTCCAAATTGATTGTGTCCATGTAATGGTTCTGATCATCATTGTCTTCTCTGTGTCCGAGAGTTTCGGTTGTAATCGTCACTCTAAGGACTGATTACGGAGTGCTGTGGTGCTATTCAAACAAGGGGCAACTTTCTGTTGTCATACAGTGCGCTGCGGTGCCATTCAGACAAGGGGCAACTTTCCATTGCCACGCAGTATCCCTCAGCCAAGAGGTAATTTTCCATTGTTATAGATCTGAGGTTGTGCATCACAAGAGTAGATTCTATGTTGGTCGAGTAGTGGCCATTTGCAAAAATAGTTTTTGAGAATTTGTAATGAGGTTGACTAATTTTCTTGAAAATTATTCCATTTTTCCAAAACTGGACCATTTCTTGGACCCAAAAAAGGAAAATTTTCAGTGCTCATAGCCTGACTTGCATGATTTCAAATCAGAAAATTGAACAAGTATGTTAATCTAACTCTCGTTTTGGTGAAAATTGTTTTAGTAGAAGCCCAAAAAGAAAAAAAAATGGTCAACATGATGAACTAGGGGCACAGTTGAGTCATGTGTTCTGTTTTTTCTCCATTGTCAACAAAGTTGCCAGAGAAGGCACAACTGAAGCTAACAACAAAGGGCCAAAAGCTCTCAACATCCTCCAAGCAACGAGGTATCAAGCCAAGTGCGAAGCATGAATTGGAATGGATCAAGATATTCCATTCCCTCATCTAGACAGACCTGATCACGTCCAAACTCCCCAGCAGAGCATCGTCAACCGATGTCAGCTGTAGATTTGCTACGCACCCAGTTGTAGCGTAACCCCTCTGTGGGAAAGTTCATTGTTGTGAGCAGAAGAAGAAGAATCTGGTGGAAATTAGGGGCAGGAGTCCATAACTTCCTGTTTATACATCGGCCACCCAGGTGAGGGATAAAAAAAAAATAAGAGATGGAAAAATAGAGAGATGTGCGCTAAGAGAAAAAAAATGAGAAAAGGGCTTTTTCAGAAAACAAGAGATTGAGTACTAGAGTGATGTGAGAATCACAAATGAGAAAGGGTGGGAAACAATACCCGAAGAAACTGGCTCCTCGCGAACTAAGAGGTCTCTTATCATTGGAACACGTCTGGGTGTTGTGTTTGTTGTTTTGTTTGTCCCGATTCTTGTTTCGAGTGTCACTCGATGTGCTTAGGTTGTTTACCTTTTGTTTTCCTTTGTTGAGTCATTTTGACTGTAGTCAGTTGTAGGCTCAATACTCGTTTGAGAACCCATTTCTCATTTCAATTTCAAAAATAAATCATTTTGTGCTCAGAGTGCTGTGCCATTCTCCACATTTGCGCAAAACAGAATTTGTTCTTTCATAAACTGCAAGGTTCAACCCAGGTCGCATCAAAATAGTAAAACCAGGACCTATTTGAAGCTATATGGGTTCCAGACTACAAAGCAAAAGAAAAGAGGGAAAATTTGGAGCATCTTAGTATGTTTCAACTCCAGCAAATTCCGAGATTGTATTTCAGGTGCACCTTCTTAGGCCTCGCCTTTCTTGAGAGTATGAGTGTATCTCGACCCCAAGTGTAAGCCTATTCAAGTCAAAATGGTAGTCCAAGTAGCACCTATGGTTTTCACATGCAGATGTTATCTCTTGCCAATATAAACAGAGTGTACCCTTTTTGAGCTGAGTGTGTTGCAAAGCCCTCCGAGAGATAAATCGGAGGCACCAGAGTACATGTTTGATGCCCCTTTATTGCACATGATGTGCACTTTCATCTACACTTCTGTTGCATGCATGTCGCGCATCGTTATGATTCATGCATAGAATATGCTTTCAATGTTGCATATAATATACCTGTCTATTGCGTAAAATGTGCTTGCTTTCAATTTTGCATAGAATATGTTTTGCTTGTCTCATGCATAAAAAAATGTATTTGCTTATCGAGTTGTCGCTCATTTGTCTATCGAGTTGTTCCTCATTTGTTTATCAAGTTGTCGCGATTTTGTTTATCGAGTTGTAAACTTGTGAAGGTCTTATTGTTGCTTATTGAGTTGTTTTTGGTCGTTAGTCGGTTCACTACCTGATTATTACGATGCAAGTGCTTAATTTTCAAACAAAAGTTCAAATCTCGTTTACATTGTTGTGTAATGCGATGCGATGCGATGCATAAAATGTACAAATGAAACACTTTTTGAACAAAATAGCTGTTTCATTTCATCATGTTTCTTTTGCAAAAGTACATAGTTTTGGAAAAGTAAAACCTGCTTGAGGTAGTACAATGTGCACAAACTATCAGTAAAAAGAAAAGTAACGCAAAAAAGAGAAAAACAACAAAATGTCTGAACAGAGCAAAAAAGAAGAAAAAACAGCAGAATGTCTGGATCAATATCAGTCATCTCAAGTGCGGGAGTTGGTCCTGGTCCTCTTCCTGGACGAGGATCCAGGGTCACCACCGCCACCTCCATAGTCAGAATCTGAGCTGTCTTCGTCCTCGCCCTAGGATGATGTCGCCTCCTCGTCAAAATCATCGGGGGAAGGCTCTCGTGAACTGCTCTCAGCACGGGTGCACCTATGTTTGCCTTGGCTATGGATAGTCATCCTCCGCCTGATTCCCCCTCCTCCTCGAGCAGGAACAAATGGTCCAGCTAGAGCAGTTCCCGCGCCCGGAATCTGGAACGTGGCCTAAAAAGGACAAATGGCAAATGCATCAGTTATGCTACGCAAAGCGGAGTATGAATACCGAATACAGTGTATGAAGGTTGTGAGCAATGCTGTGAGCAGTATGTGGGTTACAGTGTATCAGTGCCGTGAGTGCTATGTATCAAGTGCCATGTTAATAGTGTGGTGCATCAAATTTTGTATGGAACAGATTAGGTGGAGTTCGAGATTGCGGTTGAAAGAACTTACCAGGATATTGTAGATGGTCAACTAGTCGATGCACCGCTGCAGCATCCCTATCGCTGAGGTTGTCAACTCCAGGGACTGGCGAGTGTACTCGACAGAAGCCTGCAAAAGTGTTGAAGTCATTAGTATTCTGTGGGATATCAAATGAATTGAAATGACTGTACAAAATGCAAAGTGTGGTAGTACATACTGGGGTTGAGCCATAGACTCCGACAAGCTTATGATCAGCCGGAGAAGGAGCGAAGGGAATCTGATAAGTCTCCCCACCCTGTCCTTGGCATGTGATCGTTGTAGGCAACTCTGGCCATCCAGCTCCCTGCCCCCTCCGGGACCGTCTCTTGCCTTGGGCCGGAGGTGCCCTCGGTGCCCCCTCGCTCCTCGCTTTGGTGTCGCTGGCCTCTCTCGCCACCGACGAGCACACCAAAGGTCATGATATAAGCCTGAATGTACTCGACGTAGTCACCCTCATTCCTGAAAGGCTCAGAGTCCCAGCCAATCGTGTAGTCTATCATCTCCTCTAAGGTGTAACTCTCAGTGTGCCTCACGTGGGTAGGAGGATGTGCTGGAACTGTCTGCTCTGGTAGACCAAGGGTCTGGCGTAAGAGGCGCTCTCCGAAATACCATGCTCGATAGACTGGGCCCTTCAGTAGAACCCTAAATCAGGCAGTCTCTCGAGCACCGGCATACTGCTCCCGAACTGCATTAGGCAACGAGGCCCAAGGCTGCCAGGTGATTTGCAAATAAAACACAGTTTGTTATCTACTGATATTAGGAGTACAATATAAAACAAAGCTTAAATGAACTGCAATGTTTGACATACCTCGGCTGTAGTGATGGTGTCGAAGTAGCGGCGGAAGAACATGAAGGACTCCCGTGGCCTCCGCTCGCATCTCACATCGAAGCGGTGAGAAAATGGAACACCGAGAAGAATCTCCTCATCTGGCACTGGGGCGAGCCTAGGAAAGTAGGCATATACCCACAACTACAGGATGTAACAGAGTAGATATGAGTATGCTTATCAGATAAAGCAGTATACAAATAAAACAGGGTGCAGTATGTGCAGTATATTGTGCAGTGTGTGCAGTGTATAACTAGTGTAAAGCAGATTGCGTGTGCACAGTGTGTGCGATGTACAGATAATGAAAGACGGAATTGAAAAGACAGAAAAGGGAACATGTACCTCCCAGGCTTGCCAGTAGCCTCCAAGCAATTGCCCGCTGCGGCGGGAGGATGAGCTCACATATCCATAAAGAGTGGCCAAGCCCGCGCCACCCCAGTCGTAGCGGCGAATCCGTGTCACGTCCACTAATGCGCTTAGCAGGTAGAGGGCGACGGTGTTCACCCGGTCGGCGAAGAGTGTGGTCCCCAGCAGGACATGATGATGCCACGGGCATACTGCTCCTCCTCTTCCCGAGTAGTAGACGCCTAGATCTGGAAGTGATCCTCGAACCATGAGTACCTCACAAATCCAGCCCGAGCAAAAGGTGGCTGAGTGCCGAGCAAGTACAGCTGAGCGGCATCCCACTCGTCCATATCTGTATCAAAGGGGAACGGATCACCCCCCACTCCGATGCCTGTGAGCATGGAGAAGTCAAAGGGAGTCATCGTCTTCTCCCCGGTGGCAGAAAGGTGGAAGGAGTCGGTAGTGTCCCACCAGCTCTCCACCAAAGCAGCAAGAAGGGGCCTACTCGCAGTGAGGCGCGAGAGTCCCATATAGAAAGTGCCAAAGCTAGCCTGGTCGACAATATGACAGACCGCATCGAGTAGCTCCATGTACCAATATCGGGCGACGGTATTCCCATACCCCCAGAAGGCATGGGAATCTCTCTGTATTCAAAACAAATAGTTGCGAAGCAGTGTTAGAAATACAGTGTTGAATGCGCTCAGAGTTGATGAAAATGCAATGTGTGTGCATGTGTTCAGATTTAAACAGATATCGGGTGCGGACGTGCTCACAGTGAACTACATCATGTGATGTATCAGTGTGTTTGAATAGTTCAGTTGAGGATGCAGCGTGTGTGCATGTGTTCAGATTTAAATAGATATTGGGTGTGGGTGTGCTCATAGTGAAATACAACATGTGATGTATCAGTGTGTCAGAGTTAAGCAGTTAAAGAACAGAGTCGACTATCGCAGTGATATGTTCTACATTGCAGAAAATGAAACAGGGAAAGAGTATACCTCAGCGGCGCCATAAGACAGATGTGACTCTGGCTCGCGCAACAAAAGCTCAAGTGGCGCGCCCCGCGCATAGCTCCTGAAGTGACAGATGCCATCGGGAGGCAATACGTGTATCGCCGACCTGTAGGTCGCCGGATCGAACGGCCGAATGCGAAAAGGTAGGAGCTCGACCTCGGGGTCCACGTCCATCTCTGGGGGAGTCCCACCACGTGGAATGTCATCTACCATCCCAAAAGGAGCGTGAAAATGGCCGAGAATGTGAAAAACGGGCAAGAATGCGAAAGGTCAACCCCGAAGTCAACCCCGAGAGGATAAAAAATGGGAGAAAAGGTCAGAGTGTGGAAAAGGCACGAAAACCAAGTAAACTTGTGGGGAAACAAACCCCAAGTACTGGAAACCAAGAAAGAAACACCGAAAACCAAGTTTTGTTCGGTTTAGAGTGTGTGAAATGGGAAGGGTTTCGCGAATCGAACGTCGGAAAAGGCTCGAAAACATAGTAAAAACACGGATTGAAGGTTGGGAAATCACCTAGAGAGAGAGAGGCGTGATTTTCGAGCTAGGGTGAAGTGGAAATATAAGTTTTGGAACCTTATATTTAAAGACCCGTGGCCAAAGGACAAAACTGCCCCCGAAACTGCCTTTTTTGGCCGGTCGGCCAAATTGTTAGCCAATCGGCTAAGTATTTGGCCAATGAGCTTATTTTGTGGCTGATTGATGGCCGGTGGCCTCCCCTTGTGGTCGATGCACCTTCCACTCCCTTGTTTGGGTCAGTTATGTGGTTTGGGACCTTCATTACTCAAGACAGTGCAAGAAAGTGCACTTTTGAAGCTTAACCGGCCTTCGTGTTGACCTCGAGCCGTGTCTTCTGTGTGCGATGCTTGGTGCGCACAAGGAGTATCCTTTCTCGTATCCTTTTGTATCTTGCGAGTTTCACAAATCGCTTTAAATATGTTGGGTTACAATGCTTTGTTATGACTGTAATAAGCGCGCTCGTTACGTGTCTTGCATTGAACAATGCCTCGTCTTGTTTTGAAGTTGCATCTCAACATCGCGAGTGACGTGCCTTCACCATACTTATGCTGAACATGGGTCTTTCCTACTATACACATTGCTTACGTTGTCGCGTATGCTTTACTTACATGTGTTCATGCTTTTCTTGCTATACACATTGTTATACGTTGTCGCATATGCTTTACTTACATGTGTTCATGCTTTTCTTGCTATACACATTGTTATACGTTGTGGCGTATGCTTTACTTACATGTGTACATGCTTTTCCTGCTATACACATTGTTATACGTTGTCGCGTGTGCTTTACTTACATGTGTTCATGCTTTTCTTGCTATACACATTGCTATAAGTTGTCGCGTATGCTTTACTTACATGTGTTCATACTTTTCTTACATGTGTTTATGCACCCTTTTGCATTGTTACACACATTGCTTACGTTGTTGCGCATGCTTTACTTACATGTGTTTGTGCACCCTTTTGTATTGTTACATACATTGCTTGCATTGTCGCGTATGCTTTACTTACATGTTTTGTCATGCTTTTCCTCACATTGTTATGTGCACACTTAGGTTGCATTGTTATGCACCACCTTACTTGCATTGTCATGCACACTTGTCGCATTATCATGCACCACCTTATTTGCGTTGTCATGCACACTTGTTGCATTGTCATCCACCTTTTTACTTGCGTTGTCACGCACACTTAGGTTGCATTGTTATGCATGCACACTTAGTTGCGTTGTCATGCACCTTTCACTTGCATTGCTATGCATGTTTCTATCCACATCATATGTGCATGTGTTTATCTCATATTGAAACGATATCTTGATTTAACATGGAACACGTGTTTCTACTATATTGTACCTGTTGAATTTCTATCTTTTGCATGCACGATATTGTATGTACTGTTCATTTGAAGATGATGAAACCAAATGATATTGTATGTACGGTTCATTCAAGAGAAGTTCCGGTTCAGTCTGACTATACCCCTTTCTCCACTCGCGTGTCGCATTAGGACGTACCCTTTCTTCACTCGCGTGCCACGTTTGGACATCCCCTTTCTCCACTCGCATGCCACGTTTGGACGTACCCTTTCTCCACTCGCGTGCTGCGTTTGGATGTCCCCTTTCTCCACTCGCGTGCCGCGTTTGGACGTACCCTTTCTACACCCGCGTGCCGCGTTTGGACGTCCCCTTTCTCCACTCACGTGCCGCGTTTGGACGTACTCTTTCTCCACTCGCGTGCCGCGTTTGGACGTACCCTTTCTCCACTCGCGCGCCGCGTTTGCACGTCCCCTTTCTCCACTTGCGTGCCGCATTTGGACATACCCTTTCTCCACTCGTGTGCCGCATTTGGACGTCCCCTTTCTCCACTCGCGTGCCGCGTTTGGACGTATCCTTTCTCCACTCGCGTGCCACATTTGGACATACCCTTTCTTTACTCGCGTCCCGTGTTTGGGCGTACCCTTTCTCCACTCGCGTGCCGCGTTTGGACGTACCCCCCCTCCTTTCGCGTTTGGTACGCGTTTGGGTGACTACGCTTTCTTGCACAGTCCTTTCCTCTCATGTGTGTGCCATGCTGAGAGATGCTCCATTTCCTCTCATGCGTGTGCCACGTTGAGAGATGCTCCCTTTCCTCTCATGCGTGTGCTATGCTGAGAGATGCTCTCTTCCCTCTTGTGCGTGTGCCACGCTGAGAGATGCTCTCTTGCCTCTCTTGCGTGTTATACGCTGAGAGATGTTGTGTTTTAGACTTTGGGTGTCCTCGTAGTCGCTTTTAATCTTCTCCGCGTGAGGTGCAATGAGAATTGCATAAATTTCTTACGTCCTTTCTGTTGTAATGCGTAGGATTGTTATCCCTTATTCGCTTGTTTTAATTGTTGCATTTATTTTTCCTAAATGCATCATTATAGCTCTCTTTGCATGATCATAAGTTATGCTCGGCATCTTGCATGTCATTTGCATCTTGCCCCTGCCTGCGGGCACATCTCTTTGTTATCCTGTATGCTTGTTTGAGTCTTCGACCATGTCAAAAATAGGTAGTCTCTGGGCTTTGACATTCATTCCCGTCATCTTTATGACTTTCGAGTTCGGTCAAAGAGGGGCAACTGTAGACACCCCATTTTTGACCGTGCTCAAGACTTGGACGTCATCGTTTGAACACTTGATGATTATCCATGTTCGTGTTCGTTTTGAGTTCCCGGAGGTCTCGGGCGTGCGCCTTGCCTCAAGATCTCTCGACTTGTCTGTTTTGTGCTTGGTTGTGGACCAAACACTTGTGTTTTTGCTTCTAAGGGAAAAGGGTGGCTTGTTTGCCATACCCTCAACTGACTGGCCAAGGCTTGAGGCCATTGGCCTTGTTTTCTTGCCATCGGCCAAAAGTTTTCGTCGATCGGCACTATATTTGGTCAGTCGGCACTTATGTTGGTCGATCGGCCATTTTTGGTGGCCGAACCCTGCTCATCTACTTTATGCAAATATTTTGTGCCAGCTGGCACAGCTGACATCCAAAATTAACCCCCTCCATACACGTGTATGGAGGGATTTGCCCTTTGCTTAGCTTCTCCAAGAAGCTTTGCAAATTGGATTTCTATAAGAGGGGAGGCCCTCCTCCATTCTCAGAGGTTGTGAAATTAGGGTTAGAAAAAGTTGTATATCTCTATCTCTATATCTTCCTCTCTCTATCATTTGTGTGTGTATTTGTGACCTAAAGTGATTTTTGTTCACACTATTGCACACAAACACCTAGCATTACACCATCCTTGGTTGTTGAGGTTCTAAGGAGTTGTTGTTAGGATTCTTGGAGTGGTTTTGATTAGAGAAAGGTACTGGTGTTGTATTCTTGAAGGTGTTCTTCAAGGGTGAGCATTCTTGCTTTAGATGCCCCTTTCTTGCTTAGGCTTTTAGACCTTCTTGCTTATTGTTTTAAGCTTAGCTATTAACTGATAAAAGTTCTGTTTTTACTTTCCTTTGAACTTTGTTTAAGGTCATTTTGAGGTTTAGGGTTGTTTACCCCCTCAAAGGCCTTGTTAGGCCTTGTTTTAGGCCATCCCTTTTGGCCCTTGCTTTGAGCTTTGCATGGCCTCCCTACCACTGAAATCCTGAGGATTTTTAGTGGTGGAGAGGTGGTTTTGGTGTCCTAAATAGGAGAGGGTCATCCCCTCTCCTTGTTGGCTTGAATACTATCATAAGTGGCTTATGTTGGTGGCATGTGTGCTTAGCTTGTTTTAGCTTCATTTCAGCAAGTATTTGGTGTTGTTTTTCCATTATTTACCTCTGTTTAAAGTTGGTTTAGTGGTCTCTTGCATGCACCATATACTTGCCTTGCAATCCCCTCAATTGCCTTAACATGTATCTAGCATTTGGACTACCATGCTTGCATGTTTTGGCTTAACTCCATGAATCTTTTAGCCTTGTTTTACCATGCTAAAGCTCTATTTTTCATTGTTTTGGTCATGCTTGCATTGTTTTGTATGGCTACCATGCAATCTAGCTTGTTAGCTTTGGGTGTTTGAGTCACTAGCATGCTCTATTCAGACCATTTCGGTGGTTTGGCATCACTTGTAATGTTATCTCAGTCCACGTTTCATGCTCAAACACTTGCACTTATTACTCCTTTAATGCTTTAAAGGGTTTTTGTTTTTAGGCCTCTTGAATGGGTCATTGTGTATGCTTCCATGCTTAGGTCATTTGGATGCCATTTCAATGTGTTTTTGGGCTCATTCTAACATGCCATAACTCTGATTTTGGTTGCTTAAATCATACCATGTTTGGTTGTGTTAGGTGTAGTGTAACACCTCCTTTGTGGCCTTGCATGCCTCGTGTTTTGGCATTATGTTCTAGCTTGTGTTGGCTAGTGTTGAGCTCACTTTTGGTCTTGTTTAGACCTGCCTTGGGACTGTTTTAGGTCCCCTTGGCCCTTTGGGGCTTGCTTCATGTAGCCATGGTTCGAGCCCCTTCACTAGTTTCAAGCTTTAAGCTTTCTTGCATGCTTTGCTTGTGTATTTTGGTTGATTTGGCATCATCCCCTGCATGATTTCAGAGCTTAACATGTTTGTCACATGTCCATGTTTATCCTCTTTTAAGCGTGTTTAAGAGTTGCTCTACTATGCTCAAGTGTTAGGCCAATAGGCATGCATGTTTGTATGTGTTTTTTGTCCTCATTTCCATTGCATTGAGGCCACCGATTTGGGCCTATTTGAGAGCTGTCCATTTTGGTTTAAGTCCATCGTTTGCATGTTGTTGCATACTTGGCCTATTGCATGTTGTCTCATGCTTGAGTTATATCGCATTTGGCATGCCTTTTGTTAAGTTGCTTTGCATATTTGCATGCATTGTCCCTTGCATGTTGTTGCATGCTTGCCCCACATGTTGTTACATACTTACCTAACCTTGAATGTTGTTACATGCCTTGCATGTTTGCATGCTTGCCTAGGTTGCATTGCATTTGGTAGGCTTATTACCATTAGCCTTGTATGGCATTGTCCTTAACATGCTTATGTTGCATTAGTTTTGCTTGCATGATTGCATCCCTTGCCTCTTGATCAACCATGATAGAGGTTGGGCCCCCTTATATGTTTTTGTGCATTTCATCCCATATTGAATTGCACATTCGGCTCCTTTGGCCATCATGCATTGAAATGCGTGATTGATGGCCCGAGGGTCAAGAACCATACTCCCTTGAGTCCATGACATGATAGGGAGGGTAGTTGTGCACACATTGCTTTGAAAATGCATTGCCATGCTCTATTTGTCCTCTGCTACAGCAAAATAGCATCCTGAAGGAAGAGATGGCCGATCGGCCATGTTCAGTGCCGGTCGGCTACAAGTTTATGGCCGAGAGACTTACATTTGGTCGATGACCAATTTACCATGGCCGATGGCCCTGTCTCTTGGCCGATGGACTCTCAGAAAGTCCCCAAGGTGGTTCAGAAGTGTCACAGAAGTTGGCACAGTTTTCAGAGGTACAGAGCAGTGTAAACAGAGGCAGCATGTGACATGGCGATGGATTTCTGAGCAAAGCCGTCCGAGCACGCATGCATCCCTCTTCCCGAGGCTGTTTTTACTATTTTCATAGCTTAATTGATTTGATTAATTAGTTAAGTGTTGTGTAATAATTAATTAGCTAGTTAGTTAGTTAATTTAGTCAATTTGTATTATTCTTTCGGACCCTCCATCGAGAGGGCGAATTTTGTAATAAGTGTGCGTGCGTGTGTGAATGTCTTCCAACCCCATGTCTTTCTCCCTTTTACTTACCTGCTTTCGATGGTTAGTTCTAAGACACGTTTCAATTATCATCCTTATGCTATGCAGGTTTGCATCATTCATTTGTATTGCATGCACCGGGTTCGGCGCATCATACTAACTGCATTGTATTTCAATTCTAAGTTGAATACATGTATAGAATTGTCGCACCTCACACGCCATTTTAGACTAGCCGAGCCTATTCTAGTTGCATTTTGTATGTGATGCATTAGCCATCTTAACATGGACTTGGATCATGCATTGATTACTAACATGTTCTTTGTTTTGGCTCGGAGTACACTGTGAGTTTTTATGCTTTAGCATCTCGCATGTATGTGAGTGTTAACATGACAGCATATTTGCCATGAGGCTAAGTGCTTATGTGATATAACTGCCTGAATGCCTATGGGTGAAAGTTGGATTGCTTGAATTAGGACAATTCATTGAAATCTACATTTTTAGCCTACTTGCGAGTAGCAAACTTCAAACCATTTCCAAACAAACGGATATGCGATGCTTTGTTCCAAATTAGGCGATCTAGTCTATACTTGTGTATTGTGCGCATCATATAGTAATTCTAGCTAATTAAGCAGAATATGAACGCATGTGCTTTCAAAAACAAGATATCATGCTTAGTACATGCCGATCTTCAGATCGGGCGAGCGGGGGTGCTCATAGATGACCTTCCCCAATCGTACCCAAGTTTCCGAGCCGAGGCAACTTTGGTGATGACGGACACGTGGCCTTAGGCAATGAGTCAGGGTTTCATAAATTCCCCCAAAACAAAATATTTAGGCGGCGACTCTGTATCTGGCAAAGCAGTCCATGTTTAGCACTTCTTTCTTAAAAATCAGTTTTCCAAAACGATTTGCTGGATTTGGACTCTTTGGTGATTTATCAATCTCGCATTGCACTTTGCAGGATTAGATTTAGAACCGTGACATTTTGCGTCCGAACTGTAGAAGCATGAGGCCCTAGGGGCGCATCTACAATACGACAATGACAAATTCTAGAAAACAATTTCACCAAGCCCATTACGTTTTCTCTCACTTTTCGGACTTGCACCTGATTTGCCTTTTCAAAACATGTTCACAAGTATCCAATATCCTTCACATTTTTCAGAATCTCAATATAGTATTTATGTCCGTTTCCAACACATTCATATCTATACATGCATACTTTCAGTACAAAAGGAAACAACAAGCAACCAGCAAGTATCTAATCAACAAATGAAGAAACTCGGCCTTCCAAAACTATAACCATCATAACCCCTAACATACCCAGATACACTGAGACAATAATGATAATTAAGTTATGCTCTACCTACCTTAAGCATGGTATGCCAAGGATACACCTTTCCACAATGAAATGCCAATTTACCAGACACCAGCTAGAAGGTAATGGCACCTCTGCCAAGTTCTCCAGGCGCTAGCGGGAAGGTACTGGTACCTCTTATTCTAAGCGTGGCCAATTCTCCAGGCACTAGCTACAAGGTAATGGAACCTCTCATTCTCAGCGCAGTATACGTTACCAATCATTACAACATGACAAAGTACAACCAGCAAGTGTAATGCATACAAAAAAACTCTTCAACAAATTACAACCAACACAAGTGTAATGCATACACAACAATGTCATCCTCTACCGATAACCAAGGACAAAACCTCCAAATGTATGTATTGAACACACGTATTATAATAATTCAACTCTCATGAGATTTTAAATCCAACAACAACAATAGTAAGATAACTAAGGACAAAACCTCGAAATGTATGTATTCAACACACGTATTATAATAATTCAACTCTCATGAGATTTTAAATCCAACCTCAAGTTAATTTCTAAAATTCACATAGTGTTATCATTTCATTCTTCCATTTTAAAAATCAATTCTCTTATTTTCCAAGTTAACATACTCCACACTTTATCCCAATCCATTCTTTTCATTTCACAAAACTAATTCCATGGATATCAAAGCCATAACCCAACTCAATTTAATATGTTCAATCCAAAATAATTTCAATGCCATAGTTAATTGTCCCTTTTAGCTATTCACACATTTACACAGCCCATAATAACAATTTACAAACATGATTCAACTTTACCCATTTTTAATTCACCAAGTCAAAACATTAAATTAGGGTTTTTTCTTCTTTCAACATAAGCATGCTAGATTACTCTCCATTTAACCCAAACAACAATCAATTTAACAATCTCAAACAACAAATGCTAGGTTCCCTTTAATGACTTTGAAAGAAATCCATAATGTATATGATTGTTAAGCAATACAAATCTACCACATATCTATCTATAGATAAGGTATTGAAAAGGAACAAGGAAATCCTTACCTCAAGATTCGAAACTCAAGATTTAAAGCTAAAGATGAAGACCTAACTTGAAATTTCAATGAAATCGCAAAACAATCGGTAGAAGTCTTGATCTATGCTTGCTCTTCAACATTCTTGAAAGATTTGCAGTGAATCTTGGGTAAATAGAAGAGAAATCAGGAGTTTGGAAGGTTAGGGTTTCGTTTTGGAGGATGGGAGGAGAAGAGAGGGAGAAAAAATAGAGTTTTAGGGCTAAAAAGTCACTTTATAATGTCTGTTAGTGACGTGGTTGCTCAAACAAAGGAAGCTTGGCTCGAGCGTACAAAATAAGCTCTCAGAATTTCTGAAATTCATGCAAGTCGCTTGAGCGAAGAAAAGCTCGCTCGAGCGAGCATGCTTCCAGTATAGAAACACAAAATTCAAACAGATATAACTCTCTCGTCCGAACTCCGTTTAGGATTGTTCTTGTATCCAAATTGAAGCCCTGGAAGTAAGCTTTCCAATGGTTTTAGCCCCACACCAAGATTCAAAGTATGGAGAGAGAAAATTATGAAAGAGTGAAAACTACTCAATAACAATTATTCAAATTTGGAGTTTCAAATTCAATGTCACCCAACGACTATAGTAACACCTTAACCAAGGCTAAAATAACAACTAAGAAGGTCTCAATGAAGGTAATCAAAGGGTCAAATATAGTTCCATTATAATAGAAAGCACAGAGTGCTGCATGCCTCACAGAAGAGGCTTTTGTTTTGTGTTTGTTCTTTTGTTTACTTTTGCTGGTCACGTTCACCATGGTTGTACTTAAGCTTTTGGACTGTTAGATAATGTTTTGTACTCTTATGGGATGATTTATGAATATGTGTAATATTATGATATGTTTATATAATCAGATATGAGTTATTAATGTAATGAATATTTTTGTTCATGCCATATATGCATAGCTCATTGAACAAAATTTTATGATTTTGCTTCCAGTTCTAACCTCATATAATTAAATATGATTTGATTTTTATCTGAGGCCGTAGGTAATCCCATGATTACTGGCCAGTTATGATCCAAACCTCTAGGTGGGGGTCAGAGTGTAACAGAGTGGTATTATAGCATGAGTTAATAACTCACACATTTGTCCAAATGAGCAATAAGGTGTCTAGAAAGGACTTAAGGTGCATTCATCCACTAAGCATCTATTTGTGTGCATTGGGAACATGTGAATATATGGAATATGAACTGTTGTGCTTATGTGCGTATGTGCAATTCCCGTGTTTATTATAATGCAAGTTTATATAGAAAATGGTGAGAACAAGGGCTGATGAGATAGAAGAGTCAACCATCACCTGACTAGATAGAATGGAAAGAATGATCTACGATATGTCAGAAGCATTAAGGCAATAACAACAACAGCCACTCCCATCTCTGCCAATCCCAGCACCGCCTATACAAGGTCATCAGGCTGATGACTGTATAATTTCCCTCACTAAGGAATTTAAGAAGATGAAACAACCGTTGTTCCATAGGAGAGTAGACCCAATGAAAGCTGAAGCTTGGATCCATGGAATCGAGAAATTATTGGAGGTATTTCTGTGTGTCGATGCACAAAAGGTTCAATTGGCCACATTCACTCTAGAGGATGAGGCAAGAAAATGGTGGATACTAATCCGAGAAAGCAATAAGGGGAATGATTAGGCACGATTTCTTGAAATTTCCTATGAGAAATATTTTTTCGCAATGCGTCCGTGATCGAAAAGTGTCCAAGTGTACTAACCCCAATCCATAATTAGTCCATAATCTGAAATTAAGAATGTTAATTAGGATTTAAGAAAGAGATTATGTGTTAATTGTGCATTTTGCATGTGCTTTGTGTACTTATTTGTTAGCCGTAGGAATATCTGTTCAGAATTCTACTTTGTTCTGTTAATTGAAGGCCTTATATGCATCTGAACACGAAATTGACTAATTCAATGTGTTAATTTTAATTTTTAGAATTTTATGGTAAATTTAATTAGAATTTGATTTGGAATTAAATAATTAGAATAAATTAATTAGAGTTAACGACAATTAATTAGTTTAAGCTCAATAAGCCTATATAAGGCTAAAGTTGATTCTAGAAGCCTCTTATACACTCCATCATCTTTGAATAGTAGAAACATAAGAGAAAGAGAAGAGTGAAAGATAAAGAGAGAATGCAACACTTTAGAGAGAGATTGAAGGAAATAGAGGGGGAAAGTCAAAATTTTTCTCAACTTTGGAAGAATTAAGCCACTCAACTTGTGATATCAAGGCTCAAGGTAGAGATTCAACCCTTTGATCATCTAATTGAATTTCTTATTGCATGAAATCAAGTGAATTAGGGCTTGAGCATGAGAATTGAGCTTAGGAAGTAGAAAAGAGGATCATTCCATGCATGCATGCATGTATAATTCATGGATTTTAAGTTTGAATCTCAACAAATACTCACATGCATGGGTATATATTTGCATAATTATGAGAATTCAACATCATTCTTCTCTTCTTATTCCATTTGAACATGTTTTGAAACCAAAGAATATCAATTCAATACATGCATGTTATATACATATAAGTTTCAAGTTTGGTTTTGGATAACTGACATGCTTCTGGGCCTTGGTCTTGCGAAAAGATTTTCAATTCATGATGTTATACAAGTTTTCATGTGTTTTCCTAAAGTTTTGGCACAAATGAACTAGATTGAAGCTTTGGAATTAGGTTTTGAACCTTGAATGCAAATCTGAAAATTCCAGAATTTGGTCGCATTGCTCGAGCGACCAAACCGTTACTCAAGCATAAATTTCGAGCTCTCAGAAATTTTGCAGAGTTTGATGGTTGGCTCGAGTGACCAAAAGACCGCTCGAGTGACTACCCTTTATTTGGAACCTTGGCTTGAGCGTAAAGTGAGAGCTCCCAGTACTTTTGCAAACTTTGCAGACCGCTCGAGCGACCAAAGCTTTGCTCGAGCGAACTACCCTATTTTCTGAAATTTTGCTTAATGTTTCACAGTGCATAATTGCATCCTCATTCGATCTTAGGCATTCTTAAGACATGGTTTAGGCTACAATAAGGAGGATATGAATTAGAAACACACTTAGAAAGAAATGAAATAAGACTGGTATTTTCAGAGCATGTGTTTCAATGTGTATCTGATATGTGCTTATGTATGTCACGCACCAATATCTGTCTAATCTATCTGATTTGTCTGTTTCGCTTCTGGAGCTATCTGTGAGTAACAACTCTATAAGATATGTTTGACTATAAGTATTTTCTACATGAAATGATATGATAAACTCTGTATTTTTTTTTTTTTTGATATTTTTCGTATAGATGAATGATTGTCCTATTTTTGAAATGTATCATGGCATCCTTAGCATCATGCGATATGTTATATGTGACCTAGTATATGGTTTCAAGTGGGTTCCATTCATGGAATTGATTATGCATAATCAACTATATGATCTGCAAGTGGGTCTTTATGACCATCTCATGTGAATATAGGTCTTAATGACCATCTGCTCTATATATGGGTCGTTATGACCAATCTGATCTGTTAGCGCTAACGGATGTACCACATATAACTATTTGCAAGTCGGACTAAGTATATGAATCTGTTTATGATCTGAAATCTGATTGCTGAATCTGTTATGGGCATCATTCATAAAACCTTTACGTTGTTATTCACTAGGTTGTAACTCATTGCTTGTATTATGTATGTAGGTGACCAGGCTTGAGACGTCCATTCTAGATCAATTCTGTCAGCCAACCACAATCCCTCATGAGGAGGTTTCTGATAAATGGTTATGCTCAAGTTTGTGAACTAGTCTTAAGTTTTTATTTTCTTTTGTTTTGCTTTGAATAACCTTTGTTTATTTATGTATGTAGGGCTAAGTCCCCTTTTGATTATCTATACTGGTGATCACGCAAGTTGACGACATAATATTCTTATATAAGTTTGAAATTTTTCTATCTCATATAAATCTACATAGCTCTATGGACTATTATATTTTTTATATTTGCTTCCTTTAGCCCCCTTAATTTGCTAATAAGTTTCAAAGGCCTTCGATAATCTTAGGATTACTGGCTGATCACAATGCTAAACCTATAGGGGCAGGTTTGGGTCATGACATAGTGGTATTAAAGCATGAGTTATACCACACACACAAGTCCATATGAGCTATAGGATGTCCTAGAAAAGAATTAGGGACATTACGTCAGCATGTGTAAGTGCTTGTGTAATTATATGCCATATCTGAAATAATATGAAATGAATTGGAATTGAACACTGTGAAAACTATAAAAGAACTATTTGCCTGTGTTTATTATTGCTCTATTTACCGATAACAAATTGAGAGAACAAAAAGTGATGATGTAACCGAATCTTCGGATGGTGTAATGGACTGAATGGAAAGAATGTTAGATGCCTTAACTGAGCCCATGAGACAACAACAAAGGAAACAATCATAACCTTTTCTACCTTCCCAGGTGCAAATAGAGCCAGTAAACAATGACATTATCACTCTGACTAAAAAGTTTAACAAACTAAAACTGTCAACTTTTCTGGGTGGTATTGAACCGTTGAAGGTTGAGACTTGGATGTTAGAAATGGAGAAACTGTTCGAAGTCTTTCCATGTTCTGAAACTCAGAAAGTTTTGTTGGCTATGTACACTCTGAAAGACGAAGCCCGACATTGGTGGATTTTAAGAAGAGATAGTAATGGAACTTTGACCAGGAATCACTTCAAGGTGATCTTCTATGAAAAATACTTCCTTCAGTGTTTCTGACACCAAAAAGTCTCCGAATTTGAGCAATTAAAATGAGGCAATGTGTTTGTAGCTAAATATGAAGCTAAGTTTATAGAATTAGCTCAATTTTCTCTACATATGGTGGGCACGGATTACAAGAAGGTGAAGAAATTCGAAGGAGGCCTTAATCTGGATGTGTTTTATCGGCTAGTATCTTAAAACCGACCAAGTATGTGGATGTCTTGGATAGAGCTTTTTTGACTGAGGCTAATTTAGCGGCCATGAAACAAACCAAAGCTCCAACAAATGAATGAAGAGGTAAATCTGGATTTAATTTCAGAAAGGGCCGGTCATTTTCCAAGAAGCAAAATACAAGATTCTCCAGTAGCTCGAGTCAAAGTAGTGGTACAACACCTAGTTTCTCAAAATGTAAAAGAAAACACAAGGGCGCATGCTACCAATGAATAGGTGATTGCTTCTAGTGTGGCAAGACTGGCCACATGATAAAAGATTGTCCACTTATGTCTCAAAATTCCAATCATCCTGTGGCCAGTTCAGCCAGATTTGTTTCTATACCATGAACAAACGTGAAAACTAATGCTAGAAAGGAAACCTTGAGGCAAGGCATACTTTTTGCACTTGTGCCTGGGAACGTCCAGAATACTGAATCAGTGGTGTCAAGTATAATCCCTATTTGTGCTCAAAATGCCTATGTCTTGATAGATTCTGGATCTACCCGCTCATTTGTGTCACATGCTTTCTCCCAAAAATTAACTAGACCTCTAAAGGTTATGAATTATTTGTTGTCTGTATCTATACCATCTGGGGGTTTTGTGTTATGTGTATATATATACCCTGCATGTGATGTTATGATTGGAGAAGTACTTTTATATGTTGATTTGCTGCCATTGGATATAGATCATTTTGATTGCATATTAGGTATTGATTGGTCGACAAAATATCATGCTACCATTGATTGTGTTGCCAAAATCTGTTGTTGTTCGACCACCAAGGTTGCTTGAATTTGTATTTTCTAGAAAAGGTGTAGTTATACCCTTGTACTTGTTTTCTGCTATGAAAGCCAATAAACTGCTTAAGAAGGTATGTAAGGATTATTTGTGTTGTGCTTTGATTGTGCCTACTGGTAGTGTTAATGTGGAAAATATTCCTGTAGTCAGTGAATTCCCTGACGTTTTCCCTAACGAACTACCCGAGAACTTGATTGATAGGTAAATCAAATTTACTATTGAAGCAATACCGAAACACAACCAATTTCTAAAAGCCCATACAGAATGTTAACCTTTGAATTGAAAGAATTGAAAATTCAACTTCAAGACCTATTAGACAAGAAGTTTATCCAACTGAGTACTTCACCTGGGGATGCCCTGGTTCTATTTGTTAAAAAGAAAGATGAAATCTTGAGGTTGTGTATAGACTATTGGTAATTGAACATGGTGACCATGAAAAACAAATACCCAATACCTAGAATAGATGATTTGTTTGACCAACTTCAGGAAGCTTAAGTGTTTTCTAAGAGAGTTCTTAGATCTGGGTATCATCAGTTGAGAGTTAAAGCAAAAGATGTAAAGGAAATAGCCTTTCGAATTAGGTATGGGCACTATGAGTTTTTGGTAATATGATTTGGGATAACTAATGCACCTATCGCCTTCATAGACCTAGTGAATAGGGTTTTTAAACAATTTCTTGATGAGTTTGTTGTTATGTTTATTGATGATATTCTGATTTACTCTAAAAGCAAGAAAGAACATGAAAATCATTTGAGAACTGTACTACAGACTCTGAGAGAAAAGAAATTGTTTGTAAAACTGTCTAAGTGTGACTTTTGCCTTGACAATGTGAATTTTCTAGGGCATGTGATCAACAAGGATGGCATATCCATTGACTTGCAGAAAAATTGAGGCTATTGTGGCCAAGACCAACCACAGAGACAGAAGTTAGTAGTTTTCTGGGACTTGTTGGTTATTACCGTAGATTTGTGAAAGACTTTTTGAAACTAGCCATGCCACCCACTCAGTTAACACAAAAAGGGGTGCAATTTGCTTGGAATGATTAGTGTGAATCAGCTTGAATCAACTTTTCAAGAGTTGAAAACTAGATTAGTGACTGCTCCAATTTTGACTTTCCCTACTGGTACAAATGGATTCCAAATCTACAATGATGCTTCATACAAAGGTTTCGGGTGTGCATTAATGCTAAATGGAAAAGTAATTGCTTATGCTTCCTGGTAACTCCGACCACATGAAAAGAACTATCCAACCCATGATCTTGAGCTTGCAGCTATGGTGTTTACACCAAAAATATGGCCCCATTATCTGTATGAAATGACTTGTGAGGTGTACACTGATCATAAAAGCTTGAAATACTTTTTCACTTAGAAAGAACTGAACATGAGACAAAGAAGATGGCTTAAACTGATTAAAGATTATGACTTGCAAATTTTGTATCACCCGAGAAAGGCCAATACAATTGCAGATGATTTGAGCCGAAAATCTATTGGGAATTTGGCATGCTTGCTTACCAGACAGAAAGATTTGTTGTACGATCTGGAATGGAATGAAATTGAAATTGTTTTGTGTGAACATGGCGGAGTCTTAGCTGCTATTTATAGACAGCTAACAATCATTAAAGAGGTGAAAGAAAAACAGCTAGAAGATGAATTCTTGAAAAAGATTGTTGATAAGATTGAATCAAAACCGATGCCGCAATTTGTACTTAATGTATTGAAATTTTAGGGTAGACTTTATGTATCATATTGTTTAGAACTAAGAAAGAGTGTTATGATAGAAGCCCACAATTCCAAATTTGCTATGCGTTTGAGAAATATGAAGAAGTACAAAGATTTGAAACAGAATTTCTGGTAGCCTAGAATGAAGAAATGCATTGCTGATTTTGTAGCCAAATGTTTGCATTGCCAAACAAGTAAAATCCGAACATCAATGACCCGCTGGATTGCTTTAACCACTTCTAATACCGGAATGGAAATGAGAGCATATTGCGATGGACTTCATTGTCGGTCTACCTCGTTCTTCTAGAGGTATGGACTCTATCTGGGTTATTGTTGATCGTTTGACTAAGTCTGCTCACTTTTTACCTGTTAGAACTTTTTATAATGCGGATAAATTGGCTAATATCTATATTGATGAGAATGTAAGACTACACAGAGTGCCAGTATCCATTATAACTGACAGAGATTTGAAATTCATATCAAGATTCTGGTAAAGTTTGCAACAGGGCTCAGGGACTAAATTAAGACTTAATAATGCATATCATCTAAAGATAGATGGTCAGTCAAAATGAACTATTTAGATGTTGGAAAATATGTTACGAATGTGTGTGTTGGATTTTCAAGGAAACTGGGAAACCTACTTGCCTTTGGCCAAGTTTGTGTACAACAACATTTATCATTCAAGTATTGGTATGCCTCCTTATGAAGCTCTTTATAGAATAAAATGTCAATCACCAATTTGTTGCGCCGAAGCAGGCAATAGACCATTGTTAGGACCCGAACTTGTGCAAGAGATGACTGAGAAAGTAAAGTTGATTCAGCAACGGTTGGAAACCGCATAGGGTCGTTAGAAAAGTTATGCTGATATCCGAAGAAGAGATAAATAGTATGAAGTAAACGATCACGTGTTCATCAAAGTGACTCTAATAAAAAGGCAGACACGATTTGGAGTCAAGGGTAAGTTGGCACCGCAGTACATTGGTCCATATGAAATCATTGAGAAAATCAATCCAATGACGTTTCAAGTGGCCTTACCTCTAGTCATGGAGCATATGCATAACGTTTTCCATGTCTCAATGCTTCGAGATTATTTGAAAGATCCGCTACATGTTATTGAGCCAACTCACATGTTTTTGAAAAATGAATCTACTTTTGAAGAACAGCCAATACAGATTATGAACCATCAGATCAAAAGATTACGGAACAAATAAATCCCATTAGTGATAGTTGATTGGCAACATGGAGGGACCTATGCGACTTGGGAAACTGAAGAAGACATGATGAAAAGATATCCAGACCTATTCCCATTGGATCCTATGTTCTTCCAAAATGAAGGTACTTAAAGTTTAGAGGACCAAACTTTTCAAGGGGAGAAGACTATAATAATCCCGATTCGTAATTAGCCCATAATCTGTACACTACAACAAAAAGAAGCTATGGTGATGAAAACTAGTAAAGAAAATAAAATTCATCACTAAATAAAAATAATTCGTGAGGAATTTATAAATTGTCACAAATAATAAAAAATAAAAATGGTAGGTGACAAAATTTATTTTCGTCAATAAATATTTCATTTAAAGTGAGGAAAAATTAAGTTTAAGTCACAAAAATTTTCTGCTATTTTTTTGGGTGGCGTAAAATTTTGGGACTTTTGGTGAGAAAAAATTTTGTCACTAATTATAAATTTATTTGTGAGGAATATATTTTCGTCACCAAAACGTTTTAATATTTTTGATATCTTTTGGTGAGGAAATAATATTGTCACCAATTTTGGTGGGAAATTTTTGATATATTGAGCAATAAAAAAAATAGGGTATTAATTTTTTTTTTACCATCTCTCTCTCTCTCTCTCTCTCTCTCTCTCTCTCAAAATAGGGTATTAATCAGTTTTCCTATCGATCGATTCCTTTGCTTCTGTGATCATCCTCCTGATTCTTCTTGGATACCATGCCTGGCTATTTGAGGATCCTTGTACATGCCTGATGCTCTACTACTGCCATTATTTCTTGCCTTTGTTTTAGTTGGCTGTGGGCATCTTATCTTTATTTTTTTAATTTTTTTTCAGATTGTGTATTTTTTTTTTTTCAAATTGCTGATATAGTTTTGTATCCATTACATATTACGTTTTCTGGAATGGAACTTAATTGGAAAGTTGTATGTGAAGATGAATAGAGAAAAGATTAAAAGAGATCCATTTTCTAGAATGAGAAGAGGAAATGATTGAATAATTTAAAAATAAAAATAAATAACTGAATAATGTGTTGTTCTGTACTCGTTCCATGATTTATATGTTTCTTTAGGATAAGTTTGAGAGATTCATTTCTGTTTGAATGCAGAGCTTTCTCCAGTCTTTATCTTTGCTCATTTTCTTCTTGGTCTTCCTTTGTCTTCCTCTGTCTTCTCTTTTTTATTTTTTCTTTTTTGCCATTCGAGTGAAATGATGTTGTTTTGAACTACTCTACGGAAATTGCAGAGTGTGGACTCTAGAGGATCCGAACATGTTCTACACAATTGATAAGAACTGAATTCTACAACCACAATGTGATTAGCTCAACTTAGGTACTTCTCATGATATTATTTGAGGTGCGTGTAAACTAGTCCGGACATCGGTCATAAAAATATATATAACGGCTTTATTAGGTGATAATGCTAGGATAGCACTCTAAATGATGTACTGTTTATTTGTCAATACTTTGGACAGTGTTAGAACATTTTCACAGGAAAATAAAGAAGAAAGAAAAAAAAAAAGAAGAGGGGGGGGGGGTGGAACATTTTCTTAGGAAAATAAAGAAGAAAGAAAAAGGAAGGGGGGGGGGAGGGGAAGGGAGTATATCAACTACAATATATCATTAATAATTGAACCTTTATTGTTGTGTGCTTCAAGTTCCAACCATATAAGAACCCATGAATGCATGTGAGCTGCACATGGATTTAGTTTGTTAATCTCTGCTTCTATTAGGCATGTTCATAGCCCATCTTCCATTAGGTAATCCATGTCCATGGCACTGGTAGTTCAAGCTACTTGTTTGTTGCTACCCATTTGCCTTGATTTACTGGATGTGCTAACTGCAGGATGTAGGAAAATAGGTCTTTAGTTGGTCCTTCTACTTATTTTTGGATGTCCTGTCTTTGGTGGGGTTGCTTGGCTACTACGATGGTTGGTTTGGCCTACTGTTTGGCTGTTGTGGTGTTGCTTTTGGCTGCTGCTTTGGCATCCCTGAAGAGGTACCAACAGGACCTACAAAGAAGCTCATTATAGGAAATAAGGAGTAGCTCCAACCAACAAGCACCCACAGCCTAAGGAGACCTGCAAGAGTCATAAGTCCAAGCATACAAGATTCAGACAACATTGCCAATTGTTGCCCACCCACCTCAACGGGCGGTGAGGCCAATTGAGTTCACTAGAAGAATGGGTGGTAATGAAGTAGAAGGAGCTGATTTCTATCAAGACCCTTCTTTCCGATATCCTTATCCTCTTCCATGGGATGATAATAACCCTTCTTCTGGAGACATCACTGGAGGAAAAGGAGAAGGAGGAAATATCGAATTTTTAGAGCATCACAAGAAGTGTAACAAGTCACAACCTATTTAGGGTTTGCATCTGTCAACTCTGGAATGTAATTCTCCTATCATCCTATGGTATGGTATTGTGTTTGGTTAAGGGTTTCTAGCTACTTAGCCTCACATGGACTCTTCTAGCTACACCATTAAGAGTCTTATTACCTACTTAGAAAACTATTTGGTGGGTTTAGTACTTATGTTGCTAAAATCACTACCATAAGTATTTATTAATTATCTACTGTGGGGGACCTAATTAGTAAGTCCTTACGGTATGTTAAGTTGGTTTGTTGTGTCATTAGCTAGTCCATTTACTCATTAAGCTCAACTCTAGAGAATGTGCATGTGGAAATTCTTATTCTCTAGGGTTGTTTATGTTTAAGAATAAAGGTAATAATGCTAAGTTAATTGTAAAGAGGATTCTCTAGCCTAAGTCTATAGTTTAGTCTTCCAGTACACTAGTATTTATTCTCACTTTTCATTCTACTTTGTTCTCAAGGACCACTTCATGCTTTACTTTCTCAGCATATAGATGTTGAGTTGATTAGTTTACAATCTTTGATTCCTAAAATCCCATATGAAACATATAAGAGAGTCAGCTCTAAGTTGCCCTAAAATGACCCCATGTTTGTATCTAATTCTATATACTAATTCTCATTTATAGCAACATTACAGAGCTTGAAAAATTTATTCGAAAATTAAATGAATTGTGAATGTTAATCATATTAAGGGTTGTTTTGAAAAGTTGATTTTTGATATATATATATATATATATTTTTTAATAAGAAAGCATTTAAAAATGGAAAGAAAAGAGTTGACTATTTTTGTAATATTTTTTAATTTATTCCCAAAAAAGCTTTAAGTTTCATTTTGTATTTGCGTTGTACTTCTATAACCTTTTCTTTTACATTAATAAATCTTAATTTTTGCTAAAAAAAATAGGTGAGATTAAGTTTAAATTTATGCTATATACTTTATTTGCTAATTATGTTTTGAATTACTTTTACTAGCTCGTTTTGTGCCCTTAGCATTATGCTAAAAAGGCACATTGGATGCCAAAGAAAATTAGTGACAAAAAAACTAAAATGTGGAGACCTGATTAGTATACATGATATCTTTGAGCTTTGTCTTCTTGAAGTGAATATCTTTTTAATGTTCTGAGATCAATATCTTGCTTTTGGTGTTCTGATATCATATTCCAATTTGTCTTTCATTTGTGTTTCAGTTTGATGCATTTCTCCATGGATTTTCTTATTGATGTATTTGTATATTGTACACTCTCTTTGTACGTCTGCAATTTTCATCAAGAAACTTTTTTTTTTGTTGATTTTTTTTATTAGAAAAAAGTCAATATATTTATAAATTTATATAATTTTTGTACTATATTATATCGTGTACTGATATAGGGTAGAGTGTGAATCTTTTTTTCTTTATTTTTATTTTATTTTATTTATTTGGCTAAAATAATTTATTTGCACCACTTGTGACCCTTAGCTTTGCATCCAAAATCTGTATACTTTGAATTATCTAAAACATTGAGTAACAGTTCACAGCCCCTTGGCTCCATAAAGGAATTATTCTCTCTTTCAAGGGTTTTCAACTTTTTCTTACAAACCATTCACTGCTATCATCTCCAATCCAACACTTCCCAAACAAAACAGTGGCCCCAGTCCTCTCTCTCATGTGCATTTCTAAGATTTTAGAGGAGTTTGAGTCTATATGTTTGGGATGATAGATTTTGGCTAAAATAGTCAATAAAAATAAAAAATATTTAAATAATCAATATGATAAAATATTATATATTACATATTAATTAATTATTTTGTCTCTCACAACTATCGATTTAATGAAAATTGGAATATTACACCCTTAAATTAGCATATCTTGCTTTAACTTCTAGGAGTTCGTATATAGTTGAGTAAAGAGAAAATCAAATAGAGTACTAACTGTAGTAACAGGCCATAAGTACTAAATTATAGTCTTGGGGCATTCATTGGAATTGTCACATGTGGCTATCAATTCTATTGCCATCATTAATTTCTTATATGCCTAACTCCTTAAGTACATTATTAAGTTCCTCTGCAGAATTTAATCACATTTTGTTTACTGAGTAAAATGTGAGCTAGAATAGTTATTGTTTCTCAATGCATTATTTTTTCAATATCCCAATTTAGTTGATAGATATGTCAATTCTGGTATTAGGGGCATATATATATATATATTTTTCCAAATACGTGCAGTTCAATCATAACATTTTTCATTTGGATATTTGAGTACTTAAATTGACTGCTTTAGAAACTCAATGTGGCATATTGTGGGTTTTTTTTCTATGTCATGTTATCTTCTTTTTACTCTCAGCTCTTTGCTTTATTAGTTAAATTTTCTCTGAATTATGTTATTTGTCTTCTTACTGATGGTTATTTTGTTGAGGTTTATGTTTTGGTTTTGAATACTTCTTCTGTTTACACAAATTGCTTTGGCTATTTTCTCATGTGATTTATGTGGTTGAAATTTATATAACTCAGTATAATCATTGGACTTTAACTTTTTTTTTAATTAAAAAATATATATATTTTTATATCTAAAATTTGTCCTATTCACCTACCTTTAATTAACTCGGCATAGTCAGGCATGGACAAGAGTTGGATTGCACTAGGTAGCACAGTTGATGGAAGGATAAGTCGGGCATATTATGATGGGGTAATATCATTTCTTCGTTTTGCAATGGCGGTTATCGATCGAGATGGTAAAATTTTGTGTCCTTGTTGAATGTGTATGAATGTTGTTCGTCAAAATTTTCAAATTGTTCAAATTCATTTGCTGCAACATGGGATTATTTCAACTTACACTATCTAGCACGTGCATGGGGAATCCCGTGAATCAAATGAGGCTCATCATCATGATATACCCATTGTGGGCAATGAGGTTTTGGGAGGCATTGATGCCTTAGTGGAAGATCAAACAGAGGGGAATCAACTAATACAACCCAGAAGGAGGAGGTTCACACTTTTGATAAATTGTTGAATGATGCCAAAAGTGAGGTGTACCCAAGTTGCACAAATTACACTTTGTTACAGTTTGTCATCTAGATACTTAATATGAAGGTAACAAACCATTGGAGTAATAAGCCAGTTGACATGATGCTAGAGTTTTTAACTAAACTTTTACCGAAGGATAATTTGGTTCCAAAGTCAACTTATGAAGCTAAAAAAAATACTACGTGAAGTGGGTTTGTCATACGAGCTCATTGATGCTTGTGTAAATAACTGTGTCCACTTTTGGAAGGCAAATGCAACATTGGATAAATGTCCAAATTGTAATGCTTCTAGATACAAGACAAATCATGGTAGAGGTAAGAAGATCTCTCGTAAGGTCCTTTGATACTTCCCATTAACACCAAGATTGAAAAGGTTGTACATGTTGAGAAAGAGAGCCGAGGATATGAAACGGTTCAATGAAAATCATCTAGATGACGGTGTATTGAGGCATCCTGCAGATAGTGATGAGTGGAAGGAATTTGATTCACAACATCCTGAATTCGCCTTGGAGCCTCAGAATGTGAGGCTAGGGTTGGCTACTAATGGGTTCAACCCTTTCAAAAATATGAATAACTCATATAGTTTGTGGCCGGTCGTACTCATTTCGTACAACTTGCCACCATAGTTGGCTATGAAGGACCCATTTTTCATGCTGTCATTACTTATTCTTGGTGAATCACAACCAGGAATTGATATTGATGTCTACATGAGACCTTTAGTGGATGAATTGAATGAATTATGGAAAAATGGTACATTAACCTATGATGCCTCGACTGGTGAGACTTTCTGCATGCGTGCATTTTTGTTGTGGACGATACATGATTTGCCCGCATTTGGTGACATATCTGGATGGAGAACAAAGGGTCATTACTCTTGTTACACTTGCAATGATGAATCATATTTTGAATCTATAAGAAGTAAGACTGCATACAGTAACCATCGATGCTACTTGCCTGATGACCACCCAGAAAGACGAAAGAGTAAAGCATATAATGGCAAGCATGAAAAATGGAAGAGATCTTTTGTGATACTGATAGAAAAGATTGAAGAACAATTGGGCAACGTGACAGGTGTCACATATGGAAAACATCCAAGCAATAGGAAAAGACCTTGTCAGAACCCAAATTGGACGAAGGTAAGCATCTTGTATGAGCTACCATATTGGAAGAAAAAGAGGCTTTGACACAACATTGATGTCATGCACATGGAGAAGAACTTTAGTGAAAATGTTGTTGGAACTATGTTGGGAATTGACGGGAAGAACAAGGATACATATAAGGCACGAATGGATTTAGAAGATATGAATATAAGGAAAGAATTGTGGCTGACAAAAAATCCCGATGGATCATAT
Source organism: Camellia lanceoleosa (assembly GCA_025200525.1). Taxonomy (NCBI): domain Eukaryota; kingdom Viridiplantae; phylum Streptophyta; class Magnoliopsida; order Ericales; family Theaceae; genus Camellia; species Camellia lanceoleosa. The sequence continues at coordinate 66,888,147 of CM045764.1, forward strand.
GTTAAACCTCGAGCCAGCTTCTCACTGACCCCTAAAAAGAGAGAGTGTTTCTTTGAATTCTTGAAATCAGTCAAGTATTTAGATGGGTATGCGGCAAACATTTCGAGATCAGTGAATGCAAAAAATGGTAGATTAACAGGATTGAAAAGCCATGACTACCATGTACTTATATAATGGATTCTTCCTATTGGGATGTGTGGTTACATAGATAAACAGATCAACACAACACTTTTTGAGTTAGGTAGCTTTTTCCAAGATCTATGTTCAGACACTCAAACGAAGTGAAATGGAGAAATTAGAGGAATGCATAGTACTCATACTATGTAAGTTTCAAAAGATCTTTCCTCCAGCCTTCTTCGATGTGATGGTTCATTTGGCCATTCACTTACCACGTGAGACTATTCTCAGAGGACCTGTGCAATATCGGTGGATGTACCCGATTGAAAGGTAATTTCTTAAATTGTAGTTTCAAATGAAAGGTGTAGATTATGTTGTGCGCCTAACCAATATCCTAATTGGTTATCTCTTCAAGGTTTCTTGGAGCTTTAAAAAGGTTTGTCAACAACTGAGCTCGATCATAAGGTTCCATTGTGGAGGCTTACATTGTCAAGGAGTGCATTACTTTTTGCTCAATGTATCTTGAAGGGATTGAAACCATGCATAATCGAGATGCACAAAACGAAGATTATGGAGTCCAGCATCGAGGTTTGACAATATTCACTAAAACTGCTCATCCCATCAGCCAAATCAGAAAGCATGTTAAGATGTCATAGGAACTTCGTGATATTTCTCATTAGTTCTTATTATACAATAGCCCTGAGATAGAGAAGTATCTTCAATACGTGTTTCTTATAATTATATATATGTTAACATTTTCATGTTATTAGTCATTAATAATAGTAGTATTTCACTCATTAACCAAAACTATTTGAGTGGGGAACACAAGAATTTGTTACAAATTTCCACTGGACAAAATATAACTCAGATACAACATAAGGAATTTCGGAAGTGGTACAAAGAATATGTAAGTCATTTTTAATATTCACAATTCCCCAAACATTAGTAGGCTTGTATAAAATACAAACATTACTAACATAATTTGAGTGTTGCACATTGCATATGGATGTAGATAAATAGATTGAGAGTTGATGAGGCACCAGAAGCAGCCGAAGAATTGTGGTCATTAGCGAATGGTCCTAATTTGCTAGTGAAAGAATATTCAGGTTGTATAATCAATGGTATAATCAATCGTCGTAAGAGTCAAAATAGTGGTGTGCTTACCAAAGGGGACTACAAGGGAGAGATGCACGAATTCTATGGTCACTTGTGAAATATTTGGGAATTTGAGTACATGTGTCAAAATAAAGTTGTTTTCTTTCAATGTGAATGGTACAACACCGGTAACACTGGTAGAAGTAGAATAGTATGAGCTGACACATATTGCACAAGTATCATTGTCACAAGCCGATGGTATCAATCTGACCCTTTTATCTTGCCTAGTCAAGCTAAACTAGTGTTCTACCCGAATGAGACCAAATGGGGGCAACCTTGGCAAGTCGTGCAACAGGTCCAACATAGGGATGTGTTTGATGTACCAGAGGTTGGTGATGGAGAACCACCGGATCAACTAGAAATTAATGATGCATTACAACACGAAAACATTAACTCAGTTGTCCCGATCAACATTGAAGATATTATTCGATTTCATAGGGATGATATTGAAGCTGAGGTTATTTCGAATAAAACAAAGAGAGAAGGTAGAGATGACAAAGAAGATGAAGAACTTGGCATACTTGATGATGACATAGATCCTGATATGGAACTTGATATGGATAATGATATTTAGTTTTTGTTTTTTTATAGGTTTCTATATGGACATATGTTTTTAATGCATTACATAGTTATGTTATACTTTGTTGTGTCTCTTCAAGTAAATATTCTGCTTTATATTTTATGTTTTATATCAATTTATGTTTTTTAGTTACCAAAATGGCCAAAGGGGAGAAACAATGGATCAAACCAGGTTTTCTAGCGAAACTGAAGCAAACACAGTATGAAATGGAAAGATATAAGACAATCAAGAAGAATAAAAAGAAAATGGATTCTCTACAATTGAAGCGTTTAGCAGCTTCTTTGATGGATTCTACTCAGCCCAATCATGTTAATCAGAAGGGAAAGAACATCAGGGTTGAGGTAGATGATGATGACTACATACCGTCAGATCATGAAGATGACACTGATGATGCTGAGTCCTTTGAAAGTGTTGACGATGAGGTACTATATGTATGGCCATTCATTTTTGTTATCATGTCTCATAGTTATATATTCATTAATGATGCTTTGTTAATACCATCTTTATATTTCCATATACTTTTTTAGGTGAATAAGTCATAAAATAAAACTAGAAAATATACATCCTACATACAACCTCCATAATATCAACTTCAGTGTTCAAACTAGGAATATAGAAACCAATCCAAAAAAGTAACCTCACATCACTAGGTCCTCAACAACAAATTCCCTAACAAGGCACCAACACAGATAGAAACCTGCAAAAGCAACGAGTTAGGAAAAAATGTGTTACTGCAATTTCACTCAATGCACCACTCACTACCACTCCCTCAAACTATTTATATTCTCACAAATACTTAACCCACTTTCCCTAAGAAGAGGCCAAATTGACAACTTGCAAAGCACACATTTACTCTCACCTGCATTCAGAATCAAAAACAAGTTCAGGTTACAATTTTTTTTTTTCTTCTTGGAATGACATCTGGAATTTTTATAAGCAAAGCACCACTCTATCATGTATGATGCATTTTGAGCCACACTACCTATGATATGATGATATAGTTTGTAATAGAAGACAATAATTAGGGGCTTCAAGGTTGAGGGCAGCCAGTACATGAAAACAAAAGGTTAAATCTATTCTCACTCCACACCTCTTACAACCCTACACTGGTTGGGAAACATTGGGTAATGATATTTTTTTTTTTTAAAAGAAAAAAAGAAAAAAGAAAACACTGGGTAATGATCTTTTCTTCTAGACATTTTATCACCCTAACCATGCAGCTACAAATCATGTTAAGTTTACCAAATCATAACAAGAAACTTTACCAGATTCTAACTTTAAAGGTAAATAGACTTGCAACTTTTTTGTGTAAGTCTCCACAATGCACGCTATGCATTCAGTGGCAAGGAAACATAAGTGTGACTTTATTTATTATGGATTAGTGATATAGGCTTATTCCTTTAACTAGGTTTGTTATTGGTTTTTTAATTTGGCTGCATGTATAATTATTATAATGTTTAAGAACACTTGAAGAGTCCAAATCTTATGAAGTTTCCAAACTGTAGTTGTCCTAGCTGTATCTAATGCTTTTTTATTTAGATATGGAGATATATCTTTTGCTATTTAATTGATAACTCTCAGGTTTTAGTATGACTACTAGTAGACTCTTCCTTCTAGTCTATTGGCATCTTTTATCTACTTTGAAATGCTTTCTGGTATGTGGATGGCTTTATTATTGTTCTTCTAGTCACCTACATCAAGAAGTTGTAAGTATCTTATTTATTTATTTTTGTCATGTTTGTTAATCCCTTTCTCTGCCCCAAATTAGTGGTTTTTTTTTTTTGAAACCTTGGAACTGTTTTTATTTTAAATATCTGCTTTCTTTAATTATTTCACCATGAGTTCATGACTGTTAAGTGATGTATTTGCTATAAATTTAAATTGAACTACTGATATAGTCTACGTTATCACACCTAATTACACAAAAATATTCTACTACTACAATTTTCACAACAATAGCAATATTCAATGGACTTTCTAGATATTCCCATCAATCAATAGTGCTTCTGAAACTCAAAGGGATTATTCAAGAGTTTTGAAGTCCTTTCCTCTCAAGAGGTAGACCAGTGACATAATTCAAGCCTCTTCAAGGGAATAAAGCCTCCAGTAACATCCTACCATCCTATGGAAATAGAGTGGGAATAAAGCCTCCAATAACATCCTACCATCCTATGGTAATAACGTTAAAACATTGACGCCAAAAGATGTATATGGACAGCAAAAAATTAAATAATCTAGAAGGTTGAACATGCAACTCTGGGGAAGAAAAGAAAAAAAGAGAAAGGACAAGAAAAGACACATACTGTTGCAACTGTTGTTTTGAGAGACAAACCATGAACACAGGGCAAGATTGATTGCTTAACTAACTGCAAAAATTTTAAAATCGATAAGCACAAGAAGGTTAGAATTATCGACTAAAGTGAGTTTAGAACTGTATTATTGGCTAATATTTCGTTATGCTTTTGTATATATTTTTTGTTCCTAGCGTAAGTTTGGTAACATTTTCCTAGATGTGGGTATCCCAATTCTTTTAGCTATTCTATAACAATGCATCAAGGGATAACTCTCTGTCATTACCTATTTGCCTTAATTATGGATGAATTGACTCAACACATTCAGGATGATGTTGCATGGTGTATGTAGTTCGTAGATTATTGTTCTAGTGGATGAAACTAATTGAGGAATCAACCTTAAAATAGAAATCTAGAGAGAAGCAAATTTTATAGAGAATAAACCATTAGGAGAAGGAGTCCAAATAAGCTTGTCAAGATCAGTCTTGGAAAGAAAAGGAGTTGACTAGATTAGATTACAAATATCAACAGTGGCCTTGATGAGTTTCCATATACATATCTTTACTTACGCATTTTTATGTATTTATTATTTATGCTTTTGTATTATGTTTTTCAGGGCTTACCAATGCCACCAAAACGAATGGAGCAATCATCTCCTCAACCTTCACACGAGGCAATTGTTGTTCCGAATGGGGATTTACATGACAATGTGGAGACCCAACACTCACAACCACTTGATGTCGACATAGAGGCACCGAGGGAGGCTGCGCCCAAATCTAGTGTCGGTAAGATGCTGAATTTTACTATTAAAATGAAATCCTCTATTTTAATATAATTCTATGGTGCAAAAGAACATACCCTAATGAATGTTCTAGACCTTGAGTGCCTTACTGAAAATAGAGTTTTACTTTAATAAATTCCAGAGAAAGTTTCTTTGTAACTTAAGTTATAGAGAGTTTTCAGTAAAAAAGTTTTACTGACCTTGAGTGCCTAACAGTTAAAGAAAACTATGTTCTCTGAAAACTTTCTTGGCGCAAAATTCCTTTATTATTGAAATTTTTTTCTGAAATTGAACTTTAAGATGAACAAAAGAACAAACTGTAATGAATGTTCATTTCTTAGCTCTAAGCTAGACACACACACACACACACCCATAACAGTTAAAGAAAGAGAAGAGTAACTAACTAATAACCAACGTCTGGAAGCAAGAGACATATAAAGGCTTGGTAAATATATTAGCAACTTGGTCCAAAGAAGCAACATAAGAAACCACAATCCATTTTGTGCAAGTAAGAAAATTCAGGATTATGAGAAGAACAAAGAAGCTGCAGAGGTAGGAAAGAGTAAAGAAACAAGAAAATGGAAGAGCAAATATAACTGTGAGAAAGAGAAAACAACTTGAGAAAGGAAAAGCATCAACTTGAGAGTAGGGAACAAAGCTACAGCTGTATCTGTGTGGCTGCTGGTATTGCTGTTTTGTGCAATGGCTCTTAATGGCAACAAATGTGTTCCAGTCATATCATCCTAATTTATACCTTCTGTTCCATGTACGAATCTCTAAATGCTTAGTTTAAAGCTAATGGCTAACCAACATTTGGACCTTTCCCAAAAAATGTAATTTTTATGGCCCACTTGTAAGTCAGTTTAAGGGGCAAGCGATCATCACAAATCATAGCAAGTTGCAGAAACTATCGTGTGTCTAGTCTGCAAATTAGTGCTCTTACTATGGTTGCTGTCATTTTAGAACTATATTATTTTTTTCTTTTCCTTTATTTTTCTTGTATTGTTTCATTCGTTTGTGAAGATAGGTCGGGTTCTAGCCAATGAAACGACAAACATGACATGGAACACCATTTAATCAACCATGAGCTGAACCATATTTCCCTTTTGATGTTCTGATTAGTTAATTCTGTTTCAAAGTTTCAGCTTCTATGCAATGTTAATTTTAAGGTATTTTTCACAACATGTGCAACGTTTTACCAGTACCTTTTTCCTTTTTTGTGGTTTGAATAGGAAATGTTCTGAGTGGTCATTACACAATAATTTGTTTTGGATTTGCTTCTGAAACCTGTTGAGTGCAGGGTTTGAAGTAGTTACTGGAAAGTTATTGACTTTGATATAACAGAGACTTTGATATAATAGAGAACACAATTTACTTTAGATAAGGGTGCAGTTACAGTAACATTAGATAAGGGTGTGCCATTACAGTAACAGAGTTTACATAGAGAACACAGTTTACTTTAGCAATTGACTTTGAAGTAGTTACAGTACCATTAGATAAGGGTGTGCCATCGACTTTGATGTAACAGAGAACACAGTTTACTTTACCATTTTTATTGGCTTCAAATTATTCTCTTCATAAATTGAACCTCTGTAGACAATATTGCTTGTGTTGTGACTTATGATTTCATTTCAGAACCATCATTGGCATTTAGATACCCACTAAGTCAAGCATGTTTTGAGTATTTTCTCTTGTTGTCAGACTGAAGAGCTTTTAATCCACATAGCTTAATCTCTAGGTTTCCTTGCTTTTTCTCTCTTGAGAGTTGTGCAACTGTATTTTATATTATTTTGGCTGGTCTATTGAGTGTTCATAGCCTTTGTTTCCTCATGTGGGGAATGAACATTCCTTTGTGTGGTTTATTTTAGGACGATTCTCTTTGTAGTTTATTAGTTTTAGTTTATCTATTTGGTTTTGTTTCTCTTGTATAGCTCTAGTTTTTTTGTTTGGTATTGTCAGGCCTGCGGAATACCCCTTGTATATCTCTATATGTTATCATTTTATTTTATGACTTATTCAACAACAACAAAAAAAGTTGCTTATATTCCATTTATGATTTCACTTTAATTAATTACTAACCAGTCAATGTTATGTCTTTACAATAGTGCCTAGTAGACACCCTCGTGGCTTGACACGCGGGTTTAAGGTTCAAGCAATGGCTGAGAAAGATGGAAAGCTCAAAGTTCCCATACCACAGGAGTATCGTGCGCCAGTGGGGGATCATGCCTCTCAATCAGTCTCCAAAATTGGTGTTGAGGTCCGAACACACTTGCCAGACTTTAGCATTAGCAGGTGGAAACATATCAACGAAGAAGTTACGGCACCTATGTTTCAGTGTCTAACGATAAAATTTTTACATAATTGATTGAATTCATGTAATATAATGAATTATGACTCACAATATTTGTGGTTGTTCCTAGGATCAATTTGACATACAATGTGAATCCACGAATGTTAGCAAAGCAATGGCAACAAAGTGTGGATGGAGCTTGAGCACCCACACCTACCGACGAAGAATAAAATACCTGAACATTAAAAGTGCTAAGGGAGAGGAGTATGCTAGAAGCCACCCACCGCCTGAATGTGACCTCGAGAAATGGAAAAACTTGATTGACAAGAAGTGGAATGATAGCAATTGGCTGGTAAACTTTTCTTATGTTAATTTATTGTTGACAATTACCTTGTCTTCCTAATATATATATTTTACTATTGGAACTTGCTCCTTGTAGAAGCAATCAATAGCTAACATTGACAATAGAAATCAAGTGAAGACGAAGCATAGATGTGGGTCAAAATCTCTCCCAGTTAGGGTACACGAGGTGGTCCGTCTTCTTTAATTTTTTTTCCGTTTTATGATGCCACTACCATCATTCTTATTTAACTTTCTAGTTGAAGAACAAAAAAAATCAGACAATCGCAAATGGGGGCTAACTGCCAGAGTTTCCATGTGTTTACAAATCTCCACACTTTAATGATGTCACAAAGCAGTGGATTTCTCCGGAGTGCGAAAAGAATTATGCATGTATACTTACCTTTTGTATGAGGATGATTGCAATTTTTATTGTATCTTTATTCTTTTCTTTTTTTTAAATGACAGGATAATATGATAAAGATCCAAGCTGAACATTACTCCCAACCTGGTGTGGTTCCAATTACTCCAGAGGAGCTATCTATGAAGGTGCTCCAGCCAAGGTCGGGATATGTTAAAGGACTTGGGTTGAGGCACTCCTTCTCTGTTAGGACTACCAGTGCTTCGATTGACAGTGACTATGTGAGGCGTCTAGAGATGGAAATACAAGAGCAAAATGAGGAAATTTAGTCACAAAAAGAGGAAATTCAAGCACAAAATAAAGAGATAGGAAAGATGAATGGGTCGATTGATGAGAATTTTGAGATGACATCAAGCATCATGGAGTTTCTTAAGAAGCAAGGTTTCAAAGGACAATTTAGAGGAGGAGGTAACCCATGACCTCATACATCGCCTTTTCGGTAAGTCTCGCTTGTTTTATCTTGTTATTTTTCTCATGTTGGTTAGTATATACTAGTTAAAGTACAACAGTTTGACTACTTATTAACTAAGATGTAACAAGTTTGAAGATGTATTTAATGAAAATAGATTCATTATCAAAATTCTTACTTAGCATGACCCTAGTTAAAATACACACCAACCAAAGTAGAGACAAGACTATGTGTTTACCTTTTTGTGTATTTTTGCTAGGCAGTGTTGGAGTTGCTCTAAGTTAGTGATGTGACTAAATAATGGGTGTGTCTTTGATTGAGATTTTCACAATTGAAGAAATGAAGGAACATTTATTGAGTCTGAGGCAGTGGGTTGGTCAAGTTTGTATATCACTTTATGATTGCTGTTGTTTTGTCTATATCATTAGGATGGTTTAGCATAATAAAGACTTTTAATAGATTGATCCATTTGAAGGTTTTCCCTATACTCAACTTGGTGAAGCCACATTTCAACCACTTTGTCTTGGCTAAAGAAGTTTTTTCTTGAGATCATGTGCTTTCTCACAACTTACATTCATATCTGTTGGTCTATCTCTTGTTCTTGAGGCTTCAACTTCTCCCTCTTAGTGGTGTTGTCCTTGTTATTTGACACAACATTCAATTTGTGTTAGCCAACCATATATTGTCTTTATTGTGCTTAATTGGACTATATAAGAAGCAAAGGAGTAATATTTAGCAAACTTTATTTTTACCTGGTGTTAGCTTGAGTTGCATATCCTAACACCCACAAAAGGGAGGTGCAGAATTCAAGCCCCTGTTAGGACCCACTCTATTAGAAAAGAACTAATCTTTGTAATTCAGTTTCCAGGACTTGCTATTGTCATCTTGCCTCAGATAAATTTATTTGCACCTCATTTATGTAAGATTCTTGTTCTTTAAAATGTATACAAAGAAATATATAAATAATATTAGCCAAAAGCAGCCAAAATTAAAAACCAAATAGTCAAAAAAATATGAGCATGTTTATAAATAAAAATAAAAAATCACAATGATTCCTTACCAAAGACGATTTGATCAAGGCTTTTGTTGGGTACAAATTCATAAACAAGAAGGCATTGAGGGGGTTCAATGGTACAACCCAAAAGTCTTACAAGGTTCTTGTGTTGAATTCCACTGATCAAATTTACGTTATTGAAGAATTCATCGGCCCATTGTCGTGAATCAAATGTACCTCAATGCTACGTTATATTTTGGAGCTATTATATATATATATATATATATATTCTACCATTAGTGATAGTGATATTTGGTATTCTTGCAATCTTTTGGCATCTTATGTTATCCGTGTTGCTTTATCATCAAGAATCACCTCAACTCTTTGAAGTTTTGATTTGTTAGATGCATTTATGCTAAATTGGTTTATAAAATAAAATTATTTATATATGAGTTTAGATTTAATTGACAATATATTAATGTTTTCTTTGTTCATTTTCTTTGCAGATTGGTTTTTGATGACGTTTGGAAGTATACTTGCAAATGAAGATCAACTGTTGAATTTTGTTTCCTGAACTGATAGTTAGTTGTGGTTGCAAATCAAGATTGAGTGTTGATTTTTTTTGTGGATTCCACGTTAGTTCATTTTGGGATTTGCTTTTATGGTTTTTTTTTTTGTTATACTTAATGGTTTATATTATTAAAGTTGTTTGATGGATATATTTTGATTTATAATATAAATTGTTTACTGAATTTTTTTGTGGAGTGATGTATAATAGCCAGTGGATTTCTTAGTACAAGTAAAAGGCTGTTGGGATATCAGCAGGGATATTTGTGAAATAATAATTGAAATTGAAATATAAAATATGGAACATGTTTAGTGACGAATTTGTTTCGTCATTTGTATTTGTTATTATGACAAAGTGATTATTCGTCGTTAATAAACATTTTTTGTGACAAAATTTATTGCAATGCATATATGAAAGTTTTTATTGATTTTGTTGTTTGTTGGCAAATTATATTTCGTCATGTATATATATATTTGCGACAAATTATATTTCATCACGTATATAAATATATTTGCGACGAAATATATTTCGTCACCCATGTATGACTTTTGGAGACGAAAAATTTCATCACCTTTACATCTTACTGTGACGAAATTATTTCCTCATCAATGATCAACATTTGTGACAAATTTATTCGTCAACTAAAATTATAAATATGGTACTGAATAATTATTTGGTGACGAAAATGAGAATTTTTGGCAAAATCTTGTTTTATTGGTGACAAAAAATTTCATCACTGAACTAATTTCATTGGTGACGAAATTATTTTTCATCATGGTGGTTTTTTGTGATAAATATTCAATGACGAAACTGGTGACGAAAATATTTCCTCACAAAGATCTATAGTGACGAAATTAGGTCTTTCAAGACAAAAAAAAATTGTCATTCAAGACCCAACTTGTTGTAGTGGTAATTACGAATGTTAATTAAGTTTTAAGAAAGTGAGTATGTGTTAATTGTGCATTTTGTATTTGCTTGGTGTACTTATCGGTTAGCCGTAGGAATATTTGTTCATAATTTTGCTTTGTTCTGTTAATTGAAGGCCTTATCGGTATCTGAACACAAAATTAACTAAGTCAATGTGTTAATTTGAATTTTTAGAATTTTATGGTAAGTTTAATTAGAATTTGATTCAAAATCAAATAATTAGAATAAATTAATTAGATAAAATGACAATTAATTACTTTAAGCTCAATAAGTCTATAAGGCTAAAGTTGATTTTAGAAACCTCTTATACACTCCATCATCTTCAAATAGCAAAAACGTGAGAGAAAGAGAAGAGTGAAATCTTGAGAGAGAATTCAACACTTTAGAGAGAGAATGAAGGAAATAGAGGGGAAAAGTCAAGATTTTGCTCAACTTTGGAAGTGTGGGGAAGTGGTTTGGAAATACTCTTTAGATCCTGGAAGACGCCAATGATCCTCAGCTAGTCACCTGCAAAGATACAAATACTCCGGTCGGGGGTGCCGGAATTAGCACTCCGACGAAGAAGTCAGTTCTTCTACTCAAGAAAGCTTGTTGACTAAGTTTTTAGAAGTGATTCTTACATACCTTTTCTAGTCCATTGCCATTATATTTGTACTCGTTTCTTCTGATCCTCGGGGCCAGGGCCTACTTTTTCAATCATTATCTTTTCCACTATTCGGCTCTAGGGATCCTTCCCCATTCGGCCTATTTATCCTATTCGGCCCCTTATCCTTGCGGGATATCTGCCGGCTAGCGTCAAGCTTCTGAAATATACCTCCTTTATCTTCGCCAATTATTCGGCTACCACAGGAAGAATTAAGCCACTCCACTTGTGAATTCAAGGCTTAAGGTAGAGATTCTACCCTTTGATCATCTAATTGAATTTTTTAGTCCACGAAATCAAGTAAAGTAGGGATTAAGAATGAGAATTGAGCTTAGGAAGTAGAAAAGAGGATCATTCCATGTATGCATGCATAATTCATGGATTTTAAGTTTGAATCTCAACAAATAGTCACATGCATAGGTATACATTTGCATAATTATGAGAATTCAACATCTTTCTTCTCTTCTTATTTCATTTGAACATGTTTTGAAACCAAAGAATATCAATTTAATACATGCATGTTATATACATATAAGTTTCAAGTTTGTTTTGCATAATTGACATGCTTCTGGGCCTTGGTCCTGTGAAAAGATTTTAAATTCATGATGTTATACGAGTTTTCATGTGTTTTTCTAAAGTTTTGGCCCAAATGAACTAGATTGAAGCTTTGGAATTGGGTTTTGAACCATGAATGCAAATCTAAAAATTCCAGAATTTGGTCGCATCGCTTGAGCGACCAAACCGTCACCAGAGCATAAATTTCGAGCTCTAAAAAGTTTTGTAGAGTTTGATTGATGGTTGGCTCAAACAATCTAAAGACTGCTCGAACGACCACCCTTTATTTGGAACCTTGGCTCGAGCGAGCAATAGTTGGCTCGAGTGTAAAATGATTGTTCCTAGTACTTTCGCAAACTTTGCAAGCCGCTTGAGCAACCAAAGCTTCGCTTGAGCAAATTGCCCTATTTTCTAAAATTTTGCTAAGTCTTTCAAAGTGCATAATTTCATCCTCATTCGATCTTAGGCATTCTTAAGCCATGGTTTAGGCTATAATAATGAGGATATGAATTAGAAACACACCTAGAAAGAAATGAAACAAGACAAGTGCTTTCAGAGCGTGTGTTTCTATGTGTATCTGACATATGCTTATCTAGGTCACGCGCCAATATCACTTCTGGAGCTATCTGGGGTAGCAACTCTGAAAAGTTTTGTTTGACTATAACTATTTTTTGAATGAAATGATATGATAAACTCTATTTTTTTTTTCTCTCTGAAATGCCATTTTCTATATAGATAAATGATTATCCTATTTCCGGAAATGTATCGTGGCATCCTTAGCATCATGTGATATGTTATATGTGACTTGGTACAGGGTTTCAAGTGGGTTCCATTCATGGAATTGATTATGCATAATCAACTATATGATCTGCAAGTGGGTGTTTATGACCATCTCATATGAATATGGGCCTTAATGACCATGTACTCTGTATATGGGTCTTTATGGCCACTCCGATTTGTTAGCGCTAATGGATGTACCACGTATGACTGATTAAAAGTCTGAATAAGTATATGAATCTGTTTCTGATTTGAAATCTAATTTCTGAATCTGTTATGGACATCATTCATAAAACCTTTACTTTGTTGTTATTCACTAGGCTCCAACTCATTATTTGTATTATTTATGTAGGTGACCAGGCGCACAACCAAGCTTGAGACTTCCAGTCTGGACTAGTTCTGTCAGCCAACTAGTATGCCTCAGGAGGAGGTTCCCGATAAATGGTTGTGGTCAAGTTTGTGAACTAGTCTTAAGTTTCTATTATCTTTTGTTTTGCTTTGAATAACCTTTGTTTATTTATGTATGTAGGGCTAAGTCCCCTTTTGATTATTTGTACTGGTGATGACGCAAGTAGACATCATAAAATACATATATAAGTTTGAAATTTGTCTGTCTCATATAAGTCTGCACAGCTTTATAGACTATTATATTTTTTATATTTGTTTCTACTACCCTTAATTTGCTAATTAGTTTCAGAGGCTTTCGGTAATCTTTGGATTATTGGCCAATTACAATGCTAAACCTGTAGGGCGGGTTTGGGTTGGGACACCAAGTTTGAAGGAAGCATTGTAATATGACAGTAGCTGAGTATGAAGTGAAGTTCACGGAGTTGGACAGATTTGCATCGTACACGGTCAATACCAATTATAAGAAGGCAAGAAAGTTTGAGGGTGGACTTCAGAATATAATTTTAGAGAAAGTAAATGTTCTGAAATTACCAAAATACGTGGATGTTCTTGATAGGACTTTATTGTCTAAGGCAAATTTGGCATCCCATAACTAACCATTTGAATGGAGATGAAATAGGTATGGTTCTTATTGAAATAATGGATCATCATCTTCGAAAAAGCAAAATCTAGGAACATCTAGTGCCTCTAATTTGAAAAGAGATTCTGTACCAACCTGTAATGTGTATGGAAAGAAACACCGAGAGTTCATTACCATACTTTCGGAGCATGCTATAAATGCGGCAAGATGGGCATATGGTCTAAGATTGTCCCCAACCTGAACAGAGAAGTGGAAGACCCACTGCCACTTCAACTGGGTCCATTCTAATGTTAGGAAACACTGCAAGGAATACTGCTACGAGAGACACACTATGGCGATGAAGAATTTTTGCCCTCGTCCCATGCGATACACGAAATACTGAAGCCGTTGTCTTAGGTACCCTTTCTATTTGCTACCAAGATACTTATGTGCTAATTCATTATGGTTCGACACATTTCTTTGTATTTGTTACATTTGCATCTAGATTGAATAGACTTATGGAATCGTTGCCATATATGTTGTGTGTATCTACTTTATCTAGGGAATCTGTTTTGTGTTCATCTGTGTATTGTGCTTGTGAAATACATGTTGGAAATGCTACATTATTTTTAGATTTGTTGACATTAGACATTTTGATGTGATTTTGGGGATGGATTGGTTGCCTAAATATTGTGCTACCATTGACTGTGTAACGAAACTGGTTTTGTTTAGACCACCGAGACATGATGAATTTGTATTTGTGGGTAATGGTGTAGTACTTCCACCTTACTTAATTTCGGCAATAAATGCATGCAAATTACTCAAAAAGGGATGTCAGGGTGAGCTATGTAGTGTTTTGACTAATCAATCCATGAACATTGTATTAGATGATACTCGTATTGTTAGAGAATTTCCAGATGTGTATCTAGAGGAATTGCAAGGAGAATAAGTTGACAGGGAAATTGAGTTTAGTATTGAAATCATGCCATGTATTCTATCCATTTGAAAAACTCCCTATAGAATATCGACTACAGAAATGAAAGAACTGAAAGAACAATTACAATATTTACTTGACAAGGGTTTTATCCGGCCAAGTACTTTACCTTGGGATGCACCAGTTTTATTTGTAAAGAAGAAAAATGGAACTTTACGCTTGTGCATTGATTATCAAGAATTAATAAGGTAACAATCAAGAACAAGTACCCTTTAGCTCGCATTGATGACTTGTTTGACTAGTTCCAAGGTTCATAAGCATTTTCAAAGATTGATTTGAAATCCGGGTACCATCAACTGAAAGTGAAAGCTGAAGATGTTGAGAAAACTATGTTTCGGACAAGGTATGGTCACTATGATTTTTTAGTTATGCCATTTGGAGTGACTAATGCACTTGCAGCTTTTATGGACCTGATGAACTGAATCTTTAAACCTTATCTTGATGAGTTTGTTGTGGTGTTCATTGATGATATATTAATTTGCTCAAAAAGTAAAGAAGAACATGAACAACATTTGATAACCGTTTTACAAACACTGAGGGAGAATAAATTATATGCAAAACTAAAGAAATGTGAATTTTGATTGGATGAAGTTGTGTTTCTAGGGCATGTAATCAATAGGGATGACATTTCGATAGACCCATAAAAGATTAAGGCGATTGTGAATTGGTCTACACCGACAAATGTGCCAGAAGTTCGAAGTTCATGAGACTAGCTGGGTATTACAAACAGTTTGTGAAAGATTTCTCAAAGATAGCTGTACCACCCACCCGACTTACTCAGAAGGGAAATCGTTTGAATGGACTAACGGGAGGGAGTTCGTATTTTAAAAACTAAAAACAAGACTAATTACAACACCGATTTTAACCTTATTGTCAAGTACGGAGAATTTTGTGATTTATAGTGATGCTCCTTACAAAGGTTTGGGTTGTGTTTTGATGCAGAATTGTAAAGTACTAGCCTATGTGCCTCAACAAAATTGAAGCCTCATGAGAAGAATTACCTTACTCATGACTTAGAATTGGCCACTGTTGTGTTTGCTTAGAAGATTTGGTGCCATTATCTGTACAGAGCAAAGTGTGAAGTTTATACCAACCACAAGAGTCTGAAGTACTTTTTCACTCAAAAGGAAATGAATATGCGACAAAGAAGATGGTTAGAATTGATTAATGACTATGATCTCCAGATTCAATATCATTTAGGTAAAGTTAACACCGTAGTCGATGCTTTGAGTAGAAAGTCAACCGCGAATTTGGCATGTTTGATAACTGAATAAAGAGAGTTACTGAAAGACTTAGAGATTCGAGATTGAAGTGGTGTTCCACAAACAAGGAGAAATGATAGCCACCATTTCTACTCAACCAGCAATCATTAATGAGATCAAATAGAAGCAAGGAGAGGATGAGTTCCTCAAGAAAGTGATTAATGAATTTGAATTGAATCCGAAACTGGGGTTCAATATTAAGAATGAAGTGTTGAAGTTTCAAGGGAGATTGTGCATTCTAAATGTTTTCGATTTAAAGAATAGAATCTTAGAAAAGGGTCACAAGTCAAAGTTTGCAAGGAATACAGGTGACAATAAAACGTATTGGGACTTGAAACAAAGTTTTTGGTGGCTTAATATGAAAAAGGAAATTGCAGAGTATGTATCTAAATGCCTACAATGTTAGCACGTCAAAGTCGAACATCAAAAATTGGTAGGGCTACTTCAACCTCTCCCTATTCCTGAATGGAAATGGGAGCACATAACAATGGACTTCATTGTTGATCTACCTCGGACACTGAGAGGTATGAACTTCATCTGGATTATTGTGGATAGGTTAACTAAATCTGCACATTTTCTACCTATGAGGACTAGTTTTGATGCTTATAAATTGGCTACAATTTACATTGATGAAATTGTTCGTTTATATGAAGTATCGGTATCCATTATTTTGGATAGAGATCCAAAATTTGTGTCTAGATTCTAGAAAAGTCTTCAAAGAGCAATGGGAATAGAATTAAGGTTTAGTACTGCATTCCATCTGCAAATCGATAGGTAATCAGAAAGAGCAATCCAAACGTTGGAGGATATGCTTCGAATGTATGCTCTAGACTTTCAAGGGAGTTGGGAGACTTATTTGGCACTAGTAGAATTTGCGTACAACAACAGCTTCTATTCAAGTATTGGCACAGCACCATATGAAGCCTTGTATGGTAGAAAATGTAGATCTCCTGTGTGTTGGACGAAAGTTGGGGATAGGGTTTTACTTGGTCTCGAGAATGTACAGGCAACTACCAGAAAGATCAAAGTCATTCAACAAAGTCTTAAAATTGCATAAAGCTGACAAAAGAGTTATGCAGATCATAAAAGAATGGCTTTTGAGTATGAAGTTAGTGATCATTTGTTCATAAGAGTGATTCCAATGAAAGGCCAATCAAGATTTGGCAAGAAAGGAAAATTATCACCTTAATACAATGTGCTGTTTCAAATTCTAGAAAGACTTGGTCTGGTTGCATATCGAATTGCTCTACCTGTAGGGATGAAACAAATGCATAATCTACTTTACGTATCGATGTTGAGGGGCTATCTTCGGGATCCGTTCCATGTTATTGATTATCATTGAATAACTCTCAATGAGAACATGGAGTATGAAGAGAAACCAATTCAGATTATTGACTGACAAGTGAAATAGTTGCAGAATAAAGAAGTCCATGTGGTATAAGTAGAATGGAAGTAACACTATGCCACGAAAGCGATTTCGAAGAAAGAAGACAAAATGAGGCAAAGGTATCCCAAATTGTTTCTGACTCAAGGTAACACAAGTTTGGAGGACCAAACTTCTTAAAGAGAGAAAGAATGTAACAACTCCGTTACGTATTATGCCCTTAATCGTTAATTTTGAATATTATTGAAGTGCTTATTGCGAATTTGAATGCTAATCATGTGTTTATATAATTTTTGGATTCATATCTGTTAACCAAAGGAATATTAGTTGTCATTTTTGTTATAATCTGAAATTGAAGGCCTTAATGGCATCAGAAACTGAAATTGGTTAGTTTATTGAGATTGGCATAATTTTTAGAACCTATTGGGAAGCTTGATTAAAATTGGATTCAGTTAAGAAAAATTAAGTTTTGATTAATTAACCTAAGCTTGATTAGCTAGCTTAAGCTCTAATTAGCAACCTAAGCTAATCTAATGTATATATATGATAATTTGAGGCTAATTAGAGGGGAAGAACTCAAAAATCTGTTGTGTAACATTTTAGAGAGAGCGAGAACTCAATTGTATAGAGAGAAAGAGCATGATTTGACGAAATTACTTGGAGAATTGAAAATTTGTGTAGTAGAACTCAAGTTTTTGCTAGAATTGCTGTTGTTGAAGACTCTAAGTATGAAACTACACCATAACTCAAGAATTAAAGTCATCAAATATGTGAATTCGAGAACATTATGTGATTAAATGTGAGAATTGAGCTTAGAATGAAGGAATTGGTGTTAATTCATACTTTCATACATAATTTTGCTTAGTTTCATGATTTAGAGCATGATGCATGTCAACCATGTTGAAAGTAGAAGTTATATCATATATGCACTCATAATTCATAAGAGTTTAAAGGTTGAATTTCATGAATATATGAATTAAAGAGCATGTGTTTGTAAAGCAAGAAAAGGAGTTGAAGTTCATACATGCATGAAGAGTCAAGGTTTGATTTTGGTAAATTGATGAAGTTTTGAGCATTAGATCTATAAATCATCAAGCGTTTATGTTTAATTATATGTTTTCAAGTTTTTGGTTAAGTCTTGCATGAGTCCATACTTTGAACATGTGTTTTGTAGTTCAAACTCAGTTATGGAAATTCTAGAATTCTGCATCACCGCTTGAGCGAACAGTCTGTCGCTTGAGCACACATTTCATACATCCAGTATTTTTGTAGACATTTGCAGTTGGCTTGAGCAACTGTCTTTTATTTTGCATCTTAGCTCGAGCGAACATTGAGCCTAGATTCAGACCATCTAGTACTTTTGTAGACCATGTGGTCCACTCGAACAACCAATGTTGAGCTCGACCGAACTAACCTGTTTCAGCATATTTTGAAAAGTCATGTTTACCCATTTTGGCATTCTTATTCCCTTCTGAGTATTCTTAGGCATATATTGTGCGTCCCAAATGAATTAATGAGTTAGAATGAGAATTGAAAGAATTGAACAACTTAAAGAACTATCCGGCTAGGAAATATGATTCAATGTATGTATCTTGATAATTGTGTAGAACCATCCATGAGGACATGTCAGCAACTGAATCATAGTGAGTAATATTTTAGTAAAGATATTTTCTTAATTACTCAATTTTCTGAATGTCCTATTGTGGTAAGTTTTTTTTTTTCCAAATCTATGATTTAGCAAGTATGAATGAGTTTTTATCTGTCTGAACAACATGATATCTGCAAATAAGTTTGATGAAATATGAACGGTTTTAATGGACCTAAGGTCGTTTTGTATATCTAAAATGGACCCAAGGTCATTCCGTATATTTGACAAGATGGACCTAATGTCATTCTGAATATTTGATAAGTTTGATTATCTGTTATGAGTTGACCGAATGGTCATTGTACAACTGTAAATGATTGGACTCGAGGTTGTTCTGTTAAGTTACGATTTGTTCTGTTCTATACATCTGTTATACGTTGGACCCGAGATCGTTCTGCTATCTATTGGACCCAAGGTTGTTCCGATATGACATGAAATTATCACGATGAGTATGATTTTACTTAAACATTAGAACTCATTCATATAACCTCTTTAATTTGATGTTATTCAGTGGGCTTTCGCTCACTTTGTTATATATATGTATGTAGGTAAGCAACAAGATGTCCAGTCCTAGTGAACTTGTGAAGTTTACCGAGTTTTGTAAATTCGGCTATGAAGCGCCTCACGGAAGAGGCATTTGTTTTTTCTTTGTTATTTTGTTTACATTTGCTGGTCACGTTGACAATAGTTGTACTTAAGCCTTTAGGTTATAAGAGAATGTTTTGTACTCTTATGGGATGATTTATCGGTATGTGTAATATTATGATATGTTTATATAATCAGATGTGAGTTATTAACGTAATGAATATTTTTGTTCATGCCATATATGCACAGTTTGTTGGACAAAATTTTATAATTCTGCTTCCACTTCTGGTACCACATAATTAAATATGATTTGTAGCGCCCCCGAAATGAATGCAATAGCCCATCCACAACATCAACAAGTGACTACAATGATAAAGTAATTATCTTTCATTAGTTTCTAATTAAGTTTTACAAAAAAATAACATATGCTGATTGTAGACCACCCGAACTCCGCTCCGTGCACGAGGGCGCTAATCGTAGTTCTTAGCTACGACAGTTCAGACTCATGTCACAGTTCTGAATCTAATCTCACAAAGTATAATGTAAGACTGGTAAATCATCAAAGAGTCCAAATCCGGAAAATCGTTTTGGAAAATTGATTTTAATAAAAAAGCACCAAACATGGACTGCTTTGTCAGATTTCAGAGTCGCCACATAAATATTTTATTTTGGGAAATTTAGGAAACCCTGACTCGTGCCTAAGGCCACATGTCCGTCATCACCAAAGTTACCTCGGCTCAGGAACTTGGGTATGAGAGGGGAAGGTCCTGAAATGAGCACCCTTGCTCGCCCGATCAAAGATCAGCCTCTACTGACATGATATGTTATTTTTGAAAACACATGCATTCTTATTTCAGTTATTAATCTAATTTACTATGTGATGTGCATAGCACACAAGTATAGGCTAAATCACTTAATTTGGAACAAACCATCTCATGTGTGTTTTTAAAAAATAGGTTGAAGGTGCTACTCGCAAGTAGGCTACGACGCGGATTTTCCACCCTCAAGTGGGCTTAAAACATGACGATTTGCCACTTCAAGTGGGCTTAAAACTTCCATTTCGATGAATTGTTCCAATTCAAGCAATAAAACCTTCATCCACAGGCATTCATGTAGTTAAACACTTAAGCAGTTAGCCTCATGACAAGCATGCTAAACATGGCAGCCACTTATATGCATGCAAGGATGCTAAAGCATAAACACTCACAGTGTACTCCAAGCCTAAACAAATGCTAGTTAGTAATCAATGCATGATCCTAGCTATGTCGACAATGCCTAATGCAACACATGCAAAAATGCAACTAAAATAGGCTCGGCTATCTAGAATGGCATATGAATGCAACACTTGATAACATGATGTTAAACACATATTCAAGTAAGTATATCGAAATACAATGCAGTTTGAATGATGCGTCGAGCATGGTGAAGGCAAGACAGATGAATGGATGCAAACAAGCAAGCATAAGGTATGCTAATTGAAACATGCCCTAAACTAACCATCGAAAGCTTGATAAGTAAAAGGGAGAAAGAAATGGGGTTGGAAGACATGCATCACACACACGCATGCTTATTACAACAGTTTGCCCTCTCAACGGTGGGTCCGAATAATAAACTAACTACCAAATCTAAGCTAAGCTAGCTAACTAATCTAATAAAGCTAATTAGACTAGTTATTACACAACAAATTGAATGACTAGCTACAACTAGTTATTACAGCACCTTAACCAATCAACAAATTAATTAAGTTACAAATTCAAGCTAGAGAAATAAGCATTAAACTATACTATTCAGCTTTTGCTTTGGGAAGTTGAACAACGCATGCATTTGGTCCCTCACTTGGAAATCCATCGCTATGCCCCAACTTGCCTCTGTTTGCATTTGATCTCTGGAAGGTGCACTGACCTCCAAATAGCTTATACTCCAACATGGGAACCTCCAGGAGCATTGCTGACCAGAAAAGGCTGGTGTAGACCACCTGTAGACCACCTAAGTATGCTGCAGACGAGAAAAAGTGGTCGACCAGCTAATTTTTCTGGTCTGCCAACCAAAAATTCTGCCGAAGCTCCATTTTGCTACAACAGAGAACAAGAAGGGGTACGGCAATGTATTTGCAAGATGTGTGTGCACAACCACCCTCCCTATCATTTCTTAAGCTCAAGGGAGTACGGTTCTCGACTCTCAGGCCACCAACCGAGCATCACAATGCACGATGGCCGAGAGCCAAGATTTCACGAATCAATGTCAATGAATGCACAAATAACACATACGAGCCTTAACCTCTATCATGCATGATCAAGAGGGTCGGCGACTGAGAAATGAGGCACGTTTCATCACTTCAAGTATGAAACGTCCCTTGTTTCTCATGTTTGGATTGACGCTCGATCCAAACATGCAGTGCAACTCAAGCATGCCAAACACAATGCAATGCAACATGAGCATGTCAAATTAGAATCCTTAGGCATGAAAACTAGTGAAGGATAGAACGCAAGGGCTATACAATGCAATGCTCAATAGACTTAAACCGAATATGGACAGACCTAAATCATGCCAAAATAGTGGCCAAAATGCTATGAAAGGATGGCATGAAATGCAAGATAATGCATGCTCATGCATTGGCCCATCAACTAGGCATAATAGCACAACTCTCAAACATGATTAAGAAATGACAAACATGGAAGTGTGACAACACTATATGTGCTGAAATCAAGTGTGAACTGATGCCAAATCATCTAAACAACACAAGCATAGTACGCTAGAAGGCCTAAGGCACAAGGCTACCAATTGGGACTATGGAAGAGGCATGCAACACATGGCACAAATGATTGAACCAACCATGAACAGAGCTCAAATAGGTCAAAACAAAGACCATAACATGCTGGGATGGGAGCTCAAAAGTCTAGGCATGCATGCATACGCATTGGTCGACAAACAAGGCAATAATGCATAACCCTTAAGAGCATTCAAAGAATGAAAGAAGTGAGAATATGGCCATGCTATATGCTCTGAAATAACATGTTAAATGATGCCAAATCATGCACATGTCACAAATGAAGCATGCTAGAGGCATGAAAACACAAGGCTAGCAAGGCCAATTGCACTACATCTATGCAATACATGAACCATATGGCCAAGACAACCCAAAATAGTCCTAGAGCATGTCAAAATGATGCTAAAACATATATGGACTAGAGCTAGCATGAAGGGCATGAAGCATGGAGTATGCAAGGCCAAAGAGGAAGGTTACACTACACCTACCAAAACCAAGCATGAGATGACTTTACCAACAAAAATCAGAGTTGTAACATGGCAAAATAAGACCAAATATACACTGATATGGCAACCCAAAAGCTTAGGCAAGATGGCATGCATAATGGCTCATATTTAAGGCATAATGCACAACCTCTCCAAAGCATTGAAAGAGTGAAAGATGTGAGGACATGGTTGTGGAAAATGCTCTGAAATCATATATCAAATGATGCTAGATCATGCAAATAACCCAAGCAATGCATGCTAGTAACTTGGAAACTAAAAGCTGGTGAGCAAGAATGCACTATGGCTATACAAAGCAAGGCATGCATGACCAAAACAACATAAAACAGAGCTTAAGCAAGGTAAAACATGAGTAAAAGCATCCTGGAGTTGAGCCAAAATATGCTAGAATAATGGTCTAAAGCATGATGCATGTTAGGCTAGTAAGTGGAATTGCACTACAAGTGCAAGGAGCATGCCAGAGGCTATCAAACCAACCCAAAACAGAGTTATACCATGGCAAACAAGCACCAAAAACATGCTGAGATAGAACCAAAACATGCTAGAAAGGCATGCTACTTTGAAAAGCTTCAAGTAGGATTACACTACACATACAAGAAGCATACAAGAGGTGACTAAGGCAACCAAAAAAAGAGTCATGGTAGGTCTAAAAGGTCACAAAAAAGTGCTCAAACAAAGCTTCAAGAAGATAGAGCTACATGATCTTTTGATGAGCCATCAACACAAGCAAACAAGAGAAGAGAATGGGGGATAGTCCCCTCCTATTTAAGGCCTCAAAACACACTTTCCACCACTGAAATTCCTCTGGAATTCAGTGGTGAAGAGGCCAATAAAAGTGATCACAAAGGCCTAAAGTGATGTCTCAAAAGCCTAGCAAATAAGGCATGCAATGGAGTAGACCACCGCCAACACCAAAGAAGCCTCAAACAAACATGTTAAGCACTTAAAATCAGAAATTTTTGCAGTTGAGAGTTAAGCCAAAATAAGCATGCAAAGGGGGTCGAAGGCTTAATTAAAAACAAAGCTGTAAGGGGTTAGAAACTCGCCCTTGAAGAACAACTTCAAAGCTGCAACTCCAGTAACTTTTTTTGGACCAAAAGCAATCCAAAAACTCCAAAACCAGCTTCAAGGTGCCTCAGCTCCAAAGCAAAGGTGTTTCACTCTGTGTTTGTGTGCAAAACTGTGAAGAAATGGCACTTTCAAATGCAAATATGAAGAGAAAGGAGCAATATAGAGATAGATGATATACGTATAGCTCCAAGCAGTTTTTCGGAACCTGAGACAAGAGGGAGGAGGTTCCCTTTTATAGAAAACATGCATCAAGCTCGTTGAGCAAGCTTGAAGCTTGAATCAATCCCTCCATACACGTGTATGGAGGATGTTTTCTGTGCCCAACAGCTGGCATGGAAAATATCTGCAGAAAGGACAGGAAAGCTGCTGACCAGTTGAAGTGGTTGGCCAGCTACTTGCACTGGTCGGCCGACCAGTGAAAGTGGTCTACAAGGAGACAAAGTGGTCGGCAAGGGGAAGGAATAGTCTACACAAAGAAAGCAAGGTGCTGGAGTGGCTGCTGACCACTTTTAGTGGTCCAAAGACCTCCAAGACCAGCTGGCCGACCAAAAAACTAGCTGGCAGGCACAAAAAGTGGTCAACAAGGGGAGAAGTTGGTCTACACCCCTGTTCCAACCTCCAGGCAAAGAAAAACAAGGTTTGTGCCAAAAACAAACCAAAAAGGATGCAAGACAAGAGTCCTTGAGACATGGCACGCAGTCGGAAGCCTCAAAAACTAGTCTACGGGCACAAAAAGTAGCCTAAGAGACGGAAAGGTTGTCTATGACCACAAAAAGTGGTCTACAGACCTCTGTCTCCCTCTAGGCAAAGGCAACAAGGCACGGTCCAAAAACTAGGCCAAGAGGAGAACGTTAAGAGGTTCCGAGACATAACGCTCTACCGAAGGCTCCGGAAATCGAAAACTAGCCTGCAAGAGGGAAAAGTAGTCTACGACTACAAAAAGTAATCTGCAGACCTCTCCCTCCCTCCAGGAAAGGTCAACAATGCATGGTCCACAAACCGAGCCAAAACACAAAGAGTTCAGAGGCCCGAAGGCAAGGCACTCAGCCAAAAACTCAAGAAACTCGAAACGAGCACAAACATGCACAATCATCGAGCGCTCAATCGATGGCATCTGAGTCTTAAGGTCGGTCAAAAATAAGGTGTCTACAATTGCCCCTCTTTGACAGAACTCGGAAGTTAAGAAGTGACGGGAGTGAATGTCAAAGCCCAGAGACGACCCATTTTTGACAAGGCCAAAGACTTAGACAAACAGGCAAGATAACAAAGAGAGGTGCCCGCAGGCAGGGGCAAGATGCAAATGACATGCACAATGCTGAACATAACTTATGATCATGCAAAGAGGGTTGTGATGAAGCAATTATGCAAAATAAATGCAACATTTTCAGCGAATGCTATGCAAGCAAGTAAACACGAACCAAACTACATCTCATGTAGAAAGGCTGTAAGAAAATTACAATTCTCATTATGTCTCACGTAGAGAAGGCTAAAAGTGACTACCGAGAACACCTGGAGTCTCAAACGAAACACCTCCCAGCGTATCAAACGCAAAAGGAGAAGGACTGTGCAAGAAAGCGCAATCATCCAAACACATGTCAAATGTAAGAGGAGAAAGGTACGTCCAAATGCATGTCAAACGCGAGAGGAGAAGGGCACCAGTCGAACTGAACCGGAACTTCTCTTGAATGAACTGTACATACAATATCATGCCTGCACAAAAGAGAGATTTTGACAATTATAGTATAACAGGAACACATGGTCAACGCTATATCAAGATACAATTTCAATACAAGATAAACACGTGCACATATGATGCCAATGGAAATATGCATAGCAATGCAAGTGAAAAGTGCATAGCAATGCAGGTGAAAAGTGCATAGCAATGCAAGTGAAAAGGTACATAACAATGCAAGTAGAACGTGCGTAATAATGCAAGTAAAAAGTGCGTGACAACACAAGTGAAGAGGTGCATAACAATGCAAGTGAAAAGTGCGTGACAACGTAAGAAAAGCGGTGCATAACAACGCAGGTGGAACATGCATAACAATGCAACAAAAGCAGTGCATAACAATGCAGGTGGAACATGCATAACAATGCGAGTAGAACGTACATGACAACGTAAGTAAAGTATGCATAACAATGCAAGTAAAAAGTGCATGACAACGCAAGTCAAGAGGTGCATAACAATGCAACTAGATGTGCGTGATAACGCAAGTAAAGAGGTGCATGACAACGCAAGTAAAGAGGTGCATGACAATGCAACTATAGTGTGCGTAACAACGCAAGTAAAGAGGTGCATGACAATGCAACTAGAGCATGCGTGACAACGCAAGTAAGATGGTACATGACAATGCAAGTAGAGTGTGCGTGACAACGCAAGTAAGATGGTGCATGACAGCAACTAGAACGTGCGTGACAACGCAATTGGAATATGCAAAATAATGCAACTACAATGTGCGTGACAACGCAAGTGGAGTGTGCAAAACAATGCAACTAGAACGTGCGTGACAACGCAAGTGGAGTGTGCAAAACAATGCAACTAGAAGTGGAATGTCAAAACAATATAACTAGGACGTGCGTGACAACGCAAGTGGAATGTGAAAAACAATGCAACTAGAAACGTGCATGACAACGCAAGTGAAATGTGCAAAACAATGCAACTAAAGTGTGCATGACAACGCAAGTGGAATTTGCAAAACAATGCAACTGAAACGTGCGTGACAACGCAAGTGGAATGTGCAAAACAATGCAACTGAAGTGTGCGTGACAACGCAAGTGGAATGTACAAACCAATGCAACTGAAACGTGATTGACAACGCAAGTGGAATATGCAAAACAATGCAACTGAAGCGTGCATAACAATGCAGGTGAGACATGCATAGCAAGTCAAGTGCAAGAAATGTATGCTCCATGCAACATTAAGATGCGCATTTTATGCCAGGGTGAGAAGTGCACATTCTATGCAAGCAAGGTTAAAACGTGCTCCATGCAATGTACATACCCTATGCAAAAGGATCAACAACGTACATCCAATGTAATGTGTATATTCTATGCGACAACAAGAATAAGTATATAGTACAAGATGCATTTATGCAATATGTGTGATGATAAGACATGTTACATGCAATGTAGAGCATGATGTCTAGAAAATGCAATAAACAAGCAAAGCGGCACTTTAGAAAGCACCTCATGGAGTGAGTGGCGATGAACCGCTCTACTCTGATGGGGATCTCCCCTTATGTTCCTCAAACTCTTACCTTGCGTTCTTCGAACTCTTACCTTCAACCCATAGTATAAAGGTTCTGAAATGCCGACAAGGATTCTTCACGTAGAACACCTTGGATGCCACTTTTCTTCTTGACCATATTCATAACTTTCCCTATTTTCCAACGGGATGACAAACTAGGTTGGTTCAATATCCAGAATTGTGGTGCATACATACTGCCTCAACCTATGGGGCTTCCATACAGATTTCAAGCTGGGGATACACCCCTGGGTATTTAAACCAGAGTTTAGTCTCGAAAATCCTGAACCTTTGTGTTCTAGGCATCAGTCATTCGAACTCTAGTTTCCACCATCGTAGTTAGTCTCCTAGGAACTCATTGCAAACACAGCCAAGATACCTCTGGCAGCGATGGTGCTCAGGGAGAGCACTTCTGATTGCCTTTATGGCTTTAAAGCAGTCTTGAGCTTGGAGTACAGGCACACTCATACTTTGGAGCATTAACAAGGCCTGAAAAAGTACATATGGAATGCAATCTCGGAATCTGAAACAAATTCAGATGCTCTGATTTTCCCTCTTGTCTTTTGCTTTGCAGTCTGGAACCTATGTAGCTTCAGATAGGTCCTGGTTCTACTATTCTCACATGATCTAGGTTGAACCCTGCAGTTTTATGAAAGAACAAATCCTGTTTTGCACAAATGTGGAGAATGGCACAGCACTCTTAGCGCAAAACAAGTCATTTTGAAATTGAGAAACGAATTCTTAATCAGGTATTGAGCCTACGACTGACCACTGTCAAAATGACTCAACAAAGGAAAACAAAGGTAAAACAACCTAAACACATCTATTGACGCACGAAATGACTCAAAACAAGAATCGAAACAAACAAAACAACACACACGACACTTAGATGTATTCCACTAGCAAGAGACCTCTTAGTTCGCGAGGAGCTAGTTTCTTCGGGTATTGTTTCCCACCCTTTTCTCATTTGTGACTCTCACATCACTCTGACACTCGATCTCTTTTTCTTTGAAAAGTCCTTTCCTCACTTTTCTCTCAACACACATCTCTCTATTCTTTTTATCCCTCCCCTGGGTGGTTGATGGATAAACAAGAAGTTGCGGGCTCTTGCCCTAGCGTCCTGCTAGATTCTCTTTCTTCCGCTCACAACAATGAGCTTTCCCACAGAGGGGTTGCGATAGGACATGCAGTAGATCCGCAGCTGACATCTGTTGACGATGCGCTTGGGCAGCTCAGATGTGATTAGACCTGTCCAGATGAGGGAATGGAATATCCTGATCCATTCTAGTTCGTGCTTCGCACTTAGCTTGATACCTCGCTGCTTGGAGGATGAGAGAGCTTTCGGCCCTTTGCTGTTAGCTTCAATTGTGCCCTTTTCTGGCGAATATGGTGCCCTTCTCGGCAAGTATGGTGCCTTTTCTGGCAAGTATGCTGACAACAGGGAAAAGACAGAAAACCTGACTCAACTGTGCCCCTAGTTCATCATTTTGACCAATTTTTGTTTTTTGACTTCTGCTAAAACAATTTTGACCAACATGAGAGTTAGATTAACACACTTGTTCAATTTGCTGATTTAAAATCATGCAAGTCAGGCTATGAGCATTGGAAATTTTCCTTTTTTTAAGGTCCAAGAAATGGTCCAGTTTTGGAAAAAATGGAATAATTTTTGAGAAAATTAGTCAACCTCATTAAAAATTCTCAAAACTATTTTTGCAAATGGCCACTGCTCGACCAACACAGAATTTACTCTTGAGATGCACAACCTCAGATCCAAAACAATGGGAAATTGCCCCTTGTCTAAATGGCACTACACAACAGCGAAAAATTGCCCCTTGTCTGAATGGCACCACAGCGCACTATAATCAGTCCTCAAAGTGATGATCACAACCGAACTCTCGGATACAGAAACGACAAAGATGACCCGAACCATTACATGGACACAATCAATTTGGAGGTGTTTATGGCTGGACTTCAGAATGAAGTTGCCTACGTATCCCAAACATGGGAATCAAGCCTTACGTAGTTCCAGGTTAAGGTACACTCGGGTATTAACCTCTCCTTTTGCACTCTAATTTTTGCATAGGCCGCCCTTCTGGGTTTTCAACCTTGCGAGCTACGTTTTTCTTTTCTTTTCATTTCTTTTTTTTTTTCGTTCTTTGTTTTCATCTTCTTCTGTTCTTTTCTTTGCATTTTTTCATTTTCTTTTCTTTTCATCTTTTATTATCTTCATTTTTTTTTTTTTTTGCTCTTTTCTTTGCTCTAACTTTTACTTGGGTTGCTCTTCTGGGTTTCGGCCCAGCGAGCCTCTCAAGGTTAAAAGTGTAACAAATCCATGTTGAATGGTCATAGGATCTCGAATTCATTTGAATCCAAGAGAAAGGCTGATGTTTGCTGATGATGTAGG
Source organism: Camellia lanceoleosa (assembly GCA_025200525.1). Lineage (NCBI taxonomy): Eukaryota > Viridiplantae > Streptophyta > Magnoliopsida > Ericales > Theaceae > Camellia > Camellia lanceoleosa. The sequence goes on from CM045764.1 coordinate 66,917,820, forward strand.
AATCCATCCAACCGGGTCTGAATTGCCCCCAGTGCTGTGGATAGGAACTCACTTGTCCTTCAGCAAAAACTTTCTTCTTTCCTCTCTTCTGGGATTTGGCATTCTTGCCGATCTTCGTTAGCTTGAGCAATGTCCCAATTTTTTACTCTTCGAGCACATCTGACATTTTTTGCCCCTAGTTCAAGGGCTGCTTCTCATCCAGCTTTGCAAGCTTTTTTTTTAAAATCATATTTGACCTTCTTGCCCTTAATTTCGAGGGCTGCTTCAAATTTGGTTTGACAGGCCTCCTTTGTGGTTGACCATTGAACATTTTGAATCCAAGTTCAAGGTTTGAAAGCAAGGGGTTGAGTCTCGAGGCTGAGAGCGATCCTATACTGTACAATCTCAAGAGCAATTCCACACAGGTCTTCGCAAGGCGGCGCAAAACATTTTTTGAAATCTTTTAAGAAAGTGACTAGTCGGTCGAGCTGAAGACAATGTAGAACCAATTTGGATCAAGCCAGGATCCTTCTCAGTACTCATATTAACAAACATGATCTCATTCATTAAGGGCTTAGCATGCCTCTCTTTCTCTCAGTTGATCAATTTTTTGCAAAACCCGAGGAATTCCTTCCTCTTTGTTTTCAATACATTGTTCAAAAAGTTTTGAAAAACTTAGGTCAATGCAATGAGTTCAAGGCACAAAAAAGCATGTGAAAAACACTGTCGTTTCATTCAAATCTTCTGGCACAACTGGCTCCAAGGTAGAAACAGCCTCAAAAGAAAGAGTGCAAAAGACAAACAGAAAACAAGCTAGTGATATCCAAGGGAACACCCCCGAAATCACCCGACTCCAACATAACAAAACTGACTTGATACAACAAGACAGACTCAACTGGTTCAATATAAAAAGACTGACTCAATACATCACAACAAGACTGACCTAATACCCAAGTCAAAAAGTAAAATAGACAGCATTCACAAAATACTCAAAACAGTGCGTGTCATACGCTACATCCGGAGTAAACTGGGTGCCATCCGTAGGTAGTTCATCCCCCCGATCACATCAACACATTATCCCCCCAAGTTCATCAATCCGGTGCCGATAGACTTTGCAGGACCTGGTGCGGTGATGACCCCGTTGTCAATCAGATCTTGTATTTCATGGCGAAGACAAAAACAAAGGTTGGTGTCATGACCGGTTTATTGATGGAAGGCACAATATTTGGCAGCATCATGCGTAGCCGGAAGGAGATTCAGGGGAGGCCAAGGCTCAAGGGGTTTGAGATGGCCTTGTCCAACAATGATTTGGAGAGCTTTGGACAAAGGCATATAGAGGGCATGGAAGACCCTTTGACCTCGGGGTTGGTACTTCGTGGTTTGTGGATTTTTACTGGATGCACCGGCAAAGGGATTGGTAAGCGCTGACTGGGTCTGCTGATCTCTTTCAAGTGCAGGATTAGAGCTGAAAGGAACATTCCTGGTATGACGGCCCTTCTCCTGGCTTACCCCTCGATTCAAACTGCTCTCATTCTGAATGGCAAAAGTGCCATCCACAATCTTTGCAACAACTGCAATCACTCGCTGTTTGTTCAGCCCTTCGGCTTTCAAAGCCTCAACAGCCCACTGAAGGTGTTCATGGGTACCAATGCCCGCCCCAACCTTGTTCTTACCACTGGCCTCCACTTTGCCAAGAGATTGGCCTTCTTCCAATGCAGCCAGTCCCAAGATTGGGGAGCCTTTTGGCGTGAAACCCCTGGTAGGCGATGTGGTTGATGATGGAGCCTAAACTCCAAAAGCTAAATCCGCCACTATTTTTTGAAGGTCTTCAATCATTCCCATCAGCTCAGAAGTAGTGGGTTCACGGGTTTGAGATGATTGGGATTCTGAGATTGGATGTGTGGTAAGTGCCCCAGATGGACGTTGCATTTCGGCATCGGTCTCACCCTGCATGGCGATTCCCTGGTTTAATGCCGCTACCATGGTAACAACTTCTTCCGAACTTTGTGCCATCACAGTCTGCTAAGTTTGAACAAAGGTGATGTGACTGGTGACTGTCGGATCAGATGAACTGGTGAGCCCTGACTGGCCTTTCTTTGCCTTGCCTCAGTGAAGGAACACTGGTTGCCCTTGAATTGAATCTCTGACTTGACAAAGTCTATCAACTCAAGTCCAATGTACCCAGGGGATATTGGAGCCTTCTGAAGCTATGGTTTCAAGACTACACTAGCAAAAGAGAAAACATGCAGCATCTCAACCCAATTTCACCAGAATAGATTTGAGCATAACTGAATGACTGTGCTCCCTACAAAATTCTGCCCAAAAGTCTGCCTGTAAACTGATACCCTCAGGCCGATACTCAGACTTGCAACTAATACATACATCTTGTAGAGACACACCCTAACAGCACATAGCAAGCAAGTAAGAGCGAAAACACCCTTATGGAGGTGTAGGGTTTCCCTGCCCTATATTGTCAGGAGCTGGGTTTTCACTACGCACACAGTGGTTTCAAACAACCTACATTCGGGTAAGCAACCTATCCTAGTTTGGAATGGTCAAAGAGGGTGCCTCGGTAAAAACTGAAGTTTGTGTTCCCATCGTGGCAAAGCCCGCAACCGGTCAACCTTATGGCATGCTTTTCCAAGCAAGCCTCCGGCAAACTGTTCAAGAATAGCAGACGGCAAACACTGTGACTTAGGCGCACCAATGCAAATGCAATGAAAAAAAGCACATAAGTGTAGACAAAACAACATATCATGAGTTCGAGTCAAGTTTTCTAAATCTCCAGTAGAGTCGCCAGAAACTGTAAATCGCACGAACTCTGCTTCGCGCGTGAGGGCGTGAATCGTAGTTCTTAGCTACTACAGTTCGGACTCATGTCACAGTTCTGAATCTAATCTCACAAAGTGCAATGTAAGACTGGTAAATCACCAAAGAGTCCAAATCTGGTAAATCGTTTTGGAAAATTGATTTTAATCAAAAAGCGCCGAACATGTATTGCTTTGCCAAATTTCAGAGTCGCTACCTAAATATTTTATTTTGGGAAATTTAGGAAACCCTGACTCGTGCCTAAGGCCACGTGTTCGTCATCACCAAACTTACCTCGGCTCGGGAACTTGAGTACGAGATGGGAAGGTCCTGAAATGAGCACCCCTGCTCGCCCGATCAAAGATCGGCCTCTACTGACATGATATGTTTTTTTTTTAAAACACATGCGTTCTTATTTCAGTTATTAATCTAATTTACTATGTGATGCGCATAGCACACAAGTATAGGCTAAATCACTCAATTTGGAACAAAACATCTCATCTTTGTTTTTCGAAAATGGTTTGAAGGTGCTACTCGCAAGTAGGCTAAGACGCGGATTTGCCACCCTCAAGTGGGCTTAAAACATGATGATTTGCCACTTCAAGTGGGCTTAAAACTTGCATTTCGATGAATTGTTCCAATTTAAGCAATAAAACCTTCACTCACAGGCATTCATACAGTTAAAAACTTAAGCAGTTAGCCTCATGGTAAGCATGCTAAACATGGCAGCCACTTACACGCATGCAAGGATGCTAAAGCATAAACACTCACAGTGTACTACAAGCCAAAACAAAAGCTAGTTAGTAATCAATGCATGATCCTAGCTATGTCGGCAATGCCTAATGCAACACATGCAAAAATGCAACTAAAATAGGCTCGGCTATCTAGAATGGCATATGAATGCAACACTTGATAACGTGATGTTAAACATGTATTCAAGTAAGTATATTGAAATACAAAGCAGTTTGAATGATGTGCGGAGCCCGGTGCATGCAAGACAGATAAATGGATGCAAACATGCAAGTATAAGGTATGCTAATTGAAACATGCCCTAAACTAACCATCGAAAGCTGATAAGTAAAAGGGAGAAAGAAATGGGGTTGTAAGACATGCATCACACACACGCACGCTTATTACAACAGTTCGCCCTTTCGACGGAGAGTCCAAATAATAAGCTAACTAGCAAATCTAAGCTAAGCTAGCTAACTAATCTAATAAAGCTAATTAGACTAGTTATTACACAACAAATTGAATGACTAGCTACAACTAGTTATTACAGCACCTTAACCAATCGACAAATTAATTAAGTTACACATTCGAGCTAGACAAATAAGCATTAAACTACACTACTCAGCTCTGCTTTGGGAAGTTGAACAACGCATGCATTTGGTCCCTCGTTCGGAAATCCATCGCTATGCCCCAACTTGCCTCTATTTGCATTTGATCTCTGGAAGGTGCACTGACCTCCAAATAGCTTATACTCCAACATGGGAACCTCCAGGAGCATTGCCGACCAGAAAAGGCTAGTGTAGACCACCTGTAGACCACCTAAGTATGCTGCAGACGAGAAAAAGAGGTCGGCCAGCTACTTTTTATGGTCTGCCAACCAGAAATTCTGCCGAAGCTCCATTTTGCTGCAACAGAGAACAAGAAGGGGCACGGCAATGTATTTGTAAGATGTGTGTGCACAACCACCCTCCTTATCATTTCTTAAGCTCAAGGGAGTACGGTTCTAGACTCTCGGGCCACCAACCGAGCATCATAATGCACAATGGCCGAGAAGCCAAGATTGCACGAATCAATGTCAATGAATGCACAAATAACACATAAGAGCCTTGACCTCTATCATGCATGATCAAGAGGGTCGGCGACCAAGAAATGAGGCACGTTTCATCACATCAAATATGAAACGTCCCTCGTTTCTCGAGTTTGGATTGACGCGCAATCCAAACATGCAATGCAACTCAAGCATGCCAAACACAATGCAATGCAACATGAGCATGTCAAATTAGAATCCTTAGGCATGAAAGCTAGTGAAGGATAGGACGCAAGGGCTATACAATGCAATGCTCAATGGACTTAAATCGAATATGGACAGACATAAATCATGCCAAAACAATGGCCAAAATGCTGTGAAAGGATGGCATGAAATGCAAGATAATGCATGCTCATGCATTGGCCTATCAACTAGGCATAATAGCACAACTCTCAAACATGATTAAGAAGTGACAAACATAGAAGTGTGACAACACTATATGTTCTGAAATCAAGTGTGAAATGATGCCAAATCGTCTAAACAACACAAGCATAGCATGTTAGAAGGCCTAAGGAACAAGGCTACCAATTGGGACTACACAAGAGGCATGCAACACATGGCACAAATGATTGAACCAACCATGGACAGAACTCAAATAGGTCAAAACAAAGACCATAACATGCTGGGATGAGAGCTCCAAAGTGTAGGCATGCATGCATACACATTGGTCCACAAACAAGGCAATAATGCATAGCCCTTAAGAGCATTCAAAGAATGAAAGAAGTAAGAATATGGCAATGCTATATGCTTTAAAATAACATGTTAAATAATGCCAAATCATGTACATGTCACAAATGAAGCATGCTAGAGGCATGAAAACACAAGGCTAGCAAGGCCAATTGCACTACAACTATGCAATACATGAACCATACAGCCAAGACAACCCAAAACAATACTAGAGCATGTCAAAATGATGCTAAAACATGTATGGACTAGAGCTAACACATGCTAGCATGAAGGCATGAAGCATGGAGTATGAAAGGCCAAAGAGGAAGGTTACACTACACCTACCAAAACCAAGCATGAGATGACTTTACCAACAAAAATCGGAGTTGTAACATGGCAAAATAAGATCAAATTAGGCCTGTCAACGGGTCGGATTCGAGTCGGATCTGTCAAAATCCGGTCCGATCCGATTAACCATTAATCTGAATCCGAATCCGAATCCGATTATTGAAAATCCAATTAAACGTGATCCGATCCGATCCGTTTTACACGGATATCCGATCCAAAAAATCTGATCCGATCCATTTTTTTTTTCCCCACTCTTTCTGTTTGTGATTAGCCAGCCATAAAGTCAATAAAATACTAATTATAAAAAATACATTGTTTGTAACATCAAATTTTGAATACTTGTACATAAGATTATACAAAACTATTTTTTTTTTAGTATCTAACAACGTCAATGCTTTTTCTGAAAAAAAAAAAAATGTAAAATGTACAGAACATTAATAATTCTTAGCTATTCAATAGTTTCACAAAAATAGTAAGTAGACAATAAGCAAAAAAGGAAGCAAGATATTCCATGGTGCTCCATTATAACACCTCATTTACAATAACATCATTCCAAAACATCTTTCCAAAACAAAACATCACAATTTCTCCCCTTGTGGTACAATCAAAAACACATAAATGAGGGCTTTCACAATGAAGCATGAAGTGCTTGTGAATGCCATTAGCTGTTTGTATAAAAGGATCCAAAGAAGATACCAAACATTTGCAAGCTTAGTATAATTCAGATAACGAAGTTACAGAACAAGTTTTGGAAGAATTTCAAAGGTCAGCCAAAGGGATGGAAGAATTTCAGATTCTCTTTTCAATTCTTGAAGAACGCCGAGGTAATGGAAGAACAGTTTTTGGGCTCCCACCCACTTTGCAATATTTGTCAAATTCCAACTCCATGCCTTGTCCCATCAACAGATCTACAATCTACAGAAAATACAAAAAAAAAAAAAAAAAAGGGCAAACACAAGCAACATTAAAACAGAACTCAAAATCAAAACTAAACTGAGAATTAGAATTGAATATGATCTCCTAAATAAAGATCTTCTACCAATATACTTGTTAAAGCACATTGTTTGGTTTCATCCAAAATCAAAGCTTTTAGGTTCAATTTTTTTCGAGGCATTTTGAAATGATTGACAACAAAAGCACTCCTAAGCATAAATCCCGTAAAGATGGAAGTAAAAAAGTCGATGATCGTTGAATGTTTGCATGAAAATACAAAAGTCATATATAAACTTAGAGCAGCAGACAATCTGTTTGATGAAAGCACCGTGAAAGAATGTATACATAAAACAAAATCTCAGAGAATAGCATCCAATTAAAAGGACACAACCCAAGCCTTACTTACCCATTTGCTCAAATTAGAGAAAGAAAATGTATTCAAGCAATCCAATCAATTAACCTCAAACCTCAAATTTCCTTAATCTTCAACCCTTGAAGCAACAATCCAAATTTCAAAAGGTCTTTAACTCTGGAGAATAGCAAATTCATGGATCCTAATAATGGTTCAAAGCTTGAGATCAAAAGAACCTCAAAAGCTGCTGCTGGTTAGTACAATGAAACTGAAACCCTAAAACTAACAAGCAACCTCAAGGTACCTATAGAAACCCAAAAATCAAAAAATGGGTGTTAGAGTAACAGAGAAATAAAATCAACTGCAAAGAATTAAAGAAATGAACAAAACCACATCTAAGCAAAGAATTAATGACCCAAAACCACCCAGCCCCAAGAAAAAGCCCTAGACCAAAGACCAGAAACACCAGGCAACAAGATGGTAGCCTAAATAAACCCTAGAATACATAGTCAACAAAGCGAGGCCAAACAACGATACAAAGAACCCACATTTGCCTCCTACTCAACAACCCACTCAAACAGGTCAAGAGAGTGAAATACACAAGAAAAAGAACTGAACTGTGTTCAAGAGAGGTAACTCACATTCATCTGGTTTCCCTTAGAGAAACTCAGAATTTTCAGACAAACTAAACAATGTAAATCTTTCTTACAAGAATATCAAGCTCCAAGAAGAAAAGTTATGTAACCACATTTCACCACAAGCAGTTATAGTAAGAGAGCGAGCAAATAAATTGTATAGAGGAGAGATAATTAAAGTTATATACTCACGATTCTTCCCAGTCAATAACTTTAATAGCAACCACTTTGTTAAGCTCATTATCAAACACGCAAATCAGAAAGCTATTACCTTAATATACAAACAGTTATCAAATTATGTCGAATTTAATTTCATAGATCACTATAAAGGCATGGGACAAGCCCCATAATCTGAACCATATTTACCCATCTACTTCAAGTGATTCAATCCAATCCATCTACTCATGTCAACATTCTTCTACATCTGCAATTTCAAAATAATGTGACATTAAGATATTTATAGAACTAAACTAAATAACATCTAATTATTTAAAAACTTCAATATTTAACTTACTTCTATTTTTGGTTGATTCAATCCAATCATTGCAAGTGATCAAGGCCTCCACAATATCTGGAAGTAATGAAGCACGTGTCTCATCAATCACCCTACCTCCTACACTAAACGCCGCCTCTGATGCAACCGTAGTAGCAGGAACACTTAAAACATCACGAGCCATCCTTGCCAAAGTAGGAAATTTTGCTTTATTCACTTTCCACCAATGTAGGATATTGAAGCTCTCATTACTTGGAAACACCAACTCCTCCAAGTATTGCTCCACCTCTGATTTTTGATAGGCATGAATATTAGAAGCACGTTCTTGGGCATACCACGCATGAAAAGCAGCCAAACTTTCTTGTTTCGAAGAACCGACATGCAATTGACTACCACTTGAGCTACTATTTTCATAAACAAGTGCAATGTTGCTCATAGAATCAGAAGAATCACTCCTATACTCATAAAAAAGATCAACAAAACCATTACGGACTCTCTAAATATGCTTATTAGCATCAGCACCATAAATAAGCCCAAAGTAGTATTCCACTGAGTCCATTTTAAATCTCGGATCAAGAACCACTGCAATTGCTAACACCAAAGAACATTCTTCCCAATATTTTTGAAATTTCACTCTCATTGGGCCAGCCATCAATTGAATGCAATCATACTCACTTTGTTCCCATTTTTTCATTTCAAGTTGAATAAGACAAATATCAGGAAAAAACACATTTGAAGTAGGAAAAGTGGTACCACTAAAGTGAGATGTAGCATCAAAAAAAATCTTCAAGCACCCACAAATCACATTTGCCACATTCCACTCATCCTCAGAAGGATTGTGCTTATATTGTTTGTCAATTTGCCCTAAGCGGTGGAATGCAGTTTTCAAATCTAATGTAGCTTCGAGCATTGAATAAGTGGAGTTCCATCTGGTAGGAACATCCATGGGGGCTTTCTTTTTATGATGTAACTTAACATGATTCGTTGCAACATCAAATTTTTGTTTCCCATAAGGAGACCTCCCCAAATATCTCACACTTTCTCGGATTTTTGAAATAAGACTCCCAATCACTTTCAAACCATCCTGAACAACTAAATTCAATATGTGCGCTCTACAACGCACATGAAACAACTGTCCATCCAAATGTAGTAATCCTTGGTCATGTAGCCATCGCTTTAAGAGTCTCACCATGACATCATTACTTGTCGCATTATCAACTACCATTGAAAACAACTTCTTATCTACGTTCCACTCTAAAATTAGATCTTTGATAAAACTAAACAAATGGTCTCCATCAAGCGGGTAATCAATGCGTCTATAAGCAAGGATTTTCTTCTTTAACTCCCAATCATTAGTCACATAATGGGCAGTCAAACATGTATAGGCAAAATTCTGATGGTCTGAAGTCCATATATCAGTTGTCAAGGTAATCTTAGAAGAGAGTTCATTTAAAAATTGATATAACTTGGCCTTTTCTATTTCATAAACATCAAGGACATCCGCTCTAACAGTGTTACGAGACACAAGTTTGAACATTGGTTGAAGATTATTGCAAATTATTTCAAAAAACTCATGCTCAGCCATGTTAAAAGGATAATTATGCTTGATTATCATCCTAGAAAAATCCATACGACTTCTCTCTTGATCGAATTTAAAAGTTGCAGCCTTAGGAGTAGATTCTGAAGCAGCCTTACTAGCATTCCTAGGGGCATTTGGCCCTTTAAGTACTGGACATGTCTTCGACAAATGATTTTTTAAATGGCTAGTCCCTTTCCTACTCTCTCCAACAAATTCCCTATTGCAATGCTTACATCTAGCTATGTCATTTCCACTAGGTCCTTTAAATTTGACAAAGTCATCCCATACCTTCGAAGTTAGTTTTCGAATCCTCTTTGTAGGTCCTTGAGATACATCGTCATCCAACTCGGTATCATCAAGAATAATAGGTTCACTATAATCCGAAGACATCTTTGGCTCAAAAACTCAAATATGCACTGCACAAGAAATCAAACTTAAAGGAGCAGGAGTTCATTTAAAAACAGTGTGCACCAATTTGGAAATTGTATAGATTTGTGTGCATGTGATCAATCTACTGTAAAGGCATGTGGAATTCATTTAAAAACAACAAAACTGATAAGCAGCTATCCCATTACTAAGTCTTTGCAGAGGATATATAAGATGGTATAATGCACCAACCATAATAGATGGTCTTGTCCAATTGGACCGCCAACACAACACAACATTAGCCCCTATCTAATTATAGCTACCCCTTCACAACCCACACACTTCCATTATTTCTGCCATATATTGGCAAATATTAATAACACTATTAAAAATAAAATTAATAATTGTTTTCTTTCTCATCAGTTCTTTTTTATTTTCTCGTCTTTCAAAAAGCCAAAACCATGTCTATTCACCCAAAAAAAAAAGAAAAAAACAAAGTAACAGAGTTCTAAGCATTGAATAATTCTACATTCTGTTTTCGAGGAAAATCATTCCCAAACAAATAAGAAAAATGTGGCAACAAGAAATGCTTCAATTAAACTCATGGAATGAAGAAAATATCAAACAGATACAATCTCTCTTTAAATCGTCAAACTTGATAAAATGATTCTTATTCGTGGCAACACGCAAAATTCAGACAGAATATTTAGACTGATACAAGTCCACTAGAAATATGACCAGAAATACAAACTTAAATTTCATGACAAAGGGAAAACACATTCTAAACAATTCAAAGGTTAACTAACTCAATGAAGAAGCAAAGCCAAATTGCAGAAGAAGGCGAGACCTGACCAAAACAAGCACTCCCAATTTTTCGGCGCGCTCAATCCACTAGGCACGAGTTTTGCTGCTTTCAACATTTCTTACTGGGTAAAAGTAAGGATGAGCTTGCATGAATGATGAATCATCCACAACATTATTAACCCTTAAATATTAATTCAAACTCCAATCTATAAGCACCATCAGCAATGGAGTGTCAATTTTGCCATCCAAAGTAAAAAGACATTTTTAGAACTCTATTTTTGTACAGAATCCTAGAATGATTTTTTCAGAGTTGGATATGTTAATAGTGTGGGAATATATATCAAGGATTTCTTACCATTGCTTCTTTCGCAGTTGGCCTTTCATGGTGATCATATCGCAGCAGCTTGTCGAGGAAGTCAATTGCCTATATAAGAGCTTGTATATATATGTTATTATTTGAATAAACAACCAAGAGAACCTGGATTTTGATTAGAAATGACAGAAGATTACACCTCTGGAACAGCCAGACGTTGATTTTCAGCATTAATGAATTTAGTCCATGGTTTCCTGCTATGCCTATACAAACGGATTAAACAAAGATTCTTGTTAAGATAGACTAGACCGATGAGACCCACAATTTCCAAAACCTATGGACACCAGTCATCTTAATTCAATAATTTTACAGATACAAAATAATTAATAACAAAACTGACCATTGAAATATAGTTAAAAATACAAAGATAGACCAGACCCATGAATCTAACATAGAAGAGAAATTTCAGAATGAAAGTATAGATATATACCAATATTTATCGAGATAAAAAGTGAAAATTAAGATAAAAATTTATATAGATAAACACATTTTCTTGTCTCCACATTGAGTTGAAAAATATAGCAACTGTAATCTATAATAGAATTAACATTCACCTGTCCTGCTATGTAGCAATTCTCCTTCCTCATATACTAAGTTGACTAGATATAAACTGCTATCTAGTAAGGCTGTGTTTGGGTCATGGAATTGGGGTAATGATTTGAAAATGGAAAGGAAAATATGAGGGAAACAGTGGAAAAAACACAGCCTAATAGACAAAAAAATACCAAGTTGAAACAGCTTAAATAAATCAACCGACCCCCTGATTCAAAACTGATAACAAATATATGATATTACATTCAACAAACAACCCAAAGTACCCATCAAATAACAAATATATAGAGTCCCAAAAACATCCAAGAAAATGTTTCAGAATTGATTTTCCATTCAAACAAACAACCCAGACCTCTTATATAAAGGAGAAACACAAGCACAAGGCAGTAAAAAGTAGATACAATGACAAACACAAACGGATCAGAGAGCTCACCGAAGAATACCTAGATCAGAGAAGTCGGAGAAGAAGATGATGAAAGATAGATTTGATGTTGACCAGAGAGCTCACCGAAGAATACCTAGATCAGAAACGGCATAGAGCTCGATTTGGCTAAGTTCATCGTCGTCAATCGGAGTAGGAAGAGACGATTAGAGAGAGATTTGATTACGAGAGAGATCTAGGTATTCTTTGATGAGAAATGATGAAAGAGACGATGAGAGAGATTTGATTTTGAGAGATCTGATATGGTTTCTAGGAATTCAATCGGATTAGGCAAACAAATGGACCGGATCGGATTTATCCGAATCCGAACCATTTTAAATCGGGCTATGCAGATTCAGATTAAACATATTTTCAGATTCGGATATGTATAAATGGATCGGGTTAATCGGATCGGATTCGGATCGGATTCGGGTTATACCCGATCCATTGACAGGTCTAGATCAAATATACATTGATATGGCAACCCAAACGCTTAGGCAACATGGCATACATAATGGCTCATATTTAAGGCATAAAGCACAACCTCTCCAAAGCATTGAAAGAGTGAAAGATGTGAGGACATGGCAGTGGAACATGCTCTGAAATCATATATCAAATGATGCTAGATAACGCAAATAACCCAACAATGCATGCTAGTAACTCGGAAACTCAAAGCTAGTGAGCAAGAATGCACTATGGCTGTACAAAGCAAGGCATGCATGACCAAAACAACATAAAATAGAGCTTAAGCATGATAAAACATGAGTAAAAGCTTGTTGGAGTTGAGCCAAAATCATGCTCGAATGATGGTCTAAAGCATGATGCATGTTAGGCTAGTGAGTGGAATTGCACTACAAGTGCAAGGAGCATGCAAGAGGCTATCAAACCAACCCAAAACAGAGTTATACTATGGCAAAATAACACCAAAAACATGTTGAGATAGAACCAAAACATGCTAGAAAGGCATGCTACTTTGAAAAGCTTCAAGTAGGATTAAACTACACATACAAGAAGCATGCAAGGGGTAACCAGGACAACCAAAAATAGAGTCATGGCAGGTCTATAAGGTCACAAAAAAATGCTCAAACAAGGCTTCAAGAAGATAGAGCTACATGCTCTTTTGATGAGCCATCAACACAAGCAAAAGAGGAGAAGAGGAGGGGGCACAACCCCCTCCTATTTAAGACCTCAAAACACACTTTCCACCACTAAAATTCCTCTGGAATTCAATGGTGAAGAGGCCAAATAAAGGTGATCACAAAGGCCTAAAGTGATGGCTCAAAAGCCTAGCAAATAAGGCATGCAAGGGAGTAGACCACCCCCAACACCAAAGAAGCCTTAAACAAACATGTTAAGCAGTTAAAATTAAAAAAATTTGCAGTTGAGAGTTAAGCCAAAATAAGCATGCAAAGGGGGTCAAAGGCTTAATCAAAAACAAAGCTTTAAGGGGTTAGAAACTCACCCTTGAAGAACAACTTCAAAGCTGCAACTCCAGTAACTTTTTTTGGACCAAAAGCAATCCAAAAACTCCAAAGCAAAGGTGTTTCGCTATATGTTTGTGTGCAAAAGTGTGAATAAATGGCACTTTCAAGCACAATTATGAAGAGAAATGAGCAATATAGAGATAGATGATATATGTATAGCTCCAAGCAATTTTTCTGAACCTGAGACAAGAGGGAGGAGGTTCCCTTTTATAGAAAAACATGCATCAAGCTTGTTGAGAAGGCTTGAAGCTTGAATCAATCCCTCCATATATGGAGGATGCTTTCTGTGCCCAACAGCTGGCACAGCTGGCATGGAAAATATCTTCAGAAAGTGCAGGAAAGTTGTCGACCAATTGAAGTGGTCGGCCAGCTACTTGCACTGGTCGGCCGACCAGTAAAAGTGCTCTGTAAGGAGACAAAGTGGTCAGCAAGGGGGGGGGGGGGGGGAATGGTCTGCACAAAGAAAATAAGGTGGTAGCATGGCTGCCGTCCACTTTTGGTGGTCCAAAGACCGCCAAGACCAGCTGGCCGACCAGAAAACTGGCTGGCATGCACAAAAAGTGGTCAATAAGGGGAGAAGCTGGTCTACACCCCTGTTCCAACCTCCGGGCAAAGGAAAACAAGGTTTGTGCCAAAAACAAACCAAAAAGGATGCAAGACAAGAGTCCGCGGGACAAAGCACACAATCAGAAGCCTTGAAAACTAGTCTACGGGCACAAAAAGTAGCCTACGAGAGGGAAAGGTGGTCTACGACCACAAAAAGTGGTCTACAGACCTCTGTCTCTCTCTAGGCAAAGGCAACAAGGCATGGTCCAAAAACCAGGCCAAGAGGAGAACGTTAAGAGGTTCCGAGACATGGCGCTCGGCCGAAGGCTCCAGAAATTGGAAACTAGCCTACAAGAGGGAAAAGTAGTCTACAACTACAGAAAGTGGTCTACAGATCTCTCCCTCCCTCCAGGTAAGGTCAACAAGGCATGGTCCACAAACCGAGCCAAAACACAAAGAGTTCAGAGGCCCGGAGGCAAGGCACTCAACTGAAAACTCCAGAAACTCGAAACGAGTACAAACATGCACAATCATCGAGCGCCCAATTGATGACGTCTGATTCTTAAGGTCGGTAAAAAATGGGGTGTCTACACTGATATACATTCACCAACCTAATCCTAAATCTATAGCATATGTTACATAATAAGGAAATAGGATGAAAGTTAAAACAAATAAGAAATGCCCTAAAGACATACAACTTTCCAAGACAGTGCTTGGTTACAACAAAAGTAAATTTTAAGTCCAATACAATGAAAGACCCTTGGCTTGTACAAAACATATACAAAAATCAACAAAATGAAGCTCTTGCTCCAAGTTTTCCCAAGTTATTGCCTTGGCGGAGGCATGTCATCTGCACCTGAAATGTTTTTCCCACATAGGGTGAGCCAAAGCCCAGTAGAAATAATCTAACATAGTATATGAATCTTAACAAAGCAATATGGTGAATCCAAATGCAATGCTCGTTCCAAGACATTATATTTCTTTCCAAAACCATTCAGTGTCAGGCTAATATCATAATTCATAAATTATTTCCTTTACAATAGAAAACAGGGCAGTGAATCATACACTGGGAACTCCAAAACAAATCCAACCTTTCACATAAATTTCGTCCACAAAAAACCATAAACCGGCACCCACGTAAACATAGGATATACAAGCACCACTATTGCCATTTCACAGAAATTTTGTCTGCGAGATCGGCACCTATGTATACGCGCAATTTTTACGACTTTCACCATGGACACTCAAGTCAACTTATTTCAATGAGACAATACATACTTCCCGTACTCACCCCTTTTTCTCAAAACAATATACATTTCTAATATAAAAGTGTGGGGTAATGCTTGATGCAATTGAATGGTAAAATAGTTTCAATTCTCCAAATTCTCATGCAATTTCTACAACAATCATAGCTATCCTCCACTGATAGCCCAAAACAAATATCTATAAACAGATAATTAATTTCCATAAAGATAAACTTTCCAATTTCTAAGATATGAGGGGTAACACATACCCAACTCTACCATCCTTATCAAAACCAATCCAATTTCATATTTCCAACACCAATTCCATAATTTATATAAAATCAACTTTTGACATAATTAGGGCAAAACCCCATTTTCTTCCAAAATCAATTCTACATATTGAAACCAATTATTTTATCACAACTCAACCTCATTTCCAATCCCACAACCATTTTCATGAAACCATTAGAAAACCCCTCTTTTGAGTTTTGACCGAAAACCCTAGATTTGTTCAAAAATCGCCCACATCACAATATTGTTTCAAAACACAAATAGCTAAGTTAAAAATCATAACAAAGTGTGGAGAATCCCTACCTCAAGCTTAGAAGATGAGAGAGAGAGTGTAGAAAACTCAAAGATGCCAAAAATGTACTTTCCTCTGATTAGAACGAAACCCTTGTCAAGCTCTACCTTTTAAACAAAGGGACACGGGTGGAAAGATTGATGGATCTAGGTGTATTCGAAGGAAATATGTGAGTTTTAGAGAGAGAGTGAGAGAAAATAGGGTTTTGAAATGTTTAGAGAGAGAGAGAGAGAGAGAGAGAGAAGAGACAAAGTTACTCAGAAAAGGACTTTAAGAACTGATATACGCATAGATCGCTCGAGTGTAAGAAGTGTCGCTCAAGCAACCAAACACAACAAGTTGCACCGCTCGAGCACAAGAAGCATTGCTTGAGTGAAAAATACCAACTCCCAGAAGTTATACAGACAGAAGACCACCGCTAAAGTGCAAAAAGCTTTGTTCGAGCGAAGAATACTAACTCCTAGAAGTTTTATAGACTAAAGACTATCGCTCGAGTGCAAAAAGCTTCGCTCGAGCGAAGAATGCCAACTTCCATTAGTTTTGCAGATCTAGAAAAGTACTAAGAATACACAAGGACCATTCTAGCGCAAGATGTATCGCTCGAGCGAAGAGGCAAAATTATGGGCAACAATAGTTTGAAAAACAAGCTACCAATGAAACCCAAATCCAAAACATCAAATGGTTCGGGTCGAAACCAAAATCGCTATAACCTCCCTTGCTTAAGGAATTTTGTCCCCGAAATTTTAAACCAAACATTAAAACCAAGCTTAAACCAATTATCATAATGATTGTAATTCAAACTCAACACTATGACCTATCCACCGGTCATCCACTCCCATCAACTTGATAAACAAATTTTCACTACTAAATATATAATTCATATTTCTAAAACATATGCAATGTTTATATTACATTAACATAACAAAGTTTTCAATACATGTTCAAACATCCACAAATAAGTTCGAATACTTCTCACGAACTTTCACCTCACGCTCCCAAGTGGCCTCCTCAACCCCATGGTGTCGCCACAACACTTTTACCAAAGGAATCGTCTTGCCTCACAAGACGTGGTCTCTAGTGTCTAAAAAGCTAACCAGTCTTCCCTCATATGAGGCATCATCATCTACCTCTAACTCCATTAAATCCAACACGTGTGATGCATCCAGCTCATACTTCCGGAGCATATAGATATGAAACATGTCATGAAGCCCAGAAAGTTGTGGCGGTAAGGCCAAACAATAAACTACCTCCCCAATCCATTCTAGGATCTCAAAAGGCCCAATAAACCTAGGAGACAACTTCCTGCTCTTCCCAAACCTTCTCAAACCCTGTCTAGGTGATATCTTCAAGAAGACATGATCTCCCACCTTAAAGGATAATAGTATAACTCTTCTGACGACTCTAAGCCGTAACTAACCTCTTACGGATAAGTGCAACTTTCTCTGTTGTTCGTCAGACTGACTCTAGACCTGTCATAGGTGCATCACCCACCTCGGCCTAACACACTAGAGATTTACACGGTCAGCCATATAAGGCCTCAAATGGTGCCATACCAATACTCGACTGGAAGCTATTGTTATAAACAATCTCCACTAAAGGCAAGTGCCTCTCCCACAACACCTTAATGTCCAGGACATAACTTCGAAGTATATCCTTAAGGATCTGAATAGTATGCTCTGACTGCCCGCTAGTCTGAGGATGATATGCAGTACTAAAAGTAAACCTAGTACCCAAGGCACTCTGCAGGCTTTACTACAACCGAGCCGTAAAATGCAAGTCTCTATCCATCACAATAGTCACAGGGACCCCATGAAATCGAACTATGTCCCTAATGTAAAGGTTGGCTATATAATCTACCGAATCACTCGTGCCCATAGGTACAAAGTGCGCTAACTTGGTTAGTCGGTCAACTACTACTCAAACGGCATCATTACCCCCCTTGAGTCCTCAAAAGACCAAAACAAAGTCCATCGCGACATGCTCCCACTTCCACTTGGCTATAGGCAAGGGTTGTAACAAACTCGTTGGCCTCTAATGCTCTACTTTCACGTGTTGACAAGTAAGGCACCTCAACACAAACACGGCTACATCCTTCTTTATTTCCTTCCACCAAAACTGGCATCTGAGGTCGTGATACATCTTTGTGCCTCCTAGATGCACCGCAAGGTGTGAATGGTGAAACACTTAGAGTACCTCCTCTCGACGACACTCTGGCACGAAAAGATGGCCAAAGTATCTAACACTCGAGTTAGAATACATGTTCAACCCCATTTCTACTTTCCCACAAGCGATCTTCTCCCAGAGGGTTTTCTAACTCAAGATCACCCCTTTGTTCTTCTATAACTCGGCTCACTAATGTAGGTTGGGCAACTATGGTAAACAAGGTAGTTGACTCAACGAACTCGCCAAAATGCAAGTCCAACTCACCAATAATACCCAACATCTCCCATTCCCGGGCGACAATACTCGCTACACTACTAATGGATCTCCTACTCAAAGCATTGACTATAACATCGGCCTTCCTCGGTTGATAGTGTAACTCAAAGTTGTAATCCTCCATAAACTCCATCCACCCCTTTTGTCTCAAATTTAGATATTTTTGTAAAAATAGGTATTTTAGACTCTTGTGATCAGAAAATACCTTAAACTTCTCACCATAATGGTAATGCCTCCAAATCTTCAAGGCAAAGATCATGGCCGCTAGTTCTAAGGCGTGGGTAGGATAGTTCCTTTAATGTGTTTTTAGCTGACATGAGCCATAAGCGACAACCTTCCCCTTTTGTATCAAAACACACCCCAGACCTTCTCGTGACACATCACAATACACAAAATAGCCCAAACCTCTCTCTGTAATAATCGACATTGGAGCAGTGGTAAGTCTAACCTTAAGCTCTTGAAATGACTTCTCACAAGTCTCACTCCACATAAACTTGATTCCCTTCCTCGTAAGCCTGGTCAATGGTGAGGCTAATCTAGAGAAATCCTTCATGAACCAACGATAATACCTGGCCAACCCCAAGAAATTATGAATCTCAAAGGCATTCTTAGGTTGTTCCCAATCTTGCACTGCTTCTAACTTAGAAGAGTCAACAGTCATCCATTCCCCGGATACCACATGCCCTAAGAATTTTACTTCTTTCAACTGGAATTCACACTTCTCGAACTTAGCATATAGTTTGTGGGTTCTAAGTAACTCAAGCACAACTCACAAGTGTTCCTCGTGCTCCTCTTCAGAGGGTGAGTAAATGAAGATATCATCAACGAAGACAACTACAAAATGGCCTAGGAACTCATGAAAGATCCAATTAGTCAAACCCATAAATATGGCCGGTGCGTTGGTTAACCTGAAATGGCATCACAAGGAGCTCGTAATGGCCATACTGCGTATGGAATGCCGTTTTCTAGATATCCTCTTCCCCCACTCTCAACTGATGATAACCCAATTTCAAGTCTATCTTAGAGAAACAACAAGACCCCTTCAACTAATCAAACAAATCATCTATACGAGGCAATGGGTACTTGTTCTTAACAGTTACTCGATTCAACTTCCGGTAATCAATACAAAGTCGCAATGCACCATCTTTATTCTTGGCAAAGAGAGTCGGTGCTCCCCAAGACGAAATACTAGGGCAGATAAAACCCTTATCTAACAATTCCTGGAGTTGAATCTTCAACTCACACAATTCAGTGGGTGTAAATCTGTATGGTGCCATAGAAATCGGTGTCATGCCATGCATTAAATCAATAGAGAAATCAATCTCACGGTGAGGTGGTAAACCAGTGAGATCCTAGGGAAAGACATCTGGGTATTCACAAACTACCCTCAGTAACTCAACTTAGACCACGTTACTTTCCATATCCAAGAATGTAGCAAGAAGGAGACCAAGCTCACCCCCAACCACACTGGTCACACATAAGCAATAAGGCTCTATCGACTCTATCTCCCATGAAATAAAAACAATCACCACTTGAGGCACATATAGAAACCCTCTAATGGTAATAATCTATTATAGCCCGATACGATAATAACCAGTCCATACCCAATATAGCATCAAAGCTCGACATATTAATCAATGCAAATGAAAAAGGAAGTTAGCGACCAGTAACCTCTACATCATAACCCCGACACTCCTGGTTCAAAACAACTTCACCACCAACTGGTGACTCTATCTTAAGTGGAGATGCTAACTAAGCCATTTCTAACCCCAATGTCAATGCACATGTAGATAAAATAAAAGAATGGGATGCACATGTATCAATCAACACATTGGTAATAGAATTGCATAATAAGAAAGTACCTCTCACAACTGAAGGCACTGGCACTAAGTCTGGCGTGGTAATAACATACACACATCTTGTAGGTCTCTGCTCTACCTGCTAAACCCTCAGAGCATAAGTCTGATGCACTGATTAAGTCGAAAAGACTCCCTGATTGGCCCTTGAGGCCTATACTAACTGGGTACGCTAATGACTCCAGGTCTATCTTGAAAGGCTGAAACTAAAACGCACCAGTGACATGTTACAATCAACAAAAAATAAGGTTGAAAAGTAACCTGGCCAGCCCATTGCGATAACGACAGCATATCCGAATCCCAATTGAAAAATAAAATAATAGGACTCATATTTCGTCATGATGTTACTGTAACTCGCCTTTTTCACGCCCCTTTTGGAAGGTCTGAAAAGAAATCCTACAGTTCAGACTCCCGCGGTTCTGAATCTAATCTCACAATTGCAATATGAAACAGATAAATACTAAAGAGGCCAAAATCTGACAAATCTTTTAGGAAAATTGATTTTAAATCAAATAATGCCAAAATTGGACTGATTTGCCAGATACAGAGTCCCCACCTAAATATTTTATTTTGGGGAAATTTAGAAAACCATGACTCATGCTAAAGGCCACGCGTGTACATTATTAAAGTTGCTCGGCTCGGAAAAAACTTAGGTACAAGAGGGGAAGGTCATGAATTGAGCACCCCCGTTCACCCGATCAAAGATCGACCTTTCCTAATCATGATATGATTTTCATCAACATTATGTGTTCTTATTCCGGTTATTAAACTAGCTTTACTATGTGATGCGTACAATCAAGTATAGGCTAGTTTTCTCAATTTGAAACAATTCAACTTATGTTTGTTTTGCGAAAATGGTTTGAATTTGCCCTCAAGTGGGCTTAAAGTTTGCAGATTTGCCACTCAACAAAGTGGGCTTAAAACACACATTCATTGAGTCATTCCAATTCAAACAACAAGCCTTCATCTACAGGCATCTAAGCAGTTTAGCATCTAAACACATGGCCTCATGGCAAGCATGCTAAACATGGCAGCATTCACATTTATGCAAATATGCTAGAGCATAAAAACTCACCTAGTACTCTAAGCTGGGAAAATATAAGTTAGTAAAATATACATGATTCCTAACTTATACAAAATGCCTAATGCAACACATGCAATATTCGACTAATAGGCTCGGCTACTAACGTGGCATATGAAGCAATTTGATAATATGCGGTTGAACACGTATTCAAAGACATATTGAAGTGAAAAGCAGTCTGAATGATTTGCCGGCCTCAGTGCATACAAGACAAGATGAATGGATGCAAACAGGCGATATGCTAATTTGAAACACAACCCTTTAGAAAAGCGGTTAAATAAAAGAGAGAAAGACGTCGGGTTGGAAAACATACACACGCACGCACACTAACTACAATATTACGCTTTCGCGAAGAAGGGTCCGAATGAATAAGCTAACCAACTAGCTATGCTAATTAACCTAACCAATTATTACAAACCGAAACTAATTAACTAGTTAAACTAACTAATTATTTACAATACTTAATTAGCTACAACTAATTAATTATAACATGTATTTGATCTATTGCTAATTAAACTAATTAGCTAATCTCGGGAAGCGAGGGATGCATGCATGCTAGATTCTTCACCCGAAAAGCCACTACCTTGCTGCTGAAAGCCTCTATTTGCATATATGAACACCAACAAAGCTGTCACTTCCAGAACACCTCTGCTCCACCTTACCAATACACTGTGCAAATTTCATTGGTGGCCGACAGCGGGGCAATCAGCTTCCAATAGTGGCTGGTCACCTACCATTGGAGGCCGGTCGGCTGCTAGTGGTGGCTATCGGCCACTGTTGGTTTGAACTTCCTTACTGTAACAGAGAGAAAAACAGAGCAAAATAGTGTATTTCTCAAGGGTTGTTTGCACACTTTGCCTCTCATTTTTATGGAGAAATCAAAGGAGGGACAAAATTTGGTTTACAAACCATCAATCAAGCAATTTCATTGCTTGATGGCTTGTGAAACCAATTGTGCAAGTTCAATAAATGCAAAATAAGACGAAAAGAGACCATAACCCTATCATGCATGATCAAGGGCAATGGAGTTTAAGGAAAGTGGCACATTTTATCACTTTTGAGTATGAAATGCCCCACGTTCCTTGTGTACAAATTAACGTCTAATTTGAACACATGCAATGCAACACAAAAACATGCTTCTCTTGTCACTTTTACTTGTCAATTTTGTTTACACATTTTAATTACCAAATCCTTCTTTAATCACTTTCTCCATTGGTAAGTATCCTCTAAGGCGAAGGAAGTGTCAACCAAGGGATAGTGTAAGGCAGGAGAGAGATCATGCCTTTGATAATGAACCCTCAAAGAGGATTAAACCATTGAGCATGACCTCATTCTCAACCTTAAAGGATCCCAAGTTTGAAATAACCCTCAAAAGCAAATCAAAGAGTGATGCAAAGAGGGAGGATGCAGAGATTTAGGTGCTGAAACTGAGTGATAAAAACACTAAAAACATGCAACCAAGTCGCACCAATGATGTTTAAAGCCTTAAAACAACAAGTTAGTGCAAGGACTTACACTGCAACTACACAAAACAAAGTTCAAATGAACCAAACAGTCCAAAACAAAGCTAAAGCAGGCTATTTTAGATGCTAAAACATGCTGGAGTCAAGCTAAATTAAGCTAGAAAAAGATGCTAACATATGAAGCTAACCAGGCATGCAAACAAGACACAAGGAGGGGAGGCTAACCCCTCTAATTTTTTACTTCAAAATGATATTTTTACCACTAAAAAACCTCTAAAATTCAGTGGTTAAAAGGCCCAAAAAAGTTGATTTGAAAGTGGTGAACAAAGGCACAAAAGCTTTACAAGCAAAGAAGCAAGAAGGGTGAACCACCCCTTAACTGAAAATGGCCTCAAACCACCACTTTTAGGCCACAAAAATAGAGTTTTTTACAATCCAAAGACAGGCCAAAAATAGTCCAAAAATAATGGAAAGAGATAGGAAAACAATTGTGCAAAACAAGCTTAAAAGGAGAGTACTATACCTCTTGAAGCCAAGACACATTTGAGGCAATAAATCAAGCCAAGACCACCTTCTAGAGCTCAAAGAGGGTCCCAAGTAACCTCAACCCAGAGATAAGAAACTTTGGTTATGGGCTGATAGGAAAACTTGAAGTGTATTTACACTTGTATACACAAAAGTTCAAGAGAGAGAGAGAGAGAGAGAGAGAGAGAGAGAGAGACTCCCAAAATTTTTCCAACTTTGAAAACTGTAAACAAAGTATGACGCAGCGGAATAAAAATATTTAAGGTCATACCTTTCTGAAATATTCTGAACTCTGATGGATCTCGTGGGTAAATCAGTGCTTCCTGAATCTGGTCAATCAACCCAGCAGTGGGGTGATATTACAATGGTGAATATCACCCACACAAATCACAGTGCAAATAGCTTATTGATTGTTGTTTATGGGAGAGAGTCAGTATATGGGAGAAACTGTATGTGGGAAAAACAGAGAGGATACGTTGTATTTCTCTTCTTCACCCATATCCCATATATAAGATATATAATCTAATTATCTCCTTTATCCATGTAAGTTACTAGAGATAATATCATATATCTATATCATCTATCCATATTAGGATATGATAGATATATATCCAGAGTAGTTATCCAAATAGGTTTGAATTCAAATTCAAAACCCATTTGGATCAGGTTCAAAATGTTAAATGGTCATGCCACATGGGCGCCCATTTCTAACATCTCCCACTCGCACATGAGTTGGTATGACACTGCCACATCTCTATCTCAATCTCCCCAAAAAGAACAATCTCATACTAGCCAATGCACCGTGCGACCGCTGAGAATACCTGCATGTGGGAGCTCTATACTAGAAACTCAATATGAGTTAGTATAAAGACATCAACCCAAAAAGAACAGAAATAGTGTCTCATGTACCCAAACCAATCTAGCTACATCAGTCCAAAAAAAAAAAACATCTCTAATCCCTCAAAGAGCATGTTTGACTCTCCTAGGTCCCGCATTATATTCACACCCAATCAGCATCCTTTGAAGAGCGATGCGAGTTGTCGACAGTGAATATAGAGCAGAGATGTAGAACTAGATGATCTTCCCTTCACCCTCATATCATTCAATTTGAAATTGACCGCTTCCCAAGAATGTCCCTTAAAGTTTAATCATACATGACCGCAGTAACATACCAAAGTAGCGAACATCAACTCCTTATCTTATGACATAGTCAAAGGTCACAAAGGCACAAAGTGAAGTCATTTAAAGAAAAATCACTTTTAGGACTCACGGTGAAGAAGCAGGGATCCATTCTTTCACCTCGCTAACGGGTCGATAAGCACATGCAGTATGAATGCATGTTATAGTGGAGTTACTCTTTCAAAGAGTGATGTTAAACTCACACACCATACAAATCTTAGTCTAGTCGCTCTTAAGCGCAAGTTGCTTCCTAGCGCCTAACTCAATTCTCTATTTGCTCGCCTCGGGCATCAAATGAGATCTCGTGATCTGCTATCCATAACAGGCACATCATGGAAAAGTGGGTACTTTCATATCCATGGTCGGTCTCCAATCAAGACCTCATCTTGGCTCCAACCAAGGCGACATAGCTAGTGGATAATTTCAGCTTCTCTATTTGCTCCAAATATAATAAGCTACTAGTCTCATCCTTACTCGCTACCTAGCGCTAAGGGCGATTGCTCGTGTGAGTGAGCCAATCTTGCCTGCTAACATCAATTTAATTATTTTGTGTATGCTAATTCACAAACCATTGCAAAAGGTAGTAAACATAATGTGTAATAGAAACAAATATGAATACTAATGGCATAAATATCCCCAAAAAAATAAGAGTTCAACTGAATACACATAAAAAAATCACCACCTACGTAGTCCTAAAGCCCTAACATGAGTAAGATAAACATCTCTAGCAATAGGCTTAGTCAAAGGGTCTGCAACCATGCGACTCAGAGGATGTGCTCCAGATCACTTCTTCGCACCAAAATGTCTCTCGATAAAGTTGAACCTCACATCAATGTGTTTAGTTCTCGTGGTATTTAGGATCCTTAGCGAAGCGAAGTGCACCATGTCACAATGGATAGTCACAGGTCTCAAGTGTGTGTGACAACATCCAAATGTCAAGGAATCTCCTCAACCACACGGCTTCTGAACGGCAGATGAACAAGCCACAAACTCACCTCCATAGTCGATAAGGCAATACAGATTGCTTTCATCGCTCCAAGAAATAGCACCATCGCTAAGCATGAAAGCATATCTCAAGTAGACTTACGCTCATCTAGGTCTCCTCCAACAAGATCACAATAGCCAACTAGATGTAGATCTGAACTCGTAGCAAAGTGTGTAATCATGCGATCCTCCAAGATATCGTAATATCCTCTTAATCGCTTTCCAATGAGCGTCTGGGTTGGATTGGTAACGACTCACCAATCTGACTGCATAACAAATGTCAGGACGTGTACACATCATAGCATACATCAAGCTTCCAACAGCATTTGCATAGGGAACACGGGCCATCTTTTCATTTTCTTCTTGAGTCTTAGGACCCATATCAAGGCTTAGGCTCTCGCCTTTTGCAACAGGAGTGTCAATGGGGTTGTAAAGATCTCGAACCGCTCTAGAATAGTCTTAATGTAAGTCTCTTGAGACAAACCAAGAAGTCTCCTAGAGCGATCCCTAAGGATCTTAACACCGAGCACATAGCTCGCCTCACCCATGTCCTTCATCTCAAATGTAGAGGACAACCACATTTTAGTGGCGACAATCATCTCCTTGTCATTTCCAGCCAATAATATGTCATCTACATATAATGACAATATCAGAAAAATGTCCTTGGACCGCTTAACGTACACACAGTGATCTTCATCAATCATCGTAAACCCATTAGAAACAATGGCTCGATGAAATCTCAGATTCCACTGTCTGGATGATTGCTTTAAGCCATAAATAGATCGTTGAAGCTCGCAAACTTTGCGCTCCTGACCTACTGCCACAAAGCCTTCTGGTTGATCCATATAGATTTATTCATCCAATTCTCCATTGAGAAATGCAGTTTTAACGTCCATCTGATACAGCTCTAAGTCCAACTGAGCTACTATGGCCAGGATTAGGCGAATCGAGGCAAACCTTACAACTGTTGAAAAAGTTTCCTCAAAGTCCACACCCTCTCGTTGGGTGTAACCTTTCGCCACTAGGTGAGCCTTATACCTTTCTATGGAACCATCCGCCTTGCGCTTGACTTTGAGAACCCATTTGTTCCCAATAGTCTTGCGCCCTGGCGGCAAATCAACCAAGTCCTAGACATGATTTTTCTTCATAGACTCTATTTCTTCATCCATTACAGTACTCCATTCTTTACTAGCAGGGGATGAGAGAGCCTCTTTGAGATTCTTAGGCTCCATCTCATCACTCGGAGCAATCATGAATGCTTCCCCTTCAATCTCAAAACGACGACGGGGTATAGCTCTACGTTTGCTTCTGCGTAGTTGAGAATCCTGAGAATCCTCATCCATTGGATCTAATCCATGGGCAGGTAGATTGCTCCCACTGTCCCTAGGAGCTTGAGGAATTATTTCCTCATTCTCTACTAGGCTACTAGGTGCACAGTCAAGTAGATCCTCCATCTCATAGAGTTTTACTTCTCTAGTTACCTCACCTCTGCTAGGGAAATCCTCCTCTAGGAAATCCACATCTCGTGACTCAATTTCAGTCACACTTCCATCCAGATGCTCCCCAACAAACACATAGCCCTTAGAATGCTCACTATAGCGAATGAAGATACACTTCTTTCCTCTAGGGCCCAACTTCCCAAACTTATGAGAAGCGTTGTGTATGTAAGCTGCCGAACCCCAAGGCCGCAAATTGCCCAAATCAGGCTTTTTGCCACTCCACATCTCATATGGGGTGGAAGGAACTGATTTGGAGGGCACACGGTTAAGGACATAGGCAGTAGTCAACAAAGCATCTCCCCAATAAGAAATTAGAAGATTAGCTTGCGCCATCATTGATCTAACCATGTCAAGCAATGTGCGATTCCTTCTCTCTGCTACACCATTTTGTTGCGGAGTCCTAGGAATTGTCAATTGCCTGATAACTCATTTTTCCTCACAGAGCACTTTAAATTGCTCAGATAGATACTCACGTCCTCGGTCAGTCCTTAGAGCCTTAATGCTCTTGTCTAATTGATTCTCAACCTCATTAACATATCGTCTAAAGCATTCCAATGCTTCTGACTTGTGAGAAATCAAATAGACATGACCAAAACGCGTGCAATCATCTATAAATGTGATGAAATAAGGGGCTCCATGCCTTGCCCTCACATTCATTGGTCCACATATATCAGAATGAATAAGTTGCAATGGGATAGATGCCCTTATGGCTTTCCCAAATGGTTTCCTTGTTGCCTTTCCAAAGAAGACAAAGGCTCACAAGTAGGCAAAGTGACTCTAGCGAGTGGGCCTAAAAGACCTTCTCTAGCCAATCTAGTCATCCTGTCTTGCCCTATGTGGCCTAATCTAGCATGCCATCTTATAGAATCATTATCACAAAAAGATGCAATATTAGAAACAGAGCCATTGGCATTTTTATTAAGACTAGAATCATCCACATCCAAAACTAAAAAACCATCTGAAAGATAACCAAAACCATAAAAATAGTTCCCAAATAAATGCTAACACCATTATTCTCAAAACAAAAGCTAAAACCAAGGCTCATCATGCCAATAATCAAACTAAGTTTATTTGAATATCCTGAGCATAAAGAACATCATGAAGATACAAGGTGCGCCTCGTCGCATTTCCAAATTGAATGTGCCAATGCCAAGCACCTCCACACCGGACTCGTTTCCCCATGTAAACTTTTTCTGCTCCCAAAGTAATCGGCGATGATACTCAACTAACCCTACTCGTCCTTGCGATGTGGTCTCAAGGTTCGAGTCTACAACCCAAAATGAGGAGAATGAGCAATTAATGCTTGACTAGACACAAAGCATTGAATGCGAGAAATTAAGTAAGGGAGTACCTTCTTCTGCTCAGGGCAATCCCAAGCGAAGTGTCCTTCTTTGTTACAGTTAAAGCATGTCAACTTAGCCTTTGCCTTCTTACCACCTCTCTTGCCCCTACGCTTGAAATTTCTAGCGCCATTAGGCTTAAGCTTGCCTTTGCTTCTTAGGGGCACCTTTTGCTTTTCCACATTTGAACTGAGAAGTCCTACGTGAGCTTGACTCAACCACCATAGCAGAATCATCAGACTTAGCCGCCTCAAGGCGCTCAGCCTCTAGCTCCAAATGACACGATATGTCTTCGAATGTTTTCACACTCTCATTATGCATCATGTTCTGCTTCATCTGCTCCCAAGAATTTGGCAGAGCGTATCACAGCTTGTACTTGCCGCTCTCGAGTCAAATTGTGCTCAAAGAAATTTAAGCTCACGTATCATGGTGACATGACTCTCAAATCTTTGCTTCATCGAGTGATGCCCTTTTCCGATATGAGTCAAACTTTATAGTCACCTAATGAGCTTTGCCAAAGAGGTAATACCAAACTTTTGCTTGAGAGCTTACATCTCAAATGCGATCGGCAATGCTCAAACTCACTAATCAAGTCAAGCAGTATGCATCGCTCAACATAGTAAAGCGCGTACACCGATCTTTGTTACGCCAAGTCTGAAAGGCTTCAAGATCACGATGATGTTGAGCTGTATTGCCCTGCTCTGGCTCAACCATCACTTGTTCAAGTGTGGTCAACACTTCTTGCTCATTGAGGAGGTATTGGATCTTACAGTGCCATATATCATAATTGTCGCCATCCAATTTCTCTCCCTTAGTTAAGTCTGCCACCACTGTCTTAGCAGCCATTTCTGCATACAGAGTAAACAAATGCGCAGGGGATATTAATTATAGCAACACAAAACAAAATATTTTGCAGCAAAAAAAAACTAAATTAAATAATGATAATTTTACACATGTCTCAAGATCGAAAATTTGCTATGCTCGTAATCATCTCTTGCGCCTCTAGTGATAATTATCAAAATTTAATTTAATTCCATGCGCAAAAACAATTAAACAAACTCCCACTACTTATGGCATATACAAAGCATGATAAAATCCATACAATAGCATCTCATTGTAAATTTACAAACAACTCATGCTATATTTATTTAACAATGGAATTCAAATAAATAAATAAATAAATAACTAATCATGCTTCTCTAATTGCAACATTTTACAAATCCAAAAAAAATATACTGTATTCAATATTCAGATTATGTCATAATTAAAGTCTACATCATTTTGAAATTTTCTGGAATTTTCTGAAATTTTCTGGAATTTTAAATAACTAATAAACACAAATAAAATTAGAAATAAAAAATCCAGAAATTGATAAACTGAGACAATATTCAGATTATGTCATCATTAAAAATGTACATCATTCTGAAATTTTTTGAAATTTTTTCTGAAATATTCTGGAATTTTAAATAACTAATGAACACACATAAAATTAGAAATAAAAAAATCCAGAAACTGATAAACAGAAAAAATATTTCCAGTAAATAGTAAAACATTTCAGAAGTCCACAATAAAAAATTCAACCCCAGAAAATTAGTTATGCAATACCAGAATCATTTTAAAGCATAAAAAATGAATTATTAACACAGAAAAAATATTTTTTATTTTCGTAAAATTTTCAAAATTTTACAGAACATAGAAAAATTTATTACGAGTCTAATAAAGACAAACCACATAAAACAAATAAGTAATGAATTAATTATGACCATTTAACGCAATACATAATTAAAAACAGAACAAGGCTTCCAGTATCATCCCGTAGAAGCAAGCCAAAACTTTCAGGCGGCTCGAACGGCGCGCTGATGCTCGACATGGCCAAAGGCGCTTCGGCAGCGACGCTGCTGGCGCTGGCAAATGACAGCCTTGAAGTGACGCTGGCGCGTGAAGGCGCGTGGCGATCGTCGGCCGGCGTCGGCGGCGTGGGAAGCGAAGCGGGGAGCGGGCGTCTCACCAGAGTGCATGGGTGGCACGCGTATACCACGCCGTAGCCTTCGTGGTGTTTTTGGTCGATTTTTGTCTTCGGACTCCTTTTTCAAAATAAAACCATTTATGGTATTTAAAAAGGAATTAATGAACATAAAAAACAATATTTATGCTCTTAATCTAATAAAATAGATTTTTATTTTCTTTACTAACATTCATGTATATAATGTATACATATACATATAAAAAATATACACGTGATTAATGGAAACACGAAAATATCCATTAGAAGCTCTGATACCAATGTAAACAAAGTATGACGCAGCGGAATAAAAATATTTAAGGTCATACCTTTCTGAAATATTCTGAACTCGATGGATCTCTGGGTAAATCCGTGCTTCCTTAATCTTGTCAATCAACTTGACAATGGGGTGATATTACAATGGTGAATATCACCTACACAAATCACGTGCAAATAGCTTATTAATTGTTGTTTATGGAGAGAGTCAAGATATGGGAAAAATGTGGGAAAAAGCAGAGAGGATCGTTGTATTCCTCTTCTTCACCCATTTCCCATATATAAGATATATAATTTAATTATCTCCTTTATCCATATAAGTTACTAGAGATAATATCATATATCTATATCATCTATCCATATTAGGATATGATAGATATATATCCAGAGTAGTTATCCAAATAGGTTTGAATTCAAATTCAAAACCCATTTGGATCAAGTTCAAATGTTAAATGGTCATGCCACATGGGCGCCCATTTCTAACTTATATTGCTTTTCCAAACATAATCTCCACTACTCTCAAGGATGGCAAAAGAAAATTGGGGTATAAGTAAAATCGATGTCATTAATTTTATCGATAATAATGACGTATAGATAATCAGCATCATCTAATTCATGGAGCTTTCTTCTTCCTCGGCTCTATAATAAACAACACAAAGTTAACCCTACAGCGTAATCGTCTTCCTCGCACTCACGGCACTTCTAATGATGCCGAAGATCACACTACTGTTGTTGAAAGCGGATGGAGGAACCAATGGCTCAAGTCACTACTAGGACAGAAAGTATCGCCAATAGGAAGTCATTTGTAACAAAGATGTCATATGAATTTCTAATTAGTAGAGTGCTAGACGAAAATAAAAGAAAAAATTAAAATAAATTTGGGAATACAAAATCAACATCATAAATATAGATAGAATAATTTGAGGTGAAATTGTATCTTTTTATGATAAGTATGATTAAGATTATGTCATGTTGTTTATTCTACATCCCCCATGTAGTAATCTTGTTTGAAATTTTTTTTTTTTTTGCATCAAATTAATCCAGTGGCAAGCTTTAATTTTATCATTTAGAATTAAAAGACTCATCAAAGTTATTTATATTTGAAAAAGAAATGTTACATATGTCACATGTTTTTTATCATTGTTTTATATTATTGTATACATGGATATTTATAATTGGCTTATTTGTTTAGAGATAATTAGTAGAAATTAATGAAAACAAATAACATCTTGTCATAAAAATGCTATATATGGTGATTATTTATCATTATTTTGTGTCACCGTCTATATGAATGCTTATGATTAATTCTCTTATTTGAAGATGATTATTAACAAATTAATGCAAACAAATGACATCTTTCAAAGCGAGTTGGTGATATTAAAAAATGATATGAACATGTGATATATAATCATCTAATATATTATCATGTAGTGATAATAAGCAATTGAAAAAATCTAGTGAATCTTATTTTTAAAATTATTCTTGTCATTATTCAAGTAAAAACTTTTGAATAAAAATTAGTGAAGTAAGATATTATTTTCCATCTCTAACGAGGCAATTCTTCTCCGATCCTTTGGTGTTGTTTAGGTCGATGAGACTCACCACGAGTTCGTTTCTATAATCTGAACTATTGATTTTGTTGAGCACTTCATCTATTTCATTCAGGAAAAAATTAAGTCAATTTGATAATGTAACTTATTTAATTTGTTGTGTTTGTCACCAAAAAAAATATTGTTTATTTTTTTTGCTTCGCCAAAACATAATTGTCATCAATTTTTTTGTGAAAAATTTGATAAATTAAATATATTCTGATTATCGGATGGAATCTATTTTTTTTTTTTTTTTTTTGGTGAATAAATAGGCAAAGTGTCCGATAAATTGAAATATTGAATTATCAAAAGCAATAGTGGTGAACTTATGATTGATTCCACAGAGACCAAAATAGCGTCCTCCGTCCATATAACGGATGCAATCCTCCTCTCCTTATAGGTCACATCTAAAATAAATTTGGTTTCACACATTTCACTTAATTTTTAGAGATGAGCACTTGTTAAAGGGATTGAAAGTTGATGAAAGATACATGGTGAGGAATTGGATCCAGAAAGAGTCTCTGCGACTTTTCGGTTGGCATGCCTTTGGCAAAACCAATCCATTAGAAAATTATCTTGAGATCTTGTAAATAAATGGTATAGTAAGTTATGCTAGTGGGCACTTGCCACTAGCTCTTAAAGTTTTGGGTTCTTATTTGTCTGTAAGAAACATGGTAGAATGGAAAAGTGCATTTGATAAGTTACAACAAATTCCTCATGAGAAAATTAAGAAAAACTTAGGATAAGTTTTGATGCACTAAATGATAACATAAAGGATATCTTCCTTGATATTGCATTCTTTTTCATTGGAATGAATGAGGCTATGCCATTACTATATTGAATGGTTGTGGTTTCTTTGCGAAATTGGAATTAGTGTTACGATGAGTAGATGTTTCTTGAAATTAGTAAAACAATAAGTTGATGATGCATGATCTACTTAGGGTTTCTAATATGAGGAGATTATTAAGTGAAAAATATCGAAGGAGCTTTGAAAACCACGATGAATTGTGGTTTTCATGAAGATGTATGCTATGCTTGAAAAAACAAGGTAAAATTGAATCTTAATTCTTTCTAGATGAGTTAGTAAGTTTTACGTATGGAATGCTAATTTGATTATTTTATAGTCTTTCTTTCTTTTAATTTTCCATTTTGTTTTTAAATATTCTTGTATTAGGGAACCATGAGTTGAAGAATTAATGTGATATTGACCCTACCTATGTTAAAGAAGATCTGATGGAGTAACAAAGCATTTCTTGGGGATGCCTAAGTTAGG
The DNA here is from genome assembly GCA_025200525.1 of Camellia lanceoleosa. Lineage (NCBI taxonomy): Eukaryota > Viridiplantae > Streptophyta > Magnoliopsida > Ericales > Theaceae > Camellia > Camellia lanceoleosa. The sequence goes on from CM045764.1 coordinate 66,951,305, forward strand.
AGCTTTGAATAGATCATGTACACCTCTTGTGGAAATTCGAACATCTATTTGGCCCCGGAAAGAGTTAAGGTGGCTCTGTTGTATCTTTTTGCCCATTAGGTCTTCTACGATCCAATTTTAGATCTGAAAACTTCTTGTTTTAGACATGCAATTTAGTAGATTTAAAACACTCTGGATGGATGGCAAGGTATGACATTCTTAGCAAATTCATTGTTGCTTGGGATTTGGGTAAATTATATAGTGGATCATGATGAAAAGAAATTATATAATTTTGTATATTTTTCTTTGTTTTTGTAGCACTTCAAGAGCTTGAAAATTTTAAATCTCAGTAATTCCAAATGCCTAACAAAATGCCCCATCTTTTGTGCACTACCAATGCTTTCGATGAATTCTTGCTTGAAAGTTGTCTGCAGTTTAATGAACTCCATGAATCAATTGGGCTTTTTGAATAAACTTGTTCCTTGAATTTGAAAAGATTGCATGAACCTCGAGGTATCTTCGAGGATGATCTCGCAAGTTAAAAGTCTTAAACATGTAAATCTCATTGGTTGTGCGAAACTAGAAGTTTCCAGAGCACTTGGGACATATGGAAAGCAAGGCTTCTTGCGGATGGAGCGACCATCAAACAACTACCTTTCTCTATTGGACTCTGAAGAATCTTAGGAGCTTATCGTTGAATGGATGTAATAGGCAATTGACAGCTAAATCTGGTTTTCTCTTATTTCATTGTGGGTTTTACTAAGAAAAAAAGCTGACTCCATAAGATCTTTACCATCCTCTGTTTCAGATTTTTGCGCAACTAGTGAGATTTAGACGTTCAACAGACTTTAACTTGCAAATACTGCCTGGAAGATACCTGAGGTTCATGCAATCTTTCAAATTCAAGTGAACAAGTTTATCTAGAAGCCCAATTGCCTCATGGAGCTCCATTAAACCTGTACAACTTTCAAGAAGTAATTCCTCGAGCATCGGTAGTCTTGCAGAAGATGGGGCTTTTTGTTAGGCATTTGGAATTGCTAAGATTTAGAATTTTCAAGCTCTTTAAGTGTTGTTAAAACCAAAAAAATAAGAAATTATATAATTTTTTTTCATTCTTCATATTCACTTCTCAATTGATCCAAATCCCAGCCATGATGAATTTGCTAGAATGTCGTACCTTGTCATCTTTCGAGTGTTTTAATTTTGTTGAATTGCATGTCCAAAATAACGAGTTTCTCGGATGAAAATAGGATAGTAAATATCCCAATGAAGGATTATGCCAACAAAGCCACCTTAACTCTTCAAATAGATGTTCAAAATTTCCACAAAGCACATGATCTATTAAGCGATCTTAACTTAGGCATCCCAAAAATGTTTTATTACTCCATGAGTATCTTCTTTAACATGGGTAGGGTCAAAATCACACCTTCAAGCCTTGTTTCCTAATATAGTAATATTTAAAAAACAAAATGGAAAATTAAAAGGAAGAAAGACTATAAAATAATGAAATTAGCATTCCGAAAACACTTACTAGAAAAATTAGATTCAACTCTTACCTTGTTTTTTAAGTACATAACGCCATCTTTATTGAAACCACAATCTCTGCGCTTTTTCGGGCTTCTTGTTAATAATCAATCAAATGGATGAAAAAAGCATAGTGTTCTCTGCCTATGTCTTTGATGTATATAAGTAGTGTTGCCTTTTAATCTCTCTTTGTAAATATTTGGCATTTGGTGAAATTAAGCTCTCAATATATGTGTAAAAATATCAACCCGAGATAGAAAGTGAACAACTACAAAACAAATTAAATTATGGCACTTGGGATAGTATAAAACCGATTTGTGGCTCAATTTCAAACACAATAATACCACCATTCTTTGAAATACTTTCGAGGCAAGGGTCTCACGTACAACTTGAGCCTCCCAGAAGCATATAATCCTAAAAATAGATATGAGATGGTTGTTGTTCAATTTGTGTGATTAAACAAAACAAATAAATTCATATTTAATAAATTAAAAATAAATCCATACTTGACAAAATTACATTTATAAAACATGAAACAAAAATACATATCACATGAAATATTGAAAGACAAATCAAACCAAATTACATGATACTACGGTATCCTTAAAAGCAGTTAGCCCCCTAAAAGTGGGTCTTTGGAGGGAATGTACACTTGTCTCCCAAGATAAAATGGCTTAAACTGGCTAACTCAGAAGCACCTTCTATTAGCTTTGGCAAATCGACAATGGTAGTACTCTCTCACACAGGAAGAAAATTGTAGACACAAGCAGACTGACTATATAATTCTGGAAGGGAAAAGTTGTATCTAAACCAAGGGAGATGGGTCTCCTTTTATACACCATGGAGGAGAGAGAAAGAGCATCTAGCCATGAAGGCTATCATCTAATGCCCATGAAGGCTGGCCACTAATGGCCATTACTCTTGCAAAACTACTGGAGTAATGGACCAAAATTAATGGGACAAAATATATGATATATATTTTTTCTGTATACACAAGTGTGTATTTCTACTACAATCAATGTGGGATTGGTAGTTATACACAATTCCGAAAACCTCATTCATGAGGCCATTTTTATGAGACAATTTCTCATTCAATTCTCAATGGTTTTTGGTCATTCTTTATGTGGTGTAAAGACCTTGTTACAACAAATCTAAACCCATTTAATCCCACCTCAACCAATGGTTGGGGCCTACTTTAATTTCACATTAAAGGTTTGCAAAAACCATTTTTTTCCAACAATGGTAACCAATTTAGTCCAAGACTCTCTAATCCCATATTCCTTTATTACCCATGCATCGACATTAGCATAATTTTAGCCATTGAAGCGAGTACACAAAGGAGGCATTGATCCTCCTTCAAAAACCCCAAACCTCCATAGACAACTTCATCTCCATTATTGGTACTGTGGTATCTCCTGTGCTTCTTTTCACCAAATCGAAGCAAACAATACTCTTTGGAGGCTCAAATCCATATACGATTTGGCTTCCCCAATAGAGAACTCCATACATAGATAATGCATTAATGTATCCTGCAGTTGTTTCCCGTTACCATTATTGTGAAGCGTTTCCCAAAAAACAAGTGTAAGTATGGATACTATGACAAGAATAAAAACAATTGGACTCTAAAATGAGGACACAAACCTAAGGCCCGTTTGAGGCTCATATGGGTCCACTTGGGCTCAAAAATCACAAAAAAGCAAACTAAAGTGTGGAATTTAATATATGGATAAGCTCCTTGCCAATTGGATTTCCAAATTAGAATGCTTGTTGTAAATACGTAGGCTCTTCACCCATCTTTTCTCTCTCTCTCTCTATAGAAACCACCAACATCCGTCACATACCGACACCATACCTTGACCTCAGATCCAAAACCACTTCATCCCAATATGGCTTCATTTGGGAAGCCAAGTTTGGGGCTTTTTGGCTATTTTAGCCACAAAAAACAAAATAAGTTTTAATGGCCAATAAGACAAAACATCACATTGAATCCATAATCATTACATTATTTCTCTCACTACAAAGCCAAAAAACCCAAAATCCTTCCCAAGCGAGACTTTTTAGCCCTAAGCTAAAATAGCCAAAAAAGTCAAAAATCAAAAACTAACTCACTTCAAACCAATCCTATATAACTTCCAAATCGAGACTTACATTAGAAACTCGTGGACAAGTACAAGAACCTCCTCAAAGTAATCTCATTCAAGACCTCATCGCCATAAACCCTACCTCCAATAACCCACCATCAATCTCAATGCGGCTTCCCACAACCACTTTGTTTTCAATTCCTCCTCCTCCAATGCCTTAGTTTTGCTGTTACTCATCATCGCCAAACCCTAGACCCTCGCACGATCTTAGATCTACTTTCACGAACTTCGCTTCTCTTCCTTTCTGCGCTTGGATCTCGGGATCTCCTTGTGCATGACTAACGAGCTTTGCCGCCTCTTCCTCCTCTCTCTGATGGCGGCTTCAGCCACAGTTGGTATCGCGGCGGCGACTCTCCCGTCAGTACTCCACCACATCAAAACCAAACTCCGCCTTCAGCATATGGCCGCATACCTCTCTCTCTCTCTCTCTCTCTCTCTCTCTCTCTCTCTTTTTCATCTTCTATTGCTCTCAATCTACCATTACTACCGATTTACCACCGTCACTCCTCACAGTCTAAACAAATCTGACTGCCCGATCTGTGGGTTTTCTTCCTCAATGAAGCTATATATATATATATGCGAATCTCATATCTTGCTCTATTTTCCTTTGTGAAGTTCTTTTTACTTTGAATTAGATCATGCTTAAACAATTTGGTAATTTACTAAGCGTATTTGAGTACTAGAAGCTTAGATATGTGTTCTAATCGAAATTTTTTATTTAATTCTAGTTTAGAAGCTATAGATTTTATATTTTTTTTTCTCATTGATTATATGAAAGTATAATCGAAAAAATTAAACAAATAGGTACGATGTGAGGTTTCACACCAACAAGAGTTCAACAAATATGTTTATTTTTATTTTTAATTTTTTATGTTGTTGAAGATGATGATGAGCAGATGGGATTCGGTGATGAGCTCAACAAATCTGTTTATGTTTTTTAATTTTTGATGTTGTTGTTGTTGATGATGATGATGAACAAATTGACATCTGTCAAATTTTTAAAAGTGAACAAATAAGGAATTTCAGCAGATAATCAAATTTAGTTAGATATTTGAGCGATAAGGAAAAAATAGAAGCGATGAATAGTCAAAAATTTTGAATAGATAATAAATTTGGATAGATAAAATTTATTTGGACAAACATTTAAACTAGATAAGGGGAATTTGAATTGAAAAAGATTAAAAAATTAAATAGATGGGGAAAAAATTGAATAGATAGAAGAAAAAAAATTGAGCAGATAGGAAAAATTGAGCAGAGATAAGAAAATTTTTGAACAAATGGGAGAAATTTTTGAATAGATAGGAAAAAAATTTGAAAGAGATAATCAATGAAAGTAAATAGATAAATTAATGGGTAAAATTAGAAACAAAATGTTCTTCAAAACACACAAAAAGATTTTTCACCAAACTATTTTACAAAAGATGGACCTCTGTAATAAAAAAAATTCTTTGGACCTAATACCTTATACTATTTTTAGCTTGGACTTTTCAACAATTTACTCTAATTTAAACGTTCAACTTTTAAAGTTTATTAAGTATTTCATTTACGTAAAAATTATGTCGATCAGATATTAATAGTCACTTGATCAAATTATATTTATGTCAACAATTTATTTTTAAAATCATAATTATCATTGATACAAATTTGATTTGATTTAGTATCTATCAATATTCGATCATAGTGATTTTTTTACAAAAATAAAATATTTAACAAGTCCTAAATATTAAATAATTCAAATTATCGATGTAAATTTCATGATGAATCCACAAACCTCAGCAACGCGCTCTAATCTAAGAACAGATTAGAGAGAAGCTTACCATTATATGGAAACAGTTTCGACCTAAATATAAAACAATCGCTTTTAGTTTGGATTGAGTTGCTAAAGTTACTTGGATTAACAACAGCTTTTTTGAGAATTAAGTTAAAAGTTAATTTTGTTTTTTATTTTTAAAATTTTTTTTAAAGGATTATAAAAAAAATAGAGGTGATATGACCTAAAAAGAGGTTAAAGTAAAAAAATAACTTTTTACTAAGTTCTCAAATTAGACTAACACATATACGAATTCAAGATATTACTAAAAGTAATAATCGATTGTGTTTAGTTTTAATTTTTGATTCAATTTTCTGAAATTGAGTTTTTGTTTTATTTATTTTTCTGAATATTTTTAAAATTTTAAGTTTTTTTTTTTTAGATGTACAATACATAGATGCATCTAAAAGTAAAATATTTAATGAAGAAATATTTTAAAAATTAATAAATACACAAAAATATGAAAAATATCTTGAATTTTTATATTTTTTTATACTTTTGGTATTTAGTGAATTTTTAAAAGATTTTTTTACAAAAATTATACTTTTTAAGTGTATTTATGTTAGATGTGTTTAAAAATTAAAAAAAAATTGTTTAAATATTAAAAAAATTTAGTAAAAATAAAAAAAATACAGAAAAAAAAAAGTAAAATTTTTTGAAAAGTAAAATCTGAAAATCAAAACCAAACAGAGTAAATAGTGTTGGGTCAATTTCATGGGAATAAAAGTTGATTAGAATGAGATCAAATACAAAGGAATGATAATTCTTGGGCTTCGCAATGGAATGATTACAATTGTGAATGAAGAATCAATTAGCAATGCATTTTTCTAATTAATATTTTGAACAATTAAATTAATATAATAATAATTTTTTTTCAATAAATCAAACATTACCTAAGAGTATGTAACAAATCACATAACTAGACATAAATATATATAAATATATGATTGTTTAAGATTTTCTTTTAGATCATACTAACAAATTTTATAAAAAAAAATTAATTCATATATTTTTTGTATCTTATTTTTGAAATCTTAAACAAAAATGCCTTGGAACATGGCTATAAAATTTACAACAGTTGAGCATTACCCTGCCCTTCAATTGAATTAACAATTCATCAGAAGATATATTACGGTCCCGTTTGGGAAGTGGGTTGGCTTTTGGCTTTTTGGTTTTTTTTATTTGCTTTGGCTAAAAAACTTTTTAGGAAGAACTTTTTGGCTTTTTGGGCACTTTTTTGACTTTTTTAGAAGAGTGTAATGATTATGGGTTGGATGTGGTGTTTTGTTTTGGGGCTAAAATAGCTTGTTTTGTCTTTTGTGGCTATTTTAGCTAACCTTCTTATAGCGACCCCAGATAAAAGAAGTGTTAGAACCAAGGATTGATCTAGATGGTGTGGGTGGGCGATTGCACTTTCAAAATTTTGAAAAATATTATAAATTTATACTAAAATTTTTTAAATAATTTAAAATTATAAGGGTTCACATTTCAAACATATTTTCATACCCCCATAGTGATAATCCTTATTACGTCCTGGTAAGAACAACATGTAAGCTAGTAAAAAGAAAATTACGAACTAGGAAAGATTTGTGCATAAGGAAAGATTTTCCGTTTGGTTGTGTTTTGAAAACATAATTCTACACCTACATTTGAATATGATGTTTGGAAGGAGTTTTTGGAATCGATTTTTCAAAACTATCTTGAAGAACTTCTGTCTCGGTATGATTTTGGATTTTTTTTTTTTGCAAATTTTGCCTAACGGTCGTCCCGATTGACGAATAGTGATTTTTTTTTTTTTGTAATTGATATATTAATTTGTATATAATCGAAAAAAAAATTTGAATTTTTAAAATTTTTATGTGCTTTAAAATAATTTTGAGTTATGCGTTTGATTATGAGTTGTAAATTTTTGTATCAAATATCAAATGTCACATCAACATTTCCCCACTCAAATCAAAACTCTTTTACCAAACAAATTTTCCACACTCAAATCATAATTTCAAATATACAAACTCAAAATACAACTCAAACTCTCAAATCATAGTTACAAACTCTACCAAACACAACCTTGTCTAAGTGTTTTTCACAGAGGGTAGTGAGATTTTGTAAGAAACAACAATTGATTTTTATAATTAAAAAAATTATAATACCTAACTTATTTATCTAAATACAAAGCAAAAATAATAGAGAAAATTCCGTCCCTGGTAAGAACAGCATGTAGCTGGTAAAAAAGAAAATTCTGAACTAGGAAAAGATTTTTTGCATTTCAAGGAAAGATTTGTCTAAGTGTTTTTCACCGAGGGTAGTGAGATTTTGTAAGAAACAACAATTGATTTTTTATAAATAAAAAAAAAATTATAATACCTGACTTATTTATCTAAATACAAAGCAAAAAATAATAGAAAAGGCATATATGTCATATCTTATTTATTGTCTGTTCAAACAAAATGGTTAAAAACAACAATTATTTATATTTTTTTCTAAACTATATGAGAAATCACACTTAATCTTGTCATTTATTAATCGTCCAAACATGTTTCCCTCAAACTCGAGAAAAAATAAAGACGAAAAAAAAAAAAGGCAACCTCAAAAAGCTTAAGCAGCTTTTGATTGTTGTTTATTTCTTGGATAAATTATAAATACATATTTTGAAATTTGTTTAAAATATAAATTATTTTTTTGTGATTTTGAATATTACATCCAGTCCTTTCAAATTTTTAATCGCATAACAAATTATCTATTTTATTAATAAATTATTAAATTAATTAACAGTTTTTAACAATGAATATATTTTATTTAAAATTTGTAACAATTTTATTATTGTATATAAGAGTAGTTATAAATTTGAAAAATTTACCCATATATCATATGGGGAATATTGATCCATTTAGTTCTAAAAATTTTCTTATGAACCAATCAGTCCTTTTTGTTTTGAAAAGGTATATTTATTTGATTTGGTACCATTTGAATTTAAGTGAATACCATTTTGTGATTCATTTTTCTAATTTTATGATTCATTTTTAGGATGAGAATAGAAAGGTGAGATGTGGAATATTATTTTTGAGGAGATTAATGGCTGAAGTGTTGGTTGTCGAGCGTAGAAACATATATTTTGTTAGAATGATTTTTACGGTGTTACATTGGAATGTTACATTAGAGTACTATATTTGAAAAAAAAACAAACTAAGGAGCTTTTATGTGTTTCATTGATTGAAGTGTTATGTTTGGAAAAAAATATATTAAGGAGTTTTTTTGGAATGTTATATTGTTACGTTTAAAAAAAATTCACTAAGGAGTTTTTTAATGTATTACATTAGAATATTACGTTTGGCAAAAGTAAACTAAGGAGTTTTTTTTCAAATGTTACGTTGTTATATTTGATAATAATATAATAAGGAGTTTTTAATATGTCACATTGAAGTGTTATATTTGATAAAAATATATTAAAGAGTTTTTGTGTGTTACATAGATTAGAATGTAACGTTTGAAAAAAGTATACTAATGAAAAAAATATACTACAGATTTTTTGTGTGTTACATAGATTAGAGTGTTACAATTAAAAAAAATACACTAAGGAATTTTTTTAGAATATTACGTTGTTACGTTTGAGAAAAATACACTAAAAATTTTTTTAGTGTGTTACATTAAAATATTACGTTTGAAAAAAGTATATTAAAGAGTTCGTTTTTTTAAATGTTACGTTTAGTGATTTCAACATTATGATAAAACTCACATTATCTCTCAATACATAACACACGCGTATTTTTACTTAACCCTTCATATAACTCACGCGAGGATGAGACCTTTGAGTCCATAAGGGAAAAAAAAAAAAAAAAGGGTCAAATAATTTATAAGATCACTATTTGAAATTTATTGGTACTTTGTCCTATAAATTTTATTTTTTCTATTAATTACTCAAATAAAAAATTTTGACCATAAAATATTTGTAATTTTAAAAGTACAAGAGATTTTAAGCAAATGTATTTGTAATTTATTCATATTTATTCAAAGGAAAATGTGAGATGGCCCATTACAATTGATGTTTTGGTGACAATTTTCATGATCATCAATTTTCATGATCATCCTTCATCATCTGTAGAACGAGGCCTCCAGTACTTACTCAATCCATGGTAGGTGATGTGGCTCTGGTAATAGACAATGAGATCCACGCACATTGCTTAACTTTAATAGGTGGCGGCATAATGAAAGAAATCTCAGTGCTCCACCACCTTTAATTCTATACCCAAAATAATCTTCAACAAACATATGGCATTCCCAAGATAATTTGCACAACTCTCAGGGATGCGAAGAAGGTTGAGAATATAAGTAAAATCGATGCCATTAATTTTATCATTAATAATGGCGTGTGGAAAATTATCTAATTCCATGGAGCAACTTTCTTTATCCCCGGATCTATAATAAACAACTTCCCAAGTGAACCATGCTGTGAAGTAGTCTTCCCCTTGCACTCTTGGCACTTCAGGATATCGAAGAAGACCTGTTATTTGATGGAGAAGCGATGGCTCAAGTCACCACGGTTATAGAAAAGAGTCGCTCCGCGAGGAAGGAGTTGTCAACAAGATGCTGTCATATGAATTTCTAATTAGTAGAGTGCTGAAGCGAAAACAAATAACATATTAGAAATGCATATGACCGATTATTTGTCATTATTTTGTATTCTTGTCTATATAAATACTTATGATTAATTCTCTTATTTAAAGATAATTATTAACAAATTAAATGCAAACAAATCACATCTTTCCAAGTGGGTTGGTGACATAAAAGATGATATAAACATATGATATATAATCATCTATAGCAGCTAGTAATAAAATAGTGAAAAAAATAGTGAATCCTATTTTCAAAATTGTTCTTGCCACATTTTCAAGTAAAAAATTTTGAATAAAAATTGATAAGAATAAGATATTATTTTCCATCTCTAATAGGCAACTCCTCTCTAGTCCTTTGGTGTTGTTTATGTCCATGGGATCCAACAGGTTCGTTTCTATAATCTAAACTATTCATTTTATTGAACACTTTATCTATTTCATTCACACAAAAATTAAGTTGATTTGATAATGCGTAACTTATTTAATTTATTGTGTTTGTCACCAAAAAATATATTGTTTATTCTTAAAAACACAATTGTCATTTTTTTGGTGACAAATTTGACTCAATTGAATATATTATGATTATCAAATCGATCTAATTTTTTGTGAAACGATATACATGAAGTGCCCAATAAAATAAAAAGATTTAATTATCAAAATAAAACACATGGTGAATTGCATGGTTGATTCCATAACCTAAACAACGTCCTCCAGTCCATATAATCTAGACCAGATAGAATCCCCCTCCTTTGGAATTATATGGGTCACATCTAAAACAAATTTGGTATCACATTTCACTAAATTTTGGAGAGATTTTTTGCTAAATTGTTGCACCTAAGAGAGAGACACGAAGGATTTGCAAATTGTTGAGCTTGTTGAGCTGTCCAAAGGAATGATTTGTACACCTTAAGCGGTGAGGATCTTCCATTCCATCATTATAACGATTTGAGAGAATCTTGCTCCAAATTGAGGGTTACTCAACCACACTACTAGATTCTTCAATTTTGATAGATGGATATTTTTGAAGTGATGCACAATTATAAGCATATAACTCCAATAAATTGGAGGAAGATACGAGATAGATTGAAGAAGACTTGTGGATTATCAACCCAGGTCTTCTAGCTTGGATGAATGGTAGAAGCCATATATGGTGGCTCACGAAAATTGTTTAGTCTAACTTCAACACAGCATAGGATAAACTCCCAAAATCAAGCTGGAAAAATCTCCTTGAGAATGATTACGATTCTTTGAGATCTAGCTTTGTTAAGGAACACAAACTGAAGCGATGGATGGTAAAAATCTTATGGAGTCGCATTTTTTCTCTGTAAAACCCAAGATGATGAGAAAACCGAGTTTAGTTGTCAATTGCATATTACATCCCTTCAACAATAACGTCCTAAGATTCTTGATGATCCAATAGAGAAAGGTAGTTGTTTAATGGCGTTCCATTCCGCAAGAAGCTCATTAAGCTTTCCATGTCTCCCAAGTGCTTTGGAAACTCCTCTAGTTTCGCACAACCAGTGAGATTTATATGTTTAACAGACTTTAACTTGCAGATACTGCCTGGAAGATACCTGAGGTTCATGCAATCTTTCAAATTCAAGTGAACAAGTTTATCTAGAAGCCCAATTGATTCATGGAGCTCCATTAAACCTATACAACTTTCAAGCAGTAATTCATCGAGCATCGGTAGTGCACAAAAGATGGGGCTTTTTGTTAGGCATTTGGAATTACTGAGATTTAAAATTTTCAAGCTCTTGAAGTGCGGCAAAAACAAAGAAAAATAGACAAAATTATATAATTTTTTTTCATCATGATCCACTATATAATTTATCCAAATCCCAAACAACAATGAATTTGCTAAGAATGTCATACCTTGCCATCCATCAAAGTGTTTTAAATCTCTTTGAATTGCATGTCTAAAACAAGAAGTTTCTCACGGGCGAAAATTGGATGGTAAAGACTCGATAGGCGATCTTTGCCAATAGAGCCATCTTAACTCTCAATAGATGTTCAAAATTTCCACAAAAGGTGCACATGATCTATTAAAGCAGTCTTAACTTAGAGCATCCCAGCAAATGCTTTATTCTTGCATTGTATCTTCTTTAACATGGGTAGGGTCATGATCACCCTTCAGCCCTATACATTCCCTAATATAGTAATATTTAAAAACAAAATGGAAAGGAGAATTAAAAGGAAGAAAGACTATAAAATAACTGAAATTAGCATTCCATACAACTTACTAACTAGAAAGAATTAAGATTAGACTCTTACCTTGTTTTTTCAAGTACATAGCATACATCTTCCTTGAAACCACAATCTATTAGCTTTTGAGGCTCCTTCGGATATTTTTCACGAATAATCTCCTCCCATATCCCTAAGTAGATCATGCATCATCAACTTATTGTTTTTACTAATTCTCGGTAAGCATCTACTCATCGAACACTAATTCCAATTTACGCAAGAAACCACAACCATTCAATATAGTAATGACATAGCCTCTGTCCATTCAATGAAAAGAATGCAATATCAAGGAAGATATCCTTTATGTTATCATCTAGTGCATCAAAACTTATCCTAAGTTTTCTGAATTTTCTCATAAGAATTTGTTGCAACTTATCAAATGCACTTTTTCCATTCTACCATGTTTCTTGCCGAGACAAATAAGAACCCAAAACTTCAAGAGCCTAGTGGCAGCCCACTAGCATAACTTACTATACCATTTGCAAAGATACGCATAATTTTCTAATGGATTGGTTTTGCCCAAAGGCATGCCAAGCTGAAAAAGGCTGCAAATAAGACTCTTAAACGTGATCCAATTCCTCGGCCATGTATCTTTCATCAACTTTCCGGTCCCTTCAACAAGTGCTCATCTCTAGTTGTTATAATGATTCTACTTCCTGGACCAAACCAATCCACCGCGATTTCCTACCAAGGTATTTAATTGACTTAATTGATCCACATCATCAAGAACAATGAGTACCACTTTTAAGTGGAGCCTTTCTTTTATCAAATTCATTCCTCTATCAGCCTTGCCAATCTTTAGATTCTTTATCTCCTAATAATTCAAGAAAGTTGTTCTTGCAATTGACATAGACCATTGGATTGTCCTGCATTCTCTAACATTTGCAAAAGCAACTCCTTCAAATTAAGAGGCTAAATATTCAGTTATACCACAGCTTTTGCAATGAGTGCGTTTTGCCTATTCCATCCAAGCCGTATATCCCAATCATGCGAACATCATCGATCCAATGCTTTCAACAATGAATTTCACGTGTTTAACTTACGCGAATCTATTCAACAGGGTGCATAGCAACATTTAGGAATGTATGTTTTCAGATTCACATAAAACCTCTTCAACAATTTTTCGGATGAACTTTGCTTCACTTTCATCAATTCGATCCAAATAAAAAGTGAAATGAGTATACATTATGGAAATATGAGACCTTACAAACCCCACTCCCAATATGAAATTAAAAATATGTAAAATTCAAAAACATCTTGAAGTTACAAAAGTGAATTATTTATACTTAATATAGTGCAATGAAACAAATAAGTTGTATATATAAGTGTGTAGTATGCACTTTTGGCATGTATGCATTATATTTTCAGGCCTTGAACTTGATTTTTTGGAGTAAAATATTCTATATATGCATGAATTAGAGCACAGCACTCATTTTCGTTTTTATAACCAAAGACAGATCTAAATAAAATTATTGACAGAAAAGATATGTAAGTCCAGTTTTAATAAAAAGTTAGCATACATGTATATACGCATAAAAATTTGATTTTTTTAATCCAAATCCATAAATAAAATTCTCAATCAATATTAAAATAGACAATTGTAAAACAAAGGAGGATCAACATAGCAGGGATTTTTCTAGTTAAAGGAGAGATAAGAATTTGATGGCCTTAGTAGCAGCAAAATTAAAAGGAAGTTAAGCTTACCCAGTAGCAACATTTTGCTAGAAATCGTCAGCCTGATAAATTAGCTTAGCTTCATTGACGGCAGCTCTCCTCACCTCTACCTTCTCCATCTCATCCACAAAAGCCTTTTTCATGTCTTCGAAATGCTTCTCCCAAAATACCCTGTTTGTTTCCGTGCATCAGATGGACAGAGCATCGTAGGGCTATTGGGAGAACTAATTTGTCCAAAGTGTTTTCTTGCATTCAATGATCTTCACAGAGCTCATCAGGCACCATCTCGAAAAACATAGTTTCTTGAGAAAACAACGATGGAGATCCTTGATTCTTCGATTGATTTTTAGCAACTCGAAGAAATTTCACGTCCTCTTGGAAGTTCGTCATCATCCCTGAAGGTGCAATTCAGCTTGAACCAAGGCCTCGTAGAATGATCAGTAAAGTTTTTGCGGGTATCTTCACCTCCTGAAACTCAAGAACACGTCATAGCTCCAGCGAGGTTGTGTCAAAGATGAGGAAAAAGCAAAACAAGAGGAGCTTTCTCCTTTTGGGGGCTGGAAAACAAGGAGAATGATCTAAAAGGTTCTTTAGAAAGCCATGAATGGCAAAACCAAGATTACAGATCCAAAATCAATTGTAGGCTGCAATACAACCATGAGTGGAACCAAGTGATTCGGCCATCTGATCAAAAATATATATAAAGTGATTCGGCCAAAGGAAGAAAGTTATTTGCAAATTGCAAGCTCCTCCATCTGATACTAGGCTTTGGACGGATCCTGTAGAATGGAGACAAATGTTAGGTGTTTTGGGCAGGAGTGTGATTTAAACTACGAAAATCAATCTAAAAACACACAAAAATCAGGGCTGACTTTTTTCTGCAGAAAATAGAGAAGAAAGACAAAACAGGGAAAGGGTCACAAATTGAACCGTCCTAGAGCAGATTTTTCTACTGCCTTTCCAGCTTCTCTTAGCTTTAGTTGGGGATGTGGGTTTTATTTTTTACTTTTTATTTTATTTTTATTTTTATTTTTTATTTGTTTGATTATTTATTTAAAATTAAAAAGTTTTTAAATAAATTTTTTAATTTTGTAAAAAAATAAAATTATTATAATTTAGATATAATATTTTGTGTCATTAATTTTTTAATTATATATATAATTATATATATATATCAACACAACTACCAATAAAATATCTGGTCAAATTTCACCACGTAAATTAGGATGAGGGATGCTTCTGCCACTGAGAGCCTTGGGAACGGCTGTGCCATCAAGCAGCACAGTTTGATAATTTTTATTTATTTTTTCTTTACTTAGGCTTGTACACCCACAAATCATAGTAAGGCATCACTTTGATGATGCAAAATAAAATAAATATATTTACTTATAATTCTTAATACCAAAAAGTCTTTATGATTGATATTGTAAAATTTATGACTTGAATTGCTGGTAGCGTTTGAAAGTAAAATTATGCGTGTGAATAAGTTAGTAAGGAGGCATGATTTTATCAAAAGGAATACTAGTATATACATAATTCATCATTTTTTATTAATAAAATAATTCAATATCATAACAATTTATAAAAAATATTGTTACAGAAATAAATGCACTATGTTATATTTCCATGCACAATATATAAGTGCGAACATTTAGAGTATGTTTGATTACTAAAAGTATAAGCATAGAAGTTAGGGTGTTGGATTCATATGAACTCCATTCTATTGATTGCAAATTTTATTAACGATTTACATGTATGGTGAACATTCAATCAGCCCGAAATTGATGAATTTTTAATATTGATAAGTTAAGGATCATAATTTCAAAGTATGAAAAAAAAGAATACATAATAAATAGTTATGTCACTAATTTAATTGGAAGCTAATCCTACACTAATTTATAAAGTATTCATCCATTCCTATTAATCATTTAATCAAATAAGACTTTATAATGTTATTAGATTGATTTATACTCTAATGTAGTTTACTAGGGTAAATAGAATGAGGATTGAATTACTATTCTTTTTACAATAATTTTTGTTTATAGACCTTTTTGTAATGAATTAGAATGAATGGTAAGAGTGCAAACCATATGCATCCTATCACAATATATAATTTTATTACAAAAATTGGCAATATCAACCACAAATATAATCTTATTTATAAATTGATACCATTAAAAAATATCACTTCAAGTTACAAACTTTTGCAATATCGGTCATAAAATTTTAAATATTTTATCACGCTAATTTTAAAATAAATATAGAAAATTTGAAATCAAGTAATTAAATAATATATCTAATACATTAATTTGGTAAATTGTGAAATACTTTTTGGTGGTAGAGAATTATATAAATATATATATATATATATTTTTTAAATTCTCTGCACATAATACACAAAATCCAAAAAGTTGTTAGTGCAAAATATGCACCTTGGCTGTATGACTAAATTGGAAAAAAAAAATATACTAAAAGCTTGTGTCATTTGATAGCCACAGCAATTTCCTCACGCCCTTGAGGCTGACGATATCCCCAACCCCTCAAATTATATTAACAAAGCCAACTCAAAAACATAATTAGAATTAATAAGGCATAGTGATTTTTTAGATAAAGTCAAACAAACGCGTTACATCAACACTACTCCCACCTAATTAATGTCTTTGCTCCACTAACTCCGGTAACTTTCTTTGAAATGCTAGAACTTTTCTTTAGGAAGAGCCTTGGTGAATATATTTGCAATTTGTTGGAGTCTAACCTGGTGAGTTGCGCCAACTATTTCAATTAGCTAAAGACAAAATGATGTTTAGTGCAATATAATGAGTCGTGGTAAGAAAAATAGGATTCTTACTTCATAACAAGCCGTTGATTCGTGTCTAAAAAATTTATGACAACAAACAGAATTACTTTTACCAAAACATCTTCTTCTTTTGCAAATATCTTCAAGTATTATTCTCCTCAAACAAATTGCTTGGGAAGTTGCCAAACCCGCAAAACATATTAAAACACATAGTTGTGCCACTTTGTTACTTTTTGATGACCAAAAATACTCAAAACCCAAAGGAAAATACATACTGAAAGATTGCTTTTCATATAATGGGTGTAGCCACACAATCACTATCACAAAAACCAAAACAATTTCTGAGTTGAATCTTTGCAATACTTGATACCATAAATTGGTTATGCATAAAGATATGTCTCAAAAACTGGATTTTTCTGCGACACCAAGATGATTTTTGGTGGGATTATTCATAAATCTAGAAAGTAAACTTGCAACATACATTATATCGGCCTTGTCGCTATAAAGATACAACAAATTTCCAACCAAGCTTCTATACAACGAACCATCGACTTTTTTTCTCTCCGTCTTCCTTTAGCCAAGTTTTCATTCACAACTAGTGGTGTGGCCATGGGCTTACAACCCTCATGCCAGAGCCCCTTCATTAAAATATTTTCGGTATGTTTCTTTTGAAAATAAATACTCCATCTTCAAAGCAGTAAAGATTCAATTCAAGAAAATGATTTAACAAACCCATGTCCTCATTTCATATGCCTCACCCACATCATGTCATTTCTAAATTCTTCAATCGTACTCTGTCATTACTGAAAATAACAAATCATCAACATACAAGGTAACAATAAAATTGACATACCTTGATTTTCACATAAGGTGGCTCACTCTTGCTCTTCTTGAAACCCTTGTCGATTAAATAGAAATCAATTTGGTTTATTCCATGCTCTTGGAGCTTCTTCATCCCATTTAATGCTTTTCTTTAAATTTATACACCTTGTCTTCATCTCCTTTTATTAAAAAACATTAAGGGTTGTTCAACATACACTTCCTCTTTCTGTTCTCCATTTAAGCGGTTAACATCAGTTGATATAATGACCAACTTTTGAAACGCTTCATGATGAGAGCTTGAATGGTGTGAAGTTGTGCAACTAGTGCAAATGTTTCTTAATCGATTCCAAGCTATTGTGTTAATGCCACTTTTGCAACCCGGCCTTGCCTTGTTTGTTTGGAATGAACCATCCAATTCCTTTATATAAATCTACTTCACTAATGATTTCCTTGTCTTATGGTCTTTCAACCAATTTACGTGCGTTATTCTTGTAATGACCCGAT
This sequence comes from Camellia lanceoleosa, assembly GCA_025200525.1. Lineage (NCBI taxonomy): Eukaryota > Viridiplantae > Streptophyta > Magnoliopsida > Ericales > Theaceae > Camellia > Camellia lanceoleosa. The sequence continues at coordinate 66,969,410 of CM045764.1, forward strand.
TTCTTTTCATTGATTTCTTCAAAGCTTGCTCTTTAATTGTTTCTTCAAAACTTCCTCTTTAGTGTTTCTTCAAAACTTCCGAGGTTCCGGCTACACAAAAATTGCCAGACTAGCATACACATCACCTCCAACTTCTCTTTCTTTTTTTTTTTTTTTTTTGAGAGTTGAACTAGGTGAGAATGAATTAGAATTTGAACCTGGAACTTGGAAAAGAGCTAGAAAATGATGATGAACCTGCCCTTGGTGAGGAATGATTTGAATCTTCATTTTCTTTATCTTCATGTGTTGAATTTTTCTTGCTCTCAACAACTACATGACAGTCGCTTCTCAATTTTACTTTCTTCCCAATTCCATGAAGCATTCTCATCAAATAACACATCCCGGTTGGGATTATAATCTGATTTTTCTTGCCAAGCTATACAATCTATAAACCCCTTGGATTTTGTTGTTATATCCTACAAAGATACATTTTTCATTTGTTTGTTTCATCTAATTTGCTTCTTTTCTTTCCTTTTGGAATTTGAGCATTAGCAAACACATCTAAATACTTCTTTGAGATGTTTTATTGATGGCAACTTTCTCCCACTTTCTAAGCTTCTATAGAGTTTAGTTCCAAAGCGCATTGATAGGACACCTATATTTATCAAGTAATATTGCTGTGTATTAATAGCGGCTTTCACCAGTAAAAATTCTTTTCATATAACCCTTTTTCATGCATAGATCGAATTTGGCCATTTCCATCATTTACATTTGATTCTTTCTTTCGGATACCATTTTGTTGTAGAGTATAACCCAATCAGAAGTTGCAGATTTTCTACACCTGTCAATCTTCTACAAAATTACGTCAAACTCCCTTAGAGTTTGTATTCTTTGCCATTATCATTTCTCAAAGTCTTTTATGTGGTGCCCACTTTGCTTTTCCACCATGGAATTCTGAATCTCTTGAAAAATAGTGAATACCTTACGGATCTTTCGCTTCTTGAAATACACACCCATATCATCATCCTTGTATAGTCTGTCAATAAAAAGAATAAAGTACTTGTTTTGGGGTAATGGAGACAAGAGTTTCCTCATAGGCCCCGCAAATATTAAGTAGGAACTAACTCTAACATTTAACTTTGGCTCTCAAGCAATTCTTTTAGGAAAAAAGTTGTCGATGATGCTTCCCTAAGTGCATATCCCTCTACAAAACATCAAGTGTATTTCCTCAATACTTGGAAGTCCTTGGACCATATTATTTTGGTGAAGCACTTTTGAGACTATGAAAATTCAAATGCTTCCAAGTCTTCTATGCCACAAACCATGACTCATCATTACGTATGAGCTTTCAAAAGCAACATTTCTCGCATAGTTGGAATGCAGTAGAAAGCTTCGATTCTTTTCCATTTGAATTTTTGCCACCACTTGCTTTTGCATTTTTCTGCTCATGAACTGCAGTCAAGTAGGCTTTAAATGGATCGCATATCCATGTTCCACTAGTTGTCCAAAACTTTAGCAATTTTGCTCCAAGTCCGGAGCGAAAGCAAACATGAATAAATAAACGTAGTCCCCTTCAACTCTTATGGTTCATTTCCCTTTGTATTTACTAACACCCATTTCCATTTTAAACTTGAGAGCAATTAAAGTGTCTATGTCCAAGAAAATAGACTTATCACCTGTCATATGATTGTTACACCCACTATCAAGGTATCAAACATCATTTTTGTGTAATGAGACCGCTACGCTATAAAGATTAACATTGTGGTTTCCTGGCACCAACAACTTTTCTCTAGATGATTTTGCCTTTAGAAATTATGTACTTTCTTGCATTTTCATACTTGAACTTCTATCAATGTTGTTTCTACATCTTCCCTTGATGAACTTCCTTCCTCTTCCTTGTCTACCACCTCTGATGATTCTTGTTTATTCATTACTTGATGATTCTCTATAACTTTAGAATTCAAATTAACTTTTGATTGGAATGCACTCTAGAGGTTTCTCTGATTGTTTTAAATAAATCCTTGTTCATGAGCTTTCAAAGAACGCAGCAATTATTGGACACTTACTTCAGAGATATCCTTAGTTTCCTTCAATTATTCTTAATTCATTATGTTATATTTTTTCTAGTAAACTAAATCCAAAATTCTTTCTTCAACAATTCTCTTTGTTCAACTCTTCACCATATGATTTCATTTGATTAATTCCATCAATTTAGAGAAATAATCGCTTAAAGTTTTTTATTCTTTTTATCTTCAAATATTTAACTCCCTTCAAGAGTTTAGAGTTTGATGATTCTACCTTTTATCCCTTGTTCTTGGTTGTAAATGTCCCATGCCTCCTTTGGATTTCTTCTTACCAATGATTTTTGAAAACAACTCATCAGAGAGTGCTTGTTGGATGAAAAAGAGTGTATTAGCATCCTTTTTCTCGGGTTTTTCCTCTAAATACCGCTTCCAGTCAAGTTAATGTAGTTGTTAAATCAGGTTCATCATACCCATTTTGTACCAAGTTCCAGCAAACCTTGGGACTAAAATAAGGTCTTCATCCTCACACACCAATAATCATAATTTTCTCTAGCAAAATGGCATATACGGTTGCTAGATACCTATACTTCGTTACTTGAGTTAGCCATGGAGATTTTTCTGAAACCCACTTTCTTCTTCACATACTTCTATTTTCAGCCTTTTTTTTCAAATCCAAGCTTCTTTTATGTTGGGTGTTTTGGAAACAAGTGTGTTCAATCTAAAACACTATTTTTTCCCAATGGCACTTGTGTCTTTTCCACAATAGAGACGACCAAATGGATCACACACAAAAAATTGAGACCAAATGGTACACAGGATCAACATTTAGGATTTATGGGTTAACTTCCCCTAAATCAACTCTAATTAACGAAACCCAACTCAAAACATAACTAGGATTAACTAAGCATAATTGATTGTTTGGATACAAAGTTAAACAAGCATATTACATCAACAACAACAAAACGAGTAATTAAAATAAAACAACAATAATAATAATAGTAATAAAAAAAGGAAATTTTAATATAGCCACAATTGAAAGGGTGTATCATATGCATACCTAATTATGTTAATTTTTTAGTTATGTCATAATTTTTTTCTTTAATTATGATGTTATTTTAATTATGACTCATGAATTTTTTAGTTATACTACATGTTATGTTTAGTTATGACACTTTATTTTTTTTTAATTATAACTCAAAAAGCAAAAATTAAAGAAAATTAACATTCTTCTCTAACTTTGAGTAGTAGGAGAGATCTACAAAAAAACTTCTGTTAGATAAGGTCTCATACATTTTTTATTTCTATTTTATTTAAAAAAAAAATACGAACTTTACCCTTACTCTTCTTTTTTTTCTCTCTAGATAGTTGGGTCTCTCTTCTTACTCTCTCATCCATCTTTCTGATCTTTCTCTTCCCAAACCCTAAAACCCAAATCCACCACTTCCTCACTCTCCAATACCACTACCTCCGTCTCATTCTGCTTCGATAGTCTTTTTATCGTCGCCGCCGGTTCCCACTCCGGCATCGTCCTTCCGTTTATCTTCTCTCATCTCTTTCTCTACAAATTTGGAACTCTCCACCAACTTACAATCTTCTCTTTCAAAACCCTAAAACCTAAATCCACTATCTCCTCATTCTTTGACACATCCCCTTCTTCTTTGGCAACCATTTCATCACTATCAAAACCTCCTCCGCAACCTTGAGCCACGTCTCCTTATCTACTATCATGAGGATATGCCATTTATCTATTTGCTAAAGAATAAGAAGTGGATGATCATGGACAACAATAAACTCGTGGATCTAGAAAAATTTAGAGGACCTGTTGAAATTTCTCTAGACTTATACCAAAGAAATTTCACTAGACTTATACTAGGTAATTCTTTAGACCTATACCCAAAATTTCTTTAGATCTATACTAGAGAATTTGAAAGACCTGTTGAAATTTCTCTGAATTTATACCAAGTAAAATTAATTTGAATTTTTCTTCATAAGGAAATTTGTCTAAAATTTGCCTAAATTTCATTACACCTATATCTGAAATTTCTCTATCATGTTGATCTTCTTTGGTCATTACACAATATGAAAATTTCTCTATCATGTTGATTTTCTTTAAAATTTCTCTGCAAATGTATTTAGAGAAATTTACTTACATATTGATTTTCTCTAACATATTTGATTTTCTCTGAAATTTCTCTGCCAATGTAGTCAAAGAAATTGACCTGTATATTAATTTTCTCTAACACGTTTGACTTTCTCTAAAATTTCTCTACAAATGTAATTAGAGAAATTTGCTTGTATGTTGATTTTCTCTAACACATTTGACTTTTTCTGAAATTTCTCTGCAAATGTAGTTAGAGAAATTTACTTTTATGTTGATTTCTAACTCAGTGAAATTTTGCCATTTTTTTTTCCTTCTGAATTTCATATTCATCATTGATCTTGTTTGATAGATCTTAATGAGAGCATTCCAAAAATATATTTTTTGTTGAAAATAGACATCTAAATCAAAAGTTATTGAATTTTTTAGTTTTTGAAAAATTTCAAAAAGTGAAAGACGTTAGACTAAAATGCAAAGATATTTTGATCCAATAATTTTGTAAGGAAGAAGCGCATGTTTTTTAGGGACCTAAGATAGTATGAAAGTTTGGAGTGTCCTTTATCTCCTAAAATTATGATATTAGGGACCTTAAAAAAATCTCATAAAATTATATCGTTTTCTTTTTTAATTATAAAATGCATGTGGTACCGTGTTTCCCAAAAAATAAAAATACATATATATGAATCAATAAAATTTTATAAAATTATGTAAAGTAATGCTCAACTCTTGTAATGTTTCCAAGCATCTTTTGTTTAAGATTTCAAAAATAAATATACATGAGTCAATAAGATTTTATAAAATTTATTTATATGATCAACAAATTTTTTGAGTAATAATATGAAAAAAAATTATATAATTTTCATACATAATAATAAAATAAAATAAAAAAATTTTATAAAAAATTTATATTAAATTTTATGATAAATAATATTTAGCATTTTTCCTTACCAAAAACACGATGGACCTAACAGGCTCAAAGAACAAACAAAACCGCTCCAAAAGCTATAGGCCCATAGCTCACAAGGTCTGGGGGCTGTGCAACCAAAACCCACAGCTGAAGAAGAAAAGGCTTTCATGGCGGCAAAGCAATCAGGACTCGACTCCTTTCTTTTCTTCTCTTCTTCTTCTTCTGCTTCATCGGATGATAAAACCCAATTACGGTTAGGGGTTTCTTGATTCTTCTGAAAAGTCCCTCCCTCCCCCACCTCCTTCCATTGAAGTTCTGCCCTCAGAGGTATTTCCATTGCATAATCCTCTTTATATATATATATATATGCATCTTTATAATATGCATGTATCTAATCTTTTATTTAGAACAGGTTTCATCGTCTGTCACATATACAGTGGACCCTGTGAATTTGAGCGGTCGCACTTTGCTCAAGGTAAGTCCTTTCAACCCATTGTTTGTTTACCAGAAATTATAGGCAAATGAACGCAAGGAAAATAGCATTCCGAAGTCTTGAGTTCTCTAGTTGTGGGTTTCCAAGGAAATGAATACTAATCTGACGTCTAAATTCAAAAACAGAAAATCCTGAGGTTCAAAGTTTTAAAATTGTTTTGATTCTAGTGTATTTTCTGAGTGTCCAAACAGAGCAAATACTGGAATAGTGGGTGTCAACTATATATTACAGGAAGTGACTAAGAAAAGCAAATGTTTCATCTTTGGTAGGGAAGGGTGAGTACTCAGGAGGTTTTCCATTTATCCAATTCTGACTTGGTCCCAGGTAAATATGAAGGTATGTAAGAAATTTATTCTCTAGATTTTTACCTCACATTATCCTTTTGAAATTTGATTTACTTTATTATAAACATGTACATATGCAGGATTTTATATTGAGGATTTGCATAATGTGTTTAATTATGGTGTAGGGGGATTAAAACTATGGGAAGGTTCACTCGATTTAGTTAAAACTCTGCAATCAGAGATCCAAGATGGTCAATTATTATTCACTGGAAAGCGGGTTTTAGAGGTGAGCTCCTATTACTAAAGTGACCTCTATTCTCTAACGCTATGATGCATAAACATGTTTTAGATGAATTTGGCTACAATGAAACTTTTCTGCGTTGAATGTCATACATATGCATTACATATGTTTTGTCATTGCATGTCTTTTTGGATGTGTACCACATGGCAATGTGGCCGTTTGTTATATTAGTCCTATTTTCTTAAATATAATGTCATTGATGTAAGCAATCCTGTGTTTTGAATTGATTATGAAAGCTAATTTGTTGGTGTTGGGATGTTGATGTCAATGGTTCAGGGTCATAATAATGTGAATGTGATATCTGGACTGAAGAATGGGTACAACATGCATAAAATGGTGTATTTGTTACTATGGGGGTATTGTTCTATTCTAGTGTCATACAATTGGTTATTTGGGATATAGGGTTGCTGGCTTATTTCTAATATTAAAATTCTATAGAATGATCAAAATAAAATAAGTTATGAAAAATGCAAAGCTCCCATGTTTTACGTAAACCATAATTTTAGGAAAATTTACTTTGCCCCTCAAACTATCACTCTAGTGTCATTTACCTCCTGAACTATCAATTTGAACAAGTACTTCCTTAAACTGTTAACATTAGTTCACTTTACCCCAAACCGTTAACGGGGTTAAAAATTTTGACGGATTATCGCACCTGCTCGGGATTGCTTCAACTTTTGGGGTGCTTTGGGAGTTTTGTATATATATATATATTGGGGCTGCAATTTACAGTCCAACCTAAGCATCCTCTTTCTCAGGTGTCATGACACAATAGGTCCAAACCATGACTTTGGCGACCAATTATAGTCACTTACATTAGTCTCTTTGTGTTTTAATAGACCATAAAATTGAGATATCATGTATGAGGTTTCAAAATTGGGATTAGGTTAAAATTTTGGACATTTAAGTGAATTTATTTGCCAAGTCGAGAAAAATGTAAGCAGCAAGTAATTCTTTGTCCACCTTTATGAAGTGCCCATGTATCACTAGTACTCAGGCGTGATTCTAGAACACTGGAGATAATAACTGGGAAAAATATCAATAATTTGAAGTGATATAGATGTCTCTATTGCTATTCTGATTGAGTTTATTTTGATGTTTTTAGCTTGGATGTGGTCATGGACTTCCTGGGATCTTCACTGGCCTTGAGGTAATTATTGCATTTTCTAGGTATTTAGTTCTTGGAATTAGATACCGAAAATATCTGGTGGGTTTAGCATTGTGTTTTGTTGCATCAGGGTGCTGCTGTCATTCATTTCCAGGATTTTAATGCTGAGGTCTTGCGATGTCTGACCATTCCTAATGTAAATGCTAATCTTCTAAAGAAGTCTCAACCCTTGGCTACAGATGTGAGGAGTGGAATACAGATGCAGAATTTCGTTTCTTTGCTGGTGACTGGAGTGAAGTCCATCAAATTCTTCCTTATGTACATACCAGAAAAGGACCACAACTGTAGCCCAGGGCTAGGTCAGTCTGTTGGTTATGATGTTATCCTTATGGCAGAGACAGTTTACTCAATATCTGCTTTGCCTCATCTGTATGAACTTATAAAGAAGGTAACTTGTTCTTTGGTTTCTGATTCTTTCCACATCATTAAGTTCTTGTTACATGGCTCTAAAATTTTATATTTACAGTGCTTGAATCGTCTGAATGGAGTTGTCTACATGGCAGCGAAGAAGCATTACTTTGGAGTAGGAGGTGGATCGGCGATTTCTCTCTGTGGTGGATAAGGATGGTAAGCCTTATTAGATATATATATGTATTTATTTCACTAGGATATGTTTCTTTGTATAAATAAAAGATCCTATTTTTAACACACCTATGCACAAAAACAGACTTCAGATTGGTGTTTAATTTTATGTTTCCATTCTACATGCTGCAATTTATTTCTAGAATATAGTTTTTGTTGTACATGAAGCCACATCAATATGTTTTAAATGTGTTGATACATATGTTGTTTATGTGCACATCCATGAATTCCATTTGCATGCATAATATATTTCAAAGATTAAATTCACATTTTTCTTCCCTTTTTCCTTTCCTTTTCCAAAAATCTACCCAAATCTATGATTCAAGCACAGCCTTGAGGATGCGTGCAGCCTATTTGTATGCTATAGGGTGTTGATAAGATGGTTCTCTTTCTCAGGTGTGATGGAAGCTAGCCTGGTTTCTGAAGTTGCAGATGGTTCCTCAAATGTCCGAGAGGTATGGAAACTTCATTTTAAGTAGATTTTGATTTTCTAGATGAAGGGACTGTCTACTCAAATTGTCACCTAGGTCCATAAGAGGGCCTGTTAACCAATGTTACTTTGTGCACAAAATTGATGTATGATTCCTGATCAGGAGAAAGTATTCTGGTTTACTTCGATTCTTCCATTACACTTTGCTCTACCTGATTCATATTTTTCATAACAATAGTCTGTTGAACTACAATTATGAATAGTAACTGACAATTGACACATAATTTGCAATGCTATCAGGTATTCTCTAACATAAAGCAAACTATAATTACAAAACTCCAAGAGTGTATTTATGTTTTATCATAAATGCAGTTTTGTGAATTTTTTATTTTTGCCTTGAAGTTTTACCATTTGCATTATTACACATATTTTTTTATTTAATAATTAAAACATATCATTGATGGCAGGATAACAAACAAACAAAAAACCAAGTGTAGTTGTCATGAAAACATCTTTTAATAGTCTTTTCAAATAGAAAAAATCTTAATTTTACTTGATTCTAAATTGTTTTCCTGTACATTCATTTTTTTGTTATTGTTTAATTTTAAAATTAATTTTTGATTATTTATTTAAGACCTTGCATAGTATGGGTATTATGCTTGTATATGTTATGAAGATGCATAAAATATAAGAGAGAAGTGAATATAAACAAGATATTTTTTAATCTCCCTATTATTGTTAATTTTATCCAAAATTTTCAATAAATGTCCCCTTTTCATCATCCTTTTATCGAACTGCTGGAAAGCACTTGTGTAGTGAGCCACTACATTATCGTTTGTTTTGTGTATCACAAGTTCACAACTGATATGCAACACAGTACACAGGGGATTCTTAAGCATTTGTCATAAGCAAATAAGTACCAAACATGGAACATAGCTACAAATTAAAACATACGAACTTGATTTGATGCATAAGCTTTCTATTCCCCTTCCGTTTGTTCAATAGTATAACACCATGTAAACAAAGTGGCCGGAGATCTACTATATAACACATCATGTAAACAAAGTGGATGGACATCTACTTCCTTGCCTGCACCTGTAGTACTCGGAACACCCTCTACTCTCAGGGTTAGACTCTTTAGGGATACATGACTTGCTGTAAGCTTCACCACTTTACCCACTATTGCATGCTGGTTGATCTTGCGTTCAAGCCCCATAAGTCATGTGTTGCGTTGTCTTCACAAGCCTACGACTGACCTCTGACTGCAAAACCATCTCCATGTCTGCGTGTCATGCTGCCATCGAGCCATTGCATTGTACATTCATCACTGTAGTTACTCAACACAACCTCCGAGACAAAGTAGGGAAAGCAGGACTAGATCAAGAAAAGCAGAGATGGAGGAGGAGGTGTCAATGTCATGGTGGAAGAGCTTGTTTCAACTGCTTCTGTGGCTTCCTTTCTTCTCACTATGAAGTCATCACTTTAGAATGCAGAAACAGCCCATCTTTTTCTAAGGTGGTGGCTAGTGGAAGCCACACTAGCAGTAGAGGAGGGGGTGGGGGGGATCCATTTTAGTAAATAGTCCTTTTTTAAAATTAAAAAAAAAAAATGAGGGTTATATGTGTTTTATTTCTCAACTATTACCAAATATTATTTTGCCTCTATTAATTTTAAAATCATACATCTGACCCTTTAAGTCACATTCAACCTCTAGGAGGATATTTGTACAAGTTTTCCTAGTTGAGGATTAGTATTTATAAAATAAAGAAAATTACATCTAGACAATAATAGTTCAGGAAGCCTAATGACCGACTTAATAGATGATAAACCTCATAATAGAAATAAATAAACTACAGAACAAACTAGCTCAATAAAAAACTTCATAGTAAGGAGAAATTATCAAATTTTGCCTTTGAGAATAGATTCCTTATCTCCCAATAAGAGTGCACAAAGCTAACCAACTGAACTGTTGTTGGTTTAGTTTGATCTGTACTCGAGTGCTATGGTGACTACTGACCTTTAGAATTGTTGAAAATCCAATGGACTTGTGTGGATTTAATTATTACGCATTTTTCTTGAAATGATTCTCCATTGCCAAAGTCAAGTCTTGGGCTTTAATACTCCTCACTCTCATTGTGAAGAGGTTGGTTTTTTTTTTTTTTTTTTTTTTATGTAGTCAATTTACAGGGTAAGAGGTTGGTATGAAAGAATAATGGATTATGAGACTTGGTCCAACACCATTTCCAGAGTGGTAATGGACATGTTTTTCAACCCCAAAAAAAATTTTTCTCCAAAAGGAGATTTGCTTTTGGTAGAAATTAATATTTATTTTAATTATAAATAAAGTTTATCGATTGGAGTTATATGTGCTTTCTCCATCCTAAAGTTAGATGAGTTAAGTTTCACAAATTTTTATTTTTATTTTTATTTTTATTTTGTTAACTCTTTTAAGTCTCACACATCAGTGCGTAGCCAAAATATCCTTATTTTATTAAAACTTGCATAAACAACCTGGAGGAAATTGAAGTTTTTGATTCAAAATTTTAAAATATCTTTACTTCTCCTATAGATCCATTCTTCATAAAATTTATATTTTTAGAATTTATTTGAGTAGACCTATCAAACAAGATCTTTATACCATAAAACATTTTGAAGATGGAAAATGAGAAATTTTAAAGTTGTTAATTGAGAAATTTCACTGTTTTCTCAAAAAAAAAGAAAAAAAAAAGTAGAGAGAAGAAGCCTTACTTGACAACTTAGCAACTCCATTAATGTGAGTTGTTGAACACATGCATCTCTAAAGTTCAAAATAGTATGAGTGCCCACTAAAATTTTAAAAAACGAAGTCAATAGGATTGCTTATGTTAACCTCATCATAAGACTTGCCACCAAAAAAGTAAGATTTCTAGATCCGTTGCTTACACTAAGTACTAAGTTTTATATAAATGATCTATTTATAAATGTGACTAGGTCTTACTACAAAGCAGACCATGTGTATCATATGCAAGTTATAAGAGACATTGGTGTTGGTTATGAACTATTTTAGTGTTTGGTTATAGGCCATTGTAGTGGGGGAATTAGAAAATTGTCAAATCAAATTTAGTGCCGATGCATTGTGGTATTTGCTTATGTTTCAAAGTATTGTTAGTTACAACACTATTATAGTAGTTTTGTTTATGATCGAAGTGATCCCATCTAATCCTCTAAAGTGTGTTGGTTACAACTTAATGTGACCAACATTAAATTTGCTTTATATATCTAATGTTTGAAAGTAGAGGTACATAATATGTAACTAACTATTCATAGTGTGTGTATAGTAGAATTTTTCAATGTAACCACTACAAGAAAAATACGCTTTTTGGCGACTAAATTTTTAAGTCGCCAAAGTCTTTTTTAGTCGCCAAATGTCGAATTTTTAGTTTTGACTGAAAATTTTGGTGCGATACCTTTGGCGACTAAAACTGTTGGTCGCCAATAGATACATTGCTCAATTCCATTTTTGGAAATTATACCTTTGGCGACTAAACTGTTAGTCGCCAATAGTTAATTTTTTATTATTATTTATACATTTCCACCACATCTTTGTGCCAATAGCCCAGCTTTGGGCGACCAAGGACTTTAGTCGAAAGCATTTTCCTCTGCTACCAAGTTTTGAACCCATGACCACCAACTTTCCAACATTCTCAACCTTTACCCACAGCTCTGCCCACTCATACGCCACTAGAACCTCACGAATATTAATGCAACATATATTATTTATATACTATATTAATATATTAATACAAAACTATATATATATAAATAATTATTTTTATTTAATGTATTTTATGTAAAAAATAAAGTATTTACTAAAAAAAATATGAGAGCACTTTTTGGCGACTAAATGTGAATTTTAGTCGCCAATTCTATGCCTTTTGGCTACTAAATGCCTTTGTCACTAAAAACATTAATTTCACTTAAAAACTACTTCCGACTAAACTTATTTTTCGCCAAAACCTCAACTTTTGCCGACAAAACTCAGTTTTAGTCGCCAAATTGTTCACATTTAGCTACAAAAAATTGTTTGTCGGTAAAACACCTATATTCGCGACTAAAGTATTTTTAAAATTTTTGTAGTCGCTGAAAGCCCTATATTCGGCGACTAAACTGCCCTTTAGTCGCTAAAAGTGCTCTATTCGGCGACTAAACTCCTTTAGTCGGCAAAAGTCATGATCATTGGCGACTAAATCAATTTTAGTCGCCATTTGTGCAACTTTCAGCGACGAAAATCAATTTTTTAGTCGCCATTGGTGCTTTTTGTTGTAGTGAACCAAGGCCGAAGGGTTAGGGGACACGTGTCCCTCTCACTTTTTGAATTTTTTTATTTTTTTTTGGTTTAATTATACAATAAGATGTGCCCAACAGTCCAGGTGCTCCCTCATCTATTTTGATTTGCTAAAGTTAGAGATTTTGATTTGCAGTCATTTGTGCTGATTTGTACAAAAATTAGAGTTTTTGATATGCTAAAATTAAGGAAAATATTGTACATAGAGGACAGAATTACCATAAAAAATGGATGTAGAAGGAAAAAATGACCCCCAAAATAGACATGTAGAGAGGTTATTTGTGATTAATTTTACAAGCCACTGCCTGGAAATTTAGAGCATCGAGGTGTCTCCAATTCAATATATTAAAATCATCATTATTCATTAAGACTGAACCATTTTTTGCTCAATTAAATGCTCAATTTCATAGTGCTCAAACACTTTAAAAACACACTCACAGCAATAGCGCATTTGCATTCATATACTAATTCTAAAACATTACTTAAGGGCATACATGGCTTATATTGCACAATGAGAGAGAAGCAAAAGAAAACAAACACACAGAAAACAAAGAAATACCAATCATGGTCAATGTCACAAACTAAACACTTATGCATGCATATAATTTATGGATAATGATCTTGTGTCTCTTCTATCTTCTTATCTCAATGCACTCGAAACACACAAGTCTAGAGATATGATATGATGGTTAGTCTACAGATATGATATGATGGTTACAAGTGCATTAGGACACAGAGAAAGATTTACGATGTGATTGATTGGAGGATTTGAATAGGGATTTGGAAAGGGCAGGGGAAAAGTTTGGTGAAATGTGAATAAAATATATCTACATTTCACCTAATTTCACACACCTTTTCTCTTTTCCTTTCCAAATCACTCCCCAAATCCTCAACCAAACATTAGAGACTGAGATCCCGTGTTGATTATCTATTTCCCACCCATCAGTAAACCACATGAGAGAAACCAAGTGGTTATTTCCTACACCTGTAGTACTGGGACCAGCCTCTGCCCTCAGGGTTTGATGGCGGAGGAAGGCAGCTTCTACTGTAAGGAGCCCCTCTTTCACCATCACCACCACAGACTGGTAGATTAGGCTTCAAAGCCCCAAGAGTGATGTATTTAGTTGTTTCAAGAAACCTCCGACTCGTCTCCGACTTCATCGGCACCGCTTTGTTGCCATTTTCATCACAGAATCCCATTGAACCATTGCAATGCCCATGTTGATCAATATCATTTTCTTCAGCAGCAAGAACACTTTGAAGAAGTAGTAGTACTGCTAGTAGTGTTGTCAGGTCGAGACATGAAGAGCAGCTTTTCTTCCACTTGGTCTCCATTTTTCACTCAACTTTCTCTTTTGAGTAGCCTTAATAATTGTATGTGATTGATTGTCTATCATGATTCATGAGGGACAAAGATTTGCTGCTTTTTCTTTACTTTTTGTTTCTCTTATCATTCTCACCTGTGGTCACATGAAACTTCTGGAATATCTTGGTGCAGTTGAGCAACGTGTAGCAAGATAAGGTGAGCCCACGCCATTTCCAATCCTTACTTTTACTCAAATTGAGTAGAAGTTTGATTAAAAATTTTTATTTGATATGAAATATTCTAATCAATAAAGTAATGTCATGGCACATAACTTTAAATACAAGTTATGTTATTTGTGAGTTTGATTATCCGACATAACTCAATACTATGAGTCATTGAGTAATAAAATAAAAATAAAAGGGCAATTACATACACCCTTCAAGGTTTAGTAAAATTACAGATATACTGAGGTTTGAGAATATGATACCCCCTGAAGGTTATATTTTCATAACAAGTTAGGGGACAAATTGTTATGAAAATATAAATCTCATGAGACAATTTGTTATGAAAATATAAATCTCAGGAGGGTTATCTGTAATTTCCGAACCTCAGGAGTATTTGTAATTTAACTGAACCTCGAGGGAGGTATATGTAATTTGCCCAAAATAAAATTAGTTATAACCAACATTACATATAGTATAACTCAAAATAATATCATAATTAATATCACAATATATCATAACTAACAACACAGTAGGTCGTAACCATAGACACAAAGATGATAACAAATGGTGTGTATGGTACAGTTCCCAAAAGGGGTGTGTACATAGAATTTCCTAAACTGAAATTTGGGTAAAAGTTGTCGAGTGTTAAAGTTTCGAGTGAATGCTAAAGGAGAATCTGAAAATTTTGGGTAGAAGCATCTGCGTGTCAAGTTTTGATTGGATAGAAATTTGATTAAATGAAATACATGTCCTTTAATTTAAATCAAAATTTGAGTAAAGCTCAATTTGGGCCTTGTTTGGGTTAAATTATATAAGTGTACTTTTTTGCATTAGCACATTTTTTTAGATCATATCAATCAACATGTTCTTTCTATTTTTTCATATATCTTTTTATAAAAAGTTAAAAAATACACAGTGAAAGGAATTTTAGTGACTTTCCTCTTAAATTTTAATAAGAGTGTGAGATTCTTTTAATATGAGGCAAATGATTATGCTATATAAAATAATAAAATTTATAAAAAAAAAAAAAATCTTATTCACTGACATGACACTTGTCAGATTATTGAAGCAGATCGTGTTTTATATTTCAAAATTATTTTTGTTGCATGACACATTTGCTAGTAAAAAATATTTATAAAATTTATTAATTTATACAGTATTTTTTATGATATGAAAGTCGGCTCATTAATAGTTACATATGCTTTGAACTGCACCGAGTGGCATAGAAAATTGATGTCACTCCTGGCATGGAAAGTTTGTTACTGTTATTATTCACATGGGCTGTTTTGGGAATTAAGAAATGGGCTTTAGAATCCTTGTAAGTCTTCAATAATTGACAATTAATTTTCTCACTATACATGCCTAGTTAGATAAATGGAATATAGTTATCGCAACATTGGACATCGTCCCCCTGTAAGCTCGTTTTAATGGTGAAATCCACTCAGATGTGTCGTATTATTTTAGCATCAGAGTAAGTCAAGTCATCACGCAGAGTATAGAATTGCATAACTGAAATTTTTAGTTTTTAACAATTTCATCATCACCGTTTTAAATTGTTTTCTGCAGCAACTTCTAGAATTGAAGCATTAGTATAATTTGGTTTGCAAGTGGATGAGATTATCCAAAGAAATTTGCAACTTATAATAATAGTTCTTATAGTTTACTTTTGTATCAATTTAATGCAATTTATATAATTTCACTTACAACAATTTTTTTTTTAGGCACTTAGGTCATAAGTTCAATTTCAAAACTTTTGAGCGAAAGGAGAATAATTTGAAAAGATCATATTATCCTTACATATTTGTTTGTCCGTCCACGCCCATCTAATAATATGACTTTTTTTGACATTTTCTAGTGTGTACTGTGCTTTTTTTCTACTAAAATATATATATATATATATATTTATCTTTATGAATTTTAATATTTATCTATCATTTGTATTAGTTTCAATCACTTTAATCTTACTAAAATGAAGGTTACATTAAAGATTTTGTTTAGTCACAAGCCCCTTGTTAGGCCTCATTTTGATGAAAAGCACATCCTCAATTTTTTAATAGCCATCACCGCCATTGCTGACCCATTG
Organism: Camellia lanceoleosa; assembly: GCA_025200525.1. Classification (NCBI taxonomy): domain Eukaryota; kingdom Viridiplantae; phylum Streptophyta; class Magnoliopsida; order Ericales; family Theaceae; genus Camellia; species Camellia lanceoleosa. Next base: position 66,985,613 of record CM045764.1, read on the forward strand.
ATGAAGACAAAGACACTTTCATTCTCACCGCATTGAACCTTCCACACCCATTCATTCCAATTTCTTAATATTTGTTCTTCAAAACACGAACAAGGACGAATTCCATTTTTCATTCTCTCAAATTATAATCTAACAATGCAATTGGTCGGGACAAGATGGGTCAGACTGATCCAAGCGCTCCACGGGTTGGTTGTCCTTTGTCTTCCTAATAGCACCTGCAACAACTCCAGTAGGAAGGCTCCGAAATGGAGGTGATACCTCTCTGTGGACCCTCTGACGATCAAGTTAGATGTGAATGAGATCGGAATAGTAGATTAGAGAGAAGGTTGAGAGCAGAGAGAGAGTGTGAATTACTTGTTGTCAACACGTTTCTCAAAAGCTTCCTATATCTCTTACTAATCATTTTCTTGTCCATTCATGTTGTCCCATTAGCTAAAAGCTTGCAACCTACTCGCTATCGACTATGGTGGTTTCATCATGTTCCAAAGCCAAAGGTCTTGTTGCATTAAATGCTTTGTGATCTCATTTAATGTTTGGTGTATAGGTTTAATAACTTTGCGTGATCTTTGTCGTCACGGACTCCCCAACCTGCCACATGTCTAAATGCCACCCCAGTCCAAGTTCCCTATTGGGCCTGCCGCTGGGCATCACCTGCTGGGCTTTAACCAAGTGACCGTTTGAGTAACCCAAAACAACCGTGGATGGGGCCCTCCTAGGCCATGCCCATCATAACCCAAGCCTCTATTGGGTTGTTTTTTTTGTCTCTTACATTTGGTGATCAGAATCATGATCTTTGGACGAGCAAAAACATATTGGATCGGAATGCAATGGGAAAAGGTGAGATTCAATACGAATCACTGTCTGGGTTCTTTTCACTTGCAGAGATACAATCTGCCACTAACAACTTTGATGATCAAATGTTTATTGGAGTGGCAGATTCGGGAAAGTTTATAATGGGTACATTGACGATGGTTCCACAATTGTCGATATAAAGAGGTTGAATCCAAAGTCCAACCAAGGTGCTGATGAGTTTTGGACTGAGATAGAGATGCTTTCACAGCTCCGGTACACTCATCTTGTCGCTCTTACAGGGTACTGCAACGACTGAAATGAGATGATTCTTGTTTACGAATACATAGCGCATGGAACCCTTGCTGATCATCTCTACAAAATTAGTACAGGAGGAGATGGAATTGGTCTCACTTGGGATCAAAGGCTCAATATTTGCATTGGTGCCGCACGCGGATTAGACTACCTTTATACGGGTACCCAACAAAGTTTCATACACCGAGATGTGAACACCACAACATTAGTTTCATAGACCGAGACATGAAGACCACAAACATTTTGCTAGACGAGAAATGTGTCGCCAAAGCCTTGTTGCAAAAAAATTTTGGCGACAATTTTTAAAATACATATGCTCATTTATAATTTTTGTGATATTTTGTTTTGATTAATTGTGGTCTTTGATTATGCCTCAAGTGAAATTTGGATATGACTTAGTTTTAAAACTCATTGAATTATTTATTATGAATTAGTTATGAAATACAAATTGTAGTTATAATTAAAAAGATATTTGATAATATCTTAAAGTAATATTTGATTATGACCCATTGTAATCTCTTTAATTATGACTCAAAACAATTTAATTATGACAATTTGTGAAATATATATATATATATAAAAACCACATAATATAATAATTTTACATAAGGTACACCTCTTTTTAAAAAAATGAAATGTGCATAGTAGAATGATGTTGTCTTTATAGGCAAATATCTCATTTGAATGCATCTAATGTAGTACACGTTCTTAAAAGACCACCCCTAAACCATGGAGCACTTTCATTTGTCAAACTACAACTTCTACAGATTTGCTGCTGCTGCATTCCTTAGACTTGCACATCACCTGTACCATTTTATTTTATTTTATTTTTAATTTATAAATCTGAATAAACTCCGACTAATTCTGACATCTACGCAAAGTGCCCTTCCCATAGTTTATAAATTTCAGACTACTGGGTTCAAAATAATTGATAGCATTCAATAGGTGTTAAATCTTAATTCAATTGATCAAAGGATTACAAAATAGCCGCTATTTAGTGTGGCTTTTTACTGTATTTTGCGGCGCTGCTTCACATCATTTTATCAAACCTATGAACAGTTTGAAACCAGTCCTATGGGCAACTGATACTGTTACGATAATAGCATCCAAAAATAATATTTAGTAACCATTAATTGTTTGGGTAACCATCCAAAAATCATCACTGTCTCTGAATGTTATACTACTTCTGTCTTTGAATGTTGAAAAATTGGATAGGAAAAAGAATACGAAAGAAAAATATAAATTAAATTAAGGAAACCGTTAATAGTCTCCACTTAATTACTTTAAACTCTCTATTCTTTTTATTTATTTTTATTATAGCTTTACCCTAATTTAATTTTTTCATTTATTTCTTTGAACACCGGTAGACCGTGTATATAATTGTAGTTTGTCGAATATGACAAATAATTATAGTTTTTCATTATTCTTCTATAGACTTTTTGTCTTTGTATTTATTTTTGTGGAAACTTTGTATAAGCCTATGCCTAGGCTTGAAAACTTTGTAGAAAGTTGTAAAGTTTTTTGACGTGTTAGTGTTGTAAATTTTAACAAATTAGATATGTAATAACTCTAGAATAGACTTTTTGGATTAGGATAGATTTTTTATTTTTGTTTGTATCTACAAGATATATTCTATAAATTGGCATTCAAGCCAACAAATGGAATAATTTAAATTCTCACCATCTCTTTGTTGCCTACATCTTTTAACTTCTTCTCTGAACTCCATAACTTCTCCTCGTGCACCCTTTTTGGCAACTCTTCCACTACAAGAAATCAACTTTTTAGGGACAAGTTTATT